>OX387242.1:42476605-42984284 GCA_947561735.1 Cenchrus americanus | reverse complement strand
CCACGGGGCCAACGGGGAGGGCGGGCCCGGCGGCCGCGGCCGGCCGGTGGCCACGCGAGCGACCACACCTCACGGTGCCTCTCATAGCGGGTACGATGCTCGCCAGAAAGATCGAGGGTTGCGGCGAAGAAGTCGACGCGGCTGTGAAGACGCGGCTTCCTTCTCACCCGGCTTCGCAGCGGCTCTCTGAGCAAGTTCCAAGCCTTTGGGATGCGAAGTACGACGCGCGGCGGATCCCGTCCGGTGGCTCGCGATGCTACGCCCTCTCCATCGAGAACGGCGGCGGCAACCCGGCGACACCAAAATGCCTCTACTTCCCCTGCGCAGCAAGGACCCAGCTCCACTCATGGCTCGGTCGACCCCGGACAGCACTCGATCGACAAGTGGGACCGGTCGAAGAATGGGTTCACGAGCAACTTCGCGGGTGCCATGGGCGTTCGGAGGTACTCGCATGGACCTTGCCATGATCGAGCGAGGAACAGGCGAGACCCTCATGAGGTACATGCGCGCTTTTTCGACAAGCGGCAGCTACCGTCGTCGACGTCACTGAACGAGAGGTCATCGACCTCTTCGAGGACGGCCTCTACCATCGCGGCACCTTCGAGGACTTCGGTAGTCGCGCGGTCATCCCTCACCTCAAGGACATGATCACGTCACGGGTGGATGAAGAGGACAAGGCCAACGCCAAGTACGACGCCATGCGCGGCAAGTTCCAACGAAGCAGGGGCGACGGCGGCCCAGCAGCAATGCGAGCAGGCGGCCCCGCAACAACAACAACAACTACTATGGGTTCCAACGCAGCGCAAGCAGAGACAACCTTGTCCCGGCTGTCCGGCGCCTCCAGAAAGAACCGAAGAAAGAATTACGGCGGGGTTCAAGGACCTGGCGAAGGAGAAGTGCCGTGGCATCCAAACGGCAGCCACACTGGCGGTGCTACCGGCTCGGGCATGCACTCGGGGATACGCCGGGCCACGCACCCTCACGACCAAGGGCAAGAAGAAGGACGGCGGCGACAACGACCCACGAGAGCCGGCCGTCGAGCGTCCTCTTCGGCGGACGCAGCCGGCGGGGAGCGAGCTGCCGTGCGTGGTGATGTCCATTGAACGGCGGGTCCGGAAGCCCCTCTCGAGGTGGTCGGAGGGTACCCATCACCTTCTCCGCGCGGACCAATGGACCGGCTTCTCTCCCGAACCGGGGACGGTTCCCCGTCCTGGCGCCAGCGAGTAGCGGGTTCGAAGCTCCTTGAGGGTGCTCATCGACGGTGGAAAGCGGGCTCCATCCTCTTCTGCAAGCCTTGAAGAAGATGAACCTCGACGTCACCCCATGTACGGGCGGCGCGCCCCGCCTGCGACGTCATCCCGGCCGACGCGGCTGCTCCTTGGGCTCGGTGGTGCGCCGATTACCTTCGGGCGTCTCGGGATAATTACGCAAGGTACATCAAGTTCGAGGTAGGTAGTTCCGAACTTCCTACCACGCCATCCTCGGCGGGCAGAGCCATCGCAAAGTTCATGGCGGTGCCCCATACCCACCTACTTGGTACTCAAGATGCCAAGTCCGTGGGAGGTGTACTCTCCCTCAGCGAGGGACTTGAAGATCTCCCACGGCGCGATACGGGCGTGGTGATCTCTTGACAAGCCAAGTACCCAACGTGATGATGGAGGTACGCGCGTCGAAGAAGCTCGCCACGGCGGAGCTCGACATCTGATCCCGACGAGCGCCCGACAAGCCTCGGCCACCGAGGTACTCGTCGGGACGGTCGACCTCGGCGCGGGCGACCCCGGCCGGTCCCTCGCCGGGGCCGGCCTCGACCCCAAATGAGAACGCGCTCATCGGCTTCCTTTCGGGCTAGCAACGACATCTTCGCGTGGAAGCCGACGGACATGCGAGGAGTGCCCGGGGGCGGTGAGCACGCCTCAACGTCGATCAAAGGCCACCCCCAAGCGACAACACCTCCCGACGTTTTGCGGAGTAATGAGGGACGGGACGCCATCGAAGGGCTCGCCGAAGCTACTCGCCGGTGGCTTCATCGAAGAAGTCTTCCATCCCTCGGTCGCTGTGACCCGTCCTGCGTCCACAAGAAGAACTCGAACGAGTGGAGGATGTGCGTCGACTTCTCGCGACCTCAACAACCTTTGCCCCGAGACCCCTTCGGGTTGCGGCGGATGATCAAGTCATCGACTCCACGGCGGTGCGACACCTTTCTGCTTCTCGGCTAGCCTCCCGGATACCACGGATGCAATCAAGGAGGAAGACTAGGAAGACGCATTCATCACCCTGGATTTGGCGCGTCTTGCTATACGACCATGTCATTCGGGTTGAAGAACGGCCGGCGCTACCTACCAACGGGCCATCCCGGGCACCACTTCAACGGCTCAACGGAAACGTCGAGGCCTACGTGGATGACGTGGTTGTCAAAACCGAGGACTCGATGCTTACTCATCGACGACCTTGAAAGAGACCTTCGCATCGCTACGCGGCTCTTCTTGGAAGCTCCAACTAGAACAAGTGCGTCTTCGGCGTCCCTTCGAGTGGCCCCACTCGGCTTCATCATCGACGGCGCGGCATCGAAGCCAACCCAGGAAAGATCTCCACCATCACCGGCATGAAAGCTCCCGAGCATCAAAGACGTCCCGGGCGGCGGGGTGCATGGCGGCATTGAACGATTCATCTCGAGGCTAGGAGAAACGGGGCCTCCCCTTCTTCAAACTACTCAAGCATCACGAGAAGTTCGGTGGACTCCGGACTGAGATCAAGCCCTTGCCCGGCTCGAGACTTCTGTCCAAGCGCGATCACTCACGGCTCCTCACAAGGGCGACGACTGCGCTCTACCTAGGCGCGACTACACACGTGGTCGATCTTGCCATCGTTGTCGAGCGGCGAGGAGAAAACGGCCACGCTGTCCAGGTCCGGCGCCCGAGTCTACTTCGTCGGCGAGGTTCTATCGAGTCTCAAGGCTCGCTACCGGCCGTGCGAAGCTCCTGTGCGGCTCTACTCATCATCTCGCGGAAGCTACGACACTACTTCGGGGGTACTCGGTCTCCGTCGTCACCCAGGCTACCGCTCGGCGACATCACGAGGAACCCGAGAGACGCCACGGGAAGAATCTCCGTGGAGGTTGTCGAACTCGGCGCCCTCACCATCGACTTCAAGCCACGCACGGCCATCATGTCGCAAGCAGTCGACTTCATGGCGAGTGGCGGGAGAACCCGACTACCTACTCCCCGTGCGAGGAGCCGGAGCATTGGGTGATGCTTTGATGGCTCACTCAACCTCGAGGGCGCGAGGGCGCGAGTGCCAGTCCTCAACGGGCGAACAACTCGAAGTGCGTCCTGAGATCTTAGAAGGTCTCAAACAACGAAGCCGTGCGAAGCTCTCCTACCGAGCTCCGCCTCGCGGCCCCACACTTGGCATCAAGCGGCTACTAGTCTACGGCGAATCCGCGGTGGTCATCGACCAAGTCAACATGTCCTCGGGACGCGACAAGGAGAACATGGACGCCTGCGCACAGAAGTCGCAAGCTCGAGAACAAATTCTGTGGTCTCGAGTTCCATCACATCGTCGCGACAACAACGTTGCGACGGAGCGTCTCTCGGCTTGGATCCCACCGCGCCCGAAATGCCGCGGGCGTCTTCGTCTATGAGCTTCCACGCGCCATCCATCGAGCGGCGCCCGCAGAGCCGCTGTACCGGCTAATCACCGAGTGGGCGAGAGGTCATGATGATCGACATGGAGCGGAGGCAACCCTTCATCGACTACATCGGCGAAAGGAAGGTCCCCTCGAGCAAGAACGCCGGCCAGGAACAACTCGTCCGTAGCGCCAAAGTCTTACGTCCTCGTCGGAGACAAGCTTTACAAGCGGGCGCATCTTCACAGGTACTCAGAGTCGTCCCTCGCGAAGAAGGCGAGGACATCTTGGAGAGATCCACAAGAGCGTCTGCGGCAACCACGCGTCCTCACGCACGGTCGACAAGGCCTTCCGTGGCGAGCTTTCTCTTGGCCCACGTGCAGGCGTGCGAGAGAACTCGTCGAAGGTGCGGGGATGCGGTTCTTCACGGCGGCAACCGTCTGACCTACAAGCTGGTCACCCATCACAGCCAGCTTTGACGCACATCGCGGGGGCTCGACATGGTTGGGCCACTACCAAGCGTGCGCCGGGGAGGATTCAGCCGAGGTGCTTGGTGGCTGTCGACAAGTTCACCCGAGTGGATCGAGGTCGGCGGGTCACATGCCCCAAGGCCGGCAGGTACTCGGCTGCGAGGACGAACTCGTACACGCTGCAGACTGCCCCACGTATCACGGACGCAGTTACAGCTTCAACAACCACCGGTTTTGGGAGTACGCGAACGAGCGGGATTGACGTTCGTCGTCTCGGTCGCCCATCCACGGAGCCGATGGACAAGTCGAGCGCGCCCGTGGGGATTGGTGCTGCGCGCCCTCGAAAGCGGCTACACGACGGCGCCTAATTCCAAAGGGGCAAGTGGATCAAGGAACTACCCAGCCCGCACTCTGGGGCGCGGACTCAGCCATCCCGGCTTGACGGGGGCAATCCCCCTACTTCTGGTCTACGGCTACGAAGCCATCCTCCCTGTCGACGTCATATGGAACTCGCCGGCGGTGGAGCACTACGACGAGGCGTCTCCGGAGAAAGGCAGCGAGACGAGGGCGACCGCCGGCGGCCTCGAAGAAGCTCGGCGTAACGCCCTCGTCCAATCGGCAAGGTACACCGGAGGGTGTCGACGCTACCATGATCGCAACGTCAAGGAACGCTCCTTCCAACGTTGGAGATCTTGTCCTCACGCCGTATCCGAACACGGAAGGACTCCACAAGCTCGGCTCCCCCTGGGGAGAGCCCCTTCCGCCGTGGCTAAGGTGACGAGGGCGGGCTCTCAGCCTCCCGAGCGCCGGGCGAAGACGCCCGACAACTCGTGGAACGTCGACTGGCTACGTCGATTCTACGCCCCCCCCCCCCCCCCCGCCTCGACTACTCCGGGGTTCAAGTCCGATCGACTAAATCGGCGCCCCTTGCGCAACGGCGACCCCTCCCGAGATGCGGCCCCGATCTCCCGTTCTCTCCTCCGGAGACCCGGCCGGCGGCTGCACACGGACCATGAGGCACGCGGCGGCGTCGAGGACTCTAGCGGCGGTCTACCAAGAGACCACACTCCAAGATCGGCCCGCGCGGCTGCCTACGGATACGCGATCCGGCCTACACGGTACCTACGGATCACCCTGGCACACGGCGGCTACCGCTCCGGCCTTGACTTGGGCGCGGCGGCCTCTGGTCCGGGCGACTACTTTGGCTACGGCCACCGGCCACCCCGAGTGTACTTCTTCGGTAATAAGTTTGATTGTCCATCAACTTACTTACGAGTCTCTCCTACTGACGGGACCCTGCGAAGTCGAGTGCCACTACTCGCACCTGCTCACGATGGGCGCTCACTTGCTCTAAGATTGCGATTACGAGTACTCATTGGCTGGAAAATCTCATTTCATTGATACATGAACAATTCATTACAAGTGTTTCTGTACAACTATGGCTACCCCAGCTATCTATGCGGGGCTGCGGGAGGTTCGGCTTTTCGGCTACACATAAGCGATGGGAGCCATCTGCTCCCGACGTAAAAATGTTGCTCATCCAGAAGCCGATTCGGCGGCCCTACCCGTAGGCGACCTCCTTTGGGCCTTCGGGAAATGCGACTTCATGAAAGGCCGAGGACTTCGGGATCGACTTGGCCATGTGCTTGACGTAGGCGGCCGGCCCAGGCTTGGTGCTTCACCGAGGCCGTCCTTGAAGGAGCGATCTTAGAGCGCCGGGTGCGGCACCGAGAGCCTCACGATCGGGAGAGCGACCTCTTCAAGTCCCTTCGAGGCAGTGGGCCGGAGCGCCTCGCAATCTTCATTCAACACGCAAAGATTTGTGAGTTGACGAGATCTCAGAGGCGATCCCGCGATAGGGGTAATTCATGAATAAAAATATTAATTACACCATGTTGGTAAAGACAAAATGAAATAAAGCTTTCACATGAAAAGATAACCTTAAATAAAGCCTTTATTCAAATGTGGTATAAAGAGTAACCCATGTACAACCAATAACCTTCCTCAAATAGAAACCTTAGATAGATGCTTGTTAAGGTGAATATGACCAACTAGAGTTGGATAAGACAACAAACTATCACATCACCTAAAGTGCATTGCGTTCGTTGTAGATCTTCGGACGGAGATTGCTCCCTTGTCCGAGGAAGAAGCGAGGAAGAGCGGAGGCGGAAGGTTCTGCGATGCGTGGACGTACTCGACTTAGAGGTGCCCAAGCTAACTGGTGCGGCGGGCAAGCCGGTGCATCTAACCCGATTTTAAAATTCTTTATTCAATTATCTATGGATGATTGTGCATTTACGTTCGGGGGTTGAATGAAACCTAGATGCACATGATCCCTAGGTACCTTTGTCCTTACTAGTATGCTAGGTCGATAGGCCCTAAGCTATGGACCGTTACAGAGTCGGTGATGACCTCACTCGCGAGAATAGGTCCCTAGATAGGAATCACAATGTATCCTTAAATGGATTGCTCACGTGGTAGAGCATGGGATACGGGCAGGTCCGGTGGTTGGTTATGTGGGTTAAGTCTTTGAACGTACCAAGCACATGTCGGGTATGGAGATAGGTAAGCCTAGTACCTTAATGATGGGCGGTAATGGATCTACCATTAATACTCTTGGGATTCGCTCTCACGGCTACTTTGGTGTATGGTGACTACGGGTGTCTTTCGGGTGGGACATGGGGATTTACGCACCCAGGGAGATCGATCAGGCAGGGATTTTTGGGGACGGCTTGGAAAGTTGTCCCTGCGTAGGCGACCTACGGGTATGTTTGGGTTTACCTTAAGGTTTAAATCAATCGATTGTCGGCCTCTCACCGTTATCCGAGACTACTTACTCCACTAGTCATGTGATCCCTAATGATGGAAGTTGATGAATATTATGTTTGAGTAATTGCATTGTACAACCCCTTGTTTTGTACTAGTTGGCTAATGTGGTAAAGATTAAACCTACTAGAACTTGTGCTAAAATCTTGAAAGTAAGGACCTACTCTTTGTTACTTTTTTAGCAAAAGCAACCCGTGTCAAAAGCCTTTCATGGTCTAGATTTGGTGAAGTAGATATCACTTAGACGGGTAAGACTTCTTTGAGTATTAGTATACTCGGCCTTGCTATAATGTGTTGATCCGGGTAATGCCTTCGGTCGATGTGTGGCCCGGTGAGATCCCGCCGTGCCGGGAGGCTGAGTGGGTGGAGGGACGACTACGAAGCATCATGGATGGCCTCCCGTGGTCGACTTCTTGCGCCGCTAGTTAAATTTCCGGCTTGCTTTTTAAAACTGCGAACTATTTCGTCATGTCAAAAACTATGGTTTGTAATAAATAAACCCTTCGGGGTACGAATTTGAATTTGAATGTTGTATCTACGGACTCGCCTTCGAGTGAGTTTTAATGCATATATTCGATCCTTGTGCTCTCAAGTGATTTACGGGGCGTTAACCGGCGACTTACGACGGGATGGTACTTTATTATTGCTTAATGACCAAAGTGGATCGGTCTTGGCGATAGTACGGTACTTTCACAGGCGGGTTGTCACACTCACCCCAAAAAACTCACTAACCTACTCTCTGACCCCCTTTATTTGTTAAACACACTTGTGGGGCCAACCATGGTCAAAGACTTGGTCAAACCTTTCACCTAGTGTCCATAGATGTCTGCCGGAACTTTTGCCGCGTTCTCCAAAATTCACATAAACACTTAAAATTCTACCTTTAAGAAAGTTGTACATCTTGTTGGGGGACACAACTTTCATGTAGATTGGCATTTCAAATTTTGGTGGAACGGCTTGAAAAAATTAGTTCCAAGGGCGGGAGCTACTATGCGGACAAGCGGTGACATTCAAAGTTAGCAACCTTGTGTAATTCAAAATACAGTAAGGGAAAACCCCCTATAGCCTTTTTGGAAATTGTGAGGGTAACTACATCTCTAACTTTCATGTTCAAAGCTTGGTCGAGTTTTATTCAAAATTTGGGAGAAATTTCGAATTCAAAGTCGATTGACAACATAGTTGAGGCCGGGGGCGCGAGCACGCCGCGGCGTAGTGCGCGCGCGCCGCACGTCATCCGGCCGGCCCGGCCAGGCCCTTGGCGGCGGGTGCCCCCACGTGCCTTTCGACGCTCCTCGCCGGCGTGTCTTGCCGAGGTCCATGCACCTCGGCAGCTTGCGTTGCCATAGGCGCCTCGGCCCCGCCGCCGGCCACGCGGCCCCGTGCGCGTGCGCGTGCGCGCGCGCGGACCCCGGTCTGTCCGCGCGCCGGCCCGTACGCGCGGCCGGCCACGCGCCCGCCCGTCGCACGGCACATGCCGTCCATCGTCCGCCGCGTCGTCATCCACGGACCAAGTGCGTGGCCCCAACCCCATCCCCTTCTCCTCTCCACGCGCCACGAAACCCACCCGCGACCATTGCGCCGCCGCCAGGTGACTTGCGGCTGCCCGGCAACTCTCCTTTCATGGGACGACCGTTCCGGTCTATTCCTTAGGACACATAAAACCTCCTAGGGTCGCTTGTTTCCCACCGAGCGCGGCCTCGCCGGAGCTCGCGCGCCGCGGAAGCCGCCGCGCGGCCGCCTGTGGGTTCCCCACGCCGACGTGCTCTCCGCTAAAACTCCGGCTTCACCCGACTTCTAGGTGAGCGTGCACGCGCCTCTTCGTGGATTCTGACCGAGAAGCGGCGGAGCTGCGAAGGTCCGGTGAGCCGCCAGCCTCCCACGGCCAAGGACCCAATTGCGGGGCTAGAAATCTTTTCGGGGTGTTACGTGGCCAATTAAGGACACATGCGTAATAAAAGTTATCTAGGTTTTCTTGCTAGTTGGTCTAGTGCGATCGAAAATCCCTAGAAAATTGTAAGAAAATTCGAGAGAATTGCAAAACCAAATTTGTTGGGTTCGTTGTGATGAATACTACAACTTTTTTATTCTCACGAGGTTCTGATTCTAGATATTTTTAACATGAAAAATGAGATTATTAAGTCTTTAGATACGCCGCAACTCAAAAACTATAACTCATCGGCATTCAAGTTTTGGATATGTTGTATGCCTTGTCATGGCTAAACTCATATGCCAAAAATTGCACAAATTTATACGGTAAATCTTTTTATATAAATTGTTTTCCTTTAAATATTTGCCTAGATGATTTTTGTAGCCAGGAAATATTCATGTTTTTATTTTTAACATTTATCTTTGTCTTGTTATGTCAAAGCACACTTGTGGTGAATTAATCATGATTTTTTGGTTTAACGAAATATGTATTCTTAATTTGAGCATGATTTTCTTTCTAAATTAATGAAGCAATATCGATTAGAGTTTCTACAGGTGTACTTGCTAGTTCTTTAGGCTTGTTTAGGACCCGAGTATGCATGAAAAATTTTGGATCATTTTGGTGCTTATTTTATTTTTTGTATGCATTTAATTTGAACCACTAGCTAGTCTTTGTTATTTTTCCATAATATTTTGTTTCCTAGCTTCAAGCCTCACTTGTGGGTCCGGTGGACCGGTATAGGTGTTGGTATGCTTAAGAAACACTTCTTTAAATTTGTAGTGATTTATTGTAGTAAAAAGCTTTAAAGCCTTTTAAAGATTAAAGAGCAATTAAATAAGGAAAATCCTTTTAATTCTTTTCCCTTTTTTGGAAAATATTACCCCTTCATTAAAAGTTAATAAAACATCCTTGTGATAAGGAATTAATTTATGAATAAAAATCTTGTTCACACCCTAGCTAGTGAGAGGAAAAGGATTAAACCTTCACATAAAATAACCCAAATTTCAAAGAAGACATTAATTCAAATACGCAATAAAAGAATGAATCATGTATAAATAATAACGTTCCTAAAAGAGATGTCTTATCTAGATACTTGTTAAGGTGAATATGACCAACACGAGTTGGATAAGATAATAAAAGCATCTCCTCACCGGCAGGTGCATTGCATTCCGTATAGAAGGAAGGAGGAGCGAGCTTTATTTGCAATATGTGGAAGTGCTCGACGACATTGAGATTGCCCGGGCTAACCTAGGCGACGAAGGCAAGCTTCGGTGCATCTAGCCAGTTTTCAAATTCTTTATTCGAGTATCTATGGATGCTTGTGCACTTATGTTCGGGATTTGAATGGAACCACTAGATGCATGATCCCTAGGTACCCTTGTCCTTACTAGTATGATGGGTTGATAGGTTGCTAAGCTATAGGACGCGGTCCCTACAGGGCGGTGATGAC
Source organism: Cenchrus americanus (assembly GCA_947561735.1). NCBI lineage: Eukaryota > Viridiplantae > Streptophyta > Magnoliopsida > Poales > Poaceae > Cenchrus > Cenchrus americanus. The sequence goes on along the minus strand of OX387242.1, from coordinate 42,973,986 downwards.
CTCGGTCGCGAGAATAGGTTCCTAGATAGGAATCACAATATATCCTTATTTGGATTGCTCATGTGGTAAGAGCATGGGATGTGGGCTCGTGGGTTATGTGTTTGAACGTACTAAGCACTTGTCGGGAATAGGGCCGGTGAAAGCCCTAGTACCTTAATGACGCGGCGAGGGATCCTATTATTACTACTCTTGGGACTCGTCTCACGGCCCCATCTTCGGTGGTGGCCGGTGACTCCGGGTGCCTGTTGGGTATGCGGATAACTGCACCAAAAGGAAATTTGTATGATTCGATCATTAGAGGATTTTGTGGAGCTAGACTTAGGAAGTTGTCCCTTGCGGGTGCGACCTACAGGTGTGTTTGAGTCTACCTTGCAAGGTTTGAATATATCGAATGTCGATCTCTCACCGTTATACGAGACTACTTACCTCAGCAGCAAAGAGATCCTAATGATGGAAGTTGATGAATACTATGCTTGATTAATTGTATTGTACAGCACCACCCACGTACTTAGTTGGCTAATGTAGTAAAGATTAAACTCACTAGAACTTATTATAAAATCCTTAAAGTAAGGACATACTCTTTGTTACTTTTCGGCAAAAGAACCTCGGTGGCCAAAAGCCTTTCATGTTCAGAGTTGGTGAAGTAGTTATCACTTGACGGGTAAATCTTCTTGAGTATTAGCATACTTCCTGACCTTTTTATAATATGTTGATCAGTCTTTCGGTGATGTGGCCGGAGAGATCCCGCCATTTGGGAGGCTGAGTGAGTGGAGGATGACGGCGAAGGCATTATGGATGGCCTCACGTGGTGTTTCCGCTTAGTTAGTATATTTCCACATTGTTTCAAAACTACGGAACTACTTCTTTACGGCAAAAACTTTGGTTTTGTAATAATAAAACCCTTCGGGGTACAAATTTGAATGTTAATGATGATGTATCTCTGGACTCGCCACCGGTAGAGTTTTAATGCATATATGTCGATCCTTGTTGCTGTTTTAAAAATTGATTTATAGAGCGATAACCAAGCATCTAACGACGGGATGATACTTTATTATCGCTTAATGACCAAAGTGGATTGGTTTAGGCGATAGTACGGTATTTTCTGGGCGGGGTTGTCCTGAGTTAACATTAAGAGCAATTATATGCACCCGGAGATTAATTAATAAACTTAATCAACGCTGGTTTTTGGATAAAATTTGCGAAGATTATTACGATTTTCCAAAACACGTTGATCCACTAAGGATAAACTAGAACTAGAGGCCATTTAGATGGAGTTTTGGGTTCTTCAAAGTGGCTTATTTAACCTATGGTTTATTTTGCTAACTCCCGGCACATTACTGCATGTCTGGGACGGACTTTCATGCACAACCAAACTAGATGAGCCCCGTGTTTTTATACGTGTCTTGTGCCGCATCACGGGAATTGCGAGAGGGTTGATGGAGTGATCCATTCCATGGATCCCATCTTCGTGTCTGTTTATGAGTTGTGTTGTCGCCACGTGTTTCATACGTGTGGCTTACTCGCATATTGATCATGCGAGGCAAGGATACACTCCATTCAAACGGCTGCAGGGTTAATCTTTGTCCATGCGAGCGGCTTAGCATGGATGTCGTTTCTATAGTGAATGGTAATGTATGTGGACGCTTTCGTGACGTTTTCTTGCACGAAGGAGTTCGTACTATAGCTGAACAAACGTAGCGCGTTAAATCGTTAAGCGAGTGCGAGTATAGCTCTCGACTAGATATTATAGGGGAAAGACGAATAAGCAACCTTGCCACGCCATAATTTCGATATTTGGCTTCATTGCCATGTGAGGTCGGATAGGACGTCTTGCATGCATATTAAAAATCGCAAACAACTAAAATGGACCCAAAAACCAAACTTCTATATGCTCTCCAGGAAGATTTTGCTAGTGTGTGCTTTTCATAAGCTAGAGTACCTCTCATGCTTAGGCATTTGTCTTTGCCAAAAATTCGAATAAAGCTTGTTCACATTGTTGAACCTTGTTACATAATTCAGTAAACGGTTGTTAAAAACGTGCTCCTTAATATTGATCTACCTTGTAGTCGCAGGATTCAGATCCTTAGCTTCTTTCGACTTGGTTTGCACTTTGCTAGGCACATTTTAGGTCTTGTATCTGTCCACCTTGTTTTTCCTTGTTTGAGCTCAACCTTGAAAATCAAAAGTGTGTAATTGACTTTTAAGGTAGCCGGAAAACTTGGGGGAAAATTTTGAGGTTAGTTTTGGTTATGAATTTTTATTCACATTGCAGAACTTCACCATTTGACCTTAATTTGCTCTCATGGAACTTGACATGTGTTACATTTTTGTACGAGATGGCTTTCCCTGTGGTTCACGAGTTCGACGAACGACAGTACGATCCTGTACCAACCGGGACCCACTGCTGGGAGGTTTTCCACGCCTTGCGTGGGAAGCACCTCAATATGCCATGGTATTTACCTCACCGAATATAGACTTATGAGGTGTTCGCGATTTGACGCTATAAGTTCCAGGATTCTTGATGATTGTCTTATGTTCTACCACACAGGACCGCTCGGCGGGTTCGGCCCAGAGTTTTTATCTAATGGGGATTCACTACCGACGAAGTAGTTTAGTCGGCGGCCAACGGAGTTCTTTGTGACTTATGATATTGCTATTGGTAGCTCTCTCCCCGTTCGGGTTGTTTCTTTTCTTTGTGAGTCCTCACGACTGGCATAGTGTGGCCGTATGGATCACCTACGGGAGCTGTTGACACTAGCAGACATTTGGATTTTACTCGGACACTAGCTCTCTGTCTGAACGTGGTTTTCACACTTCGAAATTTAGCTATAATACCACGAGCGATTATCGAGGCAGCGTTTGGAAATATCTAGGCGGGATTGGCGGCGGCCTATCGGCGGCACATCGGCCGGCTGAACTTTACACTTACTCGGATGCGGTAGGAGAATGACGGGCTTCATGCCGGGAGATTCCGATTAGAGCTAGAGAGAGGCGACCAATTGCGAGAGGATTGTAGATGCGGAGGTGGAGAATCATACCCTAGAGGAGGGAATGCGTCATGCGTATGAGATTGAGAGGTAGTTTTCTACTTCGAACATTCTTGATATGCGGCGAGCGGGTGGAGAGGGCGGGGTACGGGTGGCGGCCTTGCGGGCTATGGTGGCCTTCCTACATGTGCCTCCCGATCTGAGGCACACCGGAGGAGCTGGCCGAGTCTCTGCAGTCTGGATCCAGACTGAGCCGGGCGGGACCACCTGGGCTCCCCCGGCTTAGCCTACGGCGGTGGTCGCCCCGGTGGGCAGCTAGGTTCGCCGGTAGTGAGAATAAGAAGGATGCCGATCCTATGGTGGTATCTTTGAGATGTTTGGAGTAGTTAACTTTTTAGCACGTCTTCATGCGAGTAAGCGCTGACAACCTTGTCGTATTGTGTTGTTTCCAAATTCGAGATCTTGTAATGTCCTTGGACCTTGTTTCATCTTGTTATGCTAATAAATACTTAAACACGTGGTGTTTTAATTTGAAATTTGCTTGTTACCCGAAGTTGAAGTTTTATTGCGTGTGATTGCCCAATTCTTGAATAAATGGAACACCATTTAAATGATCATGTCAAATCTTGCATTCCACAAAAGCATTAGTAAACCAAAGCATTTCTAGGGGCATCACTCGGTACGCTAACGATTAAGTGCTCGGTCGTATACCACCTTCGTTGGTACCCCTCGTGGCGATGGCTTCTGTCCAGAGAGTCGATGTTGGCTCATATTGTGCGAGTGATCGCATTCCCTACTTGTGTGAAGAACGATCTAGAAATTCTTGTTGTCCATGTGATACCTTTATTCTTTGTTGTCATCATCATATGAATGCTAATGAGTTGTGGGGATTATGATCATGCTTGTCATCATTTTGGAGTAAACTACGTTATGTAACTAACAAGGCTCGCATTTCAGATGGTGGGAACCATGCGCAGCTCTCCCAATGGGTTTGGAGCGAGTGGTAGCGGTGACTTGCTGCCACCATCGCCCATGACGCCGTTAGAGGCCTTCATGGCCGCCCAAACTGAGGTGTTGCACCAGATCCTGCAGACGCAGCAGCAGATCGCCCAGCAGATGAACCGAGGGCCGCCACACGGGGCTAACCACGAGTAAAGAATCGGTTACCACGTATGCTCAGTTCATCGCGATGAAGCCGCCAACCTTCTCCAATGTGGAAGACCCCACAGACGAAGCTTGGATCAAGACCCATCGAGGAAAAGTTCTCGGCCTTTGTGCTTGAGGACCATGTGTGGTTCGAGGACCGGTGGATGGTCGGCTTCCTTGTGTGATGAGTGATTGACAACGTTGTGTGGACTGATTCTTGGCTAAGTATTGCGGGTACGGGTTGCGGCAGGTGTTGGTGCGGGTGAAGGCAAGCGCGAAGGTCGTCGCGGTGAGCCTCCGGGTGTGGAGAGGACAAGTAGGCTTCGTTCGAGGGACTGGAGGTGGCCCGGCGGGGTCAAGTGTGTGCCGCATGGTGGCAGGAACGACAAGATGAAGTCATTGACGAGTTTCTTGGTTGGGCCTCAAAGTCAAGGTCGGCCGGGACTACATGGGAGCCAAGTAATGAGTGGAGATTGGCGAAGGCTACAAGAGTTCGCGGGGGTTTCCCGGAGGTTCCACTAGAAAACCACTTGGGTTCCTTGGCTCATCCACATAGCCAAGGCGGGAAGAGCCCAGAGAGCGGTGCTGCCGCCGTGCCCAGGCCGTTAGTCCGGTGGTCGGCCGTCCCCGGCTCGGCTCCCTTCTCGGTCCGGCCCAGGTGTGCGGCGGCGCGGTCCGGGGAGACTTTGAAGCGGAGGACACGCGTCGAGATCGCATGTGGCTTGCGTCGAGGCTACGCGAGTGCGGTCGCGGGCATGCGTCGATGGTGAAGACTTGAAGACTTCCAAATCCGGCCTTGAGGGGCTTGTATCCCTAGTTATTAGGAAAGAGCATTTTAGACTTTCGGTTGCCTCCATATAACCCAAGAGGTGAGAGGATGGCGGCCAACTCTTGAAACCCTAGTTCATTTGCTTTCCTATTTTCCCTTCCTATTTTCCTTAGAGTTTCCATATGACTAGCTTAGGAGAGCTTCATGGTGATATTTTGTTGAGAGGGTTGGATGATCGAAGGACGGCAAGCTAGACTTTGTATGAACCTTTGTTGCATGTATACATGATTCGGCGTGGTTCCTCAAGGTTTGGATGTGTGGTTCTAGGTTGTTCTTGGTGGTGATTTTTCGGAGCCCTCTCTTGGTGATTTCTTTGGGTTGTTTTGGGACCTTTCTCTTGGGGATTTGATGGGGGAAATTTTTTGGGAACCCTTCGTGGTTCTTTGAGGCATGATTCCCCTCCTAATCTAATTCAACTCGATTTTAGGGTTTTAAGGTTACAGGGTTTGAGGTGCTTTTGGCGGGATTTCTTCGATTCCTCCTTTTTGGACGGAGTTTTGGCGGGATTAAACTTGGTTATGGACTCCTCATGAGGTGTTCCTAAGATCCCCAAAGTCTTGTTCAAGTCGAGTCCGAGCGATTCGGGAGATCGAGGTTTGGATTTGGGGGATGACCGCGGGTGCTGTGCATCTAGGCGCCGAACTACACCGATGCGGCGGTGCTCTTGGCCAGGTTCGGCCAGAACCCTTGGTGGGTTTTGCGTTTTAATTAAAGAACACTCGGATGCGGCGGGGAGAATGACAGGTTGCATGCCAGGAGATTCCAGTTAGAGCTAGAGAGAGGCGACCGCCTACAGAGGATTGTAGATCTGGAGGCGGAGAATCACACCCTGGAGGAGAATGCCGATGCATATGAGATTGAGAGGTTGACGCTACTTCAGAACATTGCTGATATGCAGCAGCAGGTGGAGGAGGCCGAGGTACAGGTGGCAGCCTTGCAGGCTATAGTGGCCTTACAGCCACTGCCTCCAGTACAGGCACACCCGGAGGAGCAGCAGGATCTGTCTGGTCTGGATCAGACGAGCCAGGCAGGACCACCGTTACCGACTCCCCCAGCTTCGCCTACGGACAGTGGTGCTTCGGTGGGCAACTAGGTTGCAGGCAGTGAGAATAAGAAGGATTGTAATCCTATGGTGTTATCTTCGAGATGTTTGGAGTAGTTAGCTTTTGAGCACGTCTTCGTGTAGAGTAACTGCTTGTAACCTTGTAGTATTGCGGTGTTTTCAAATTTGAGTCTTATAATGTCCTTGGACCTTGTTCCATCTTGTTGTAATAATGAATGCTTAAGCATGTGGTGTCTTATTGAAATTCGCTTGTTCACCCTAGATGTTGAAATTTCATTGCGTATGATTACCGAATTTTTGAGCAGATCGTTGCAATGACCACACTTGACAAACCTTGCATTTTACATAAGCATTGGAAAACCAAAGCATTTTTAGGGGCGTCACTCGTATGTCAAACAATTAAGTGCTCATTCGTATACCACCTTCGTTGGTACCCGAAGTGGCAGAAATTGCCCGAGAGTGAATATTGACTCGTGTTATTCGAGTGGTCGCATTTCCTAACTATGTCGAAGAACGATCCTAGGAATCCATGTTGGCTATGTGATACCTTTCGACTGTTGCTGTCATCATCATATGAATGCTAATGAGCTGTGGTTATGTATAATCATACTTGTCATCATTTCCGAGTAAGCTTTTGGTTATGTAACTAACAAGGCTCGCATTTCAGATGGTGGGAACCACGCACAGCTCTCCCAACGGGTTTGGAGCGAGCGGTAGCGGTGACTTGCCGCCACCACCGCCCATGACGTCATCGGAGGCCTTCATGGCCACACAAACCGAGGTGCTGCGCTAGATCCTGCAGACGCAGCAGCAGATCGCTCAGCAGATGAGCCGAGGGCCGCCACACGGGGCCAACCACGAGGGGCCTAATCGGGTCGCCACATATGCTCAGTTCATCACAATGAAGCCACCGACCTTCTCCAAGGCGGAAGACCCCCTGGAAGCTGAAGCTTGGGTCAAGGCCATCGAGGCAAAATTCTCTGCCTTTGTGCTGCCTTGCTCCGAGGAGAACAAAGCCAACTTCGCAGCCCTGCAACTGCGAGGAGAAGCTTTGATGTGGTGGGACCATTTCAAGTCAATGCAGCGAGGGCATGTTGTAACTTGGGATGAGTTCAAGCAAGCCTTCAAGAGCCATCACATCCCCAAGGGACTTATGGATAGGAAGATGAGGGAGCTGTTGGCCCTTAGGCAGGGGTCCGACACGGTGTACCGCTGCGCCCAGAAGTTTAACAGCTTGTGCCAGTATGGTGGGCATCACGTTGACACTGATGCGAAGAAGATGGAAAGATTCCGCGACAGGCTAGATGGCAAGTTGTACGAGCGACTGAACCTGCTCGAGCCCGTAAACTTCCATGAGCTAGTAAACGAGGCTATCTCCCAAGAGGATGCCATGAATAAGGCCCACCGGGACAAAAAGAGGGTGTTTGGTTTTGCTTCGGGCAGCAGAACTGGTAAAAAGTTTCGCTTTGTGAAGAAGAATATTCCAAACCCATCCCAGCAATCTTCAACTGGACGCTGGACGATGAAGCCATCCCAGAGCAAACCCGCAGGGAACTTCCAGTTCCGCAATGCTCAGCAGCAGGCTCCAAAACCCAATGCACCTCCTCGCAACGTTAGTGATCATCGTTGCTTCAACTGTGGTCAACCGGGGCATTACATCAGTGAGTGTCCCAAGCCCAGGCAGATCAAGCCCAACCCACAGAATCAAGGAGCAGGAAACAAGCCTGCCACTCCGGCTAAGAAGCCTATGGTGAAAGTACGCCAAGGCAAGCTGAACTTCACCGCCATGAGTGATATTCCAGAGGGAGCTTCAGTGCTCACGGGTACATTCTCTATCAACGATACTCCTGTTAAGATTTTATTTGATTCAGGAGCTACCCATGGTTTCATCAGTGAAAAACTACTAGGCAAACTGGGTTTGAAGGGTTCTCATACCACTTCCGCTTATAAGATAATTACTCCGGGAGGTCAAATCACCTCTAATATCTTAATCTGTGGAGTATGTTTGGGATTGGGTAGTACAATCTTTCCAACAAACCTTATCGTCATAAACTTGGTTGGTATGGATGTTATCTTGGGCATGGATTGGATGACCCAACTTAAGGTGGTTCTAGATATATCAGATAGGGTCGTAGAGATCAATTCTCCTACGGTCGGGCACACTACCTTGTACCTACCTTTCAAGGACGGTACCGATTCTTGTGCCTATGTGACCATTATCTCCCCTCTTGATGAAATTCCACTAGTGTGTGAGTATCCGGATGTCTTTCCTGATGAGTTGCCTGGTATGCCACCAGACAGAGATGTCGAGTTTGTAATCGAACTCCAACCGGGTACTGCACCCATTTCCAAAAGACCTTATCGCATGCCACCCAGAGAATTAGCCGAGCAGAAAAATCAACTCCAGGAACTGTTAGATAAGGGTTATATTCGCCCAAGCTCTTCTCCTTGGGGTTGCCCCGCTCTTTTCGTCAAAAAGAAAGATGGTAGCTTGAGAATGTGTGTGGATTACCGACCACTCAATGCAGTTCACCATCAAGAACAAATATCCTCTTCCTCGAATCGATGTTCTTTTTGATCAATTGGCTGGAGCCAAGGTTTTCTCCAAGATCGACCTTCGTTCTGGTTATCATCAAATAAAAATTCGACCTTGTGACATTCCTAAAACTGCTTTCTCCACTCGTTATGGTCTTTACGAGTTCTTGGTAATGTCCTTTGGTCTCACGAATGCTCCAGCCTACTTCATGTACCTCATGAACTCCGTGTTTATGACGGAGCTCGACAAATTCGTAGTGGTCTTTATCGATGATATCCTCATCTATTCCAAAAGCGAGAAAGAACATGCCAAACACCTCCGAGTTGTTCTTCAGCGTTTGCTAAGTTCTCCAAATGTGAATTCTGGTTGAAAAGTGTGAAATTCTTGGGGCACACCATTCCCAACATGGTATCTCCGTAGATCCTAGCAAAGTTCAAGAGGTGATGGATTGGAAACCACCCAAGTCCGTACACCAGATCCGCAGTTTCCTAGGATTGGCGGGATACTACCGTCGATTCATTCCTGACTTCTCTAGAATCGCAAAACCTATAACCGAACTACTCAAGAAAGGAGTGAAGTTCGTGTGGAGCGAAGCATGTGAGAAAGCCTTCCACACCTTGAGACAACATTTAACCTCAGCCCCAGTGCTAGTGCAACCGGATAATTCCAAACCTTTTGAAGTCTTCTGTGACGCATCAGGCACGGGTCTAGGCTGTGTCCTTATGCAAGAAGGCCGAGTCATTGCCTATGCTTCACAGGCACTTCGACGTCATGAGATCAATTATCCTACCCACGATCTTGAGTTAGCTGCTGTTGTCCACGCTCTCAAGATATGGAGGCATTACCTAATGGGTAATCGTTGTAACATCTTCACTGATCACAAGAGTCTCAAATACATCTTTACTCAGTTCGAGTTGAATATGAGGCAAAGAAGATGGCTTGAGTTGATTAAGGATTATGACCTGGAAGTGCACTACCACCCCAGCAAAGCGAATGTTGTTGCGGATGCTCTTAGCCGCAAAGTTCACTGCAACCACCTAGAGTTAGAGCCAGTTAGTGACCCGTTATGTGAAGAAATGAGAAGGCTCAACTTAGAAGTGGTACCGCAAGGAAGTCTTTATGCCTTAACGGCAGAATCCAATCTGTATGATAGGATTGTCACTGTTCAGCGCAATGATGAAGACATACAAACCATCAAACAAAAACTAGCAGAGGGAGATCCCAAGTATACCTGTTTCCAGAAAGATCACCAGGGTGTGGTATGGTTTGGGAAACATTTTGTGGTCCCCGTTGATTCAGAAATTAAGAAGATCATCCTAGATGAGGCTCACAAGTCCAAATTTTTTATTCATATCGGCAGTACCAAGATGTATCAAGATCTGAAACAGAATTTCTGGTGGTTCAATATGAAGGTGGATATAGCAAAGTATGTAACCGAGTGCGATACTTGCCACCGGATGAAAGCAAGTCATTTGAAATCGGCGGGTGTACTTCAACCCCTGTCGATACCCATGTGGAAGTGGGATGATATTAGTATGGATTTCATTGTGGGTTTACCCCCTCACAGCTAGAAAGAAAGATTATATTAGGGTGATCGTAGACAGACTCACCAAGACCGCTCACTTCATTGCCGTACATACCACTTATTCAGTACAACAATATGCAGAGTTGTACATGAACCACATAGTTCGTTTGCATGGAATTCCGAAGACTATAATCTCTGACAGAGGAACTCAGTTTGTAGCTCGCTTCTGGGAGCAATTGCAATCCGCGAGTCCGGTTATCATCCGCAGACCGATGGTCAGACGGAAAGAATAAATCAGATTTTGGAAGATATGCTACGAGCAAGCATCTTGCACTTTGACAAGAGTTGGGACAAGTGTTTGTCTTTGGCAGGATTCTCTTACAACAATAGTTATCAGGCCAGTTTGAAGATGGCACCGTTCGATGCTCTTTACGGACGAAGATGCCGCACTTCGTTGAATTGGTCACAAGCCGGAGAAAGGACACTCTTTGGTCCGGACTTAGTTAAGGATGCCGAAGAAAGAGTGCAAGTGATAAGAGAGAATTTGAAGATGGCTCAGATGAGGCAAAAGACTTACCATGACAAGGGAACCGCACCTCGACACTTTGAAGTGGGAGATTACGTGTATTTGAAGGTGTCCCCCACCAAGGGTGTGCAAAGGTTCAGTGTCAAAGGAAAGTTAGCTCCACGCTACATTGGACCCTATGAAGTTATAGAAGTATGTGGGCCAGTGGCTTATCGTATCCAGTTGCCAGAACGGTTTTCCGCAGTCCATAATGTGTTTCATGTAACTCAATTGAAGAAGGGAATGCCTGTGCCGGAGAACGAAGTCATCACAGAAGTTAATTTTTGGATTGAGCCGGATTTCTCGCTCATCGAGCACCCGTTGAAAGTACTAGACCAAAAAGAGCGAAAGACCCGAAGGCAAATAGTACGAATGTACAAAATTCAATGGAGTCATCACACGGAAGATGAAGCAACTTGGGAGACGGAAGACTACCTCAACACCAAGTATCCGGGTTTTCTGCAGTCTCGAAACCGTGAGTTCTTCTTCCCGTTTCTTTGTGCTCAGATCAAATCTCGGGACGGGATTCCGTTTAGAGGGGTAGGCTGTGACGCCTCAGGTTTTTAATTAACCCTAACAGCCGGTCAACCCAGCTGACAGTGGTCAAATCACGGTCAACCTGGGCCCTCACCTTGAAAAGCTCACTAATCTACTCTAGTGAACCCTTTTGACTAGTAAACACACTTGTGGGGCCAACCCATGGCCAAAGACTTGGTCAAACCCCTTGTCACCCTAGTGTCCATAGATGTCTGCTAGAACTTTTGCCGCGTTCTCCAAAATTCACCTAAACACTTAAAAATCTACCTTTATGAATGTTGTCCACCTTGTTGAGGGACACTACTTTCATGTAGATTGGCATTTCAAATTTTGAGTGGAAAAGCTTGAAAAACTTGTGCCAAAGGCAGGATCTACTGTTCAGTCAAACAGGCTGACATTCCAAGTTGGCAACTGTTTATTTCAAAATCTGTGGGGAAAACCCCCATATAGCCTTTTTGGAATTTGTAGAGGGTAGCTAGATCTGTAACTTTCATGTTCAAAGTTTGGTCGAGTTATATTCAAAATCTTGGAGAAATTCGATTTCAAAGGCAGGGCCAGCAACACGGTTTAGGCCGGGCGCCAGCACGCCGCGACGTCGCGCGCCCGCGCGCCACGCGTCGCCGGCCGGTGTCGGCCGACCCTCGGCGGCCGTGCCTCGCACACCTTCCCGACGCCCCCTCCGCCCGAGGGCGTGCACCGCCCGAGGTCCACGCCTCCGGACGCTCACTCGCCCCTAGGGCGCCTCGAACCGTGCCGCCACTCCGCCGTACCCGCATCGTGCGCGCGGCGGACCCCCGGTCCGTCCGCGGCGCCGGCCATACGCACGCCGGTCGAGCCGCCGAAGCACGGAGATACCTCCCCGTCGTCGGCCGTCGTCACCCGAGCTCGCTTGTATTTAAGGCCGCCCTGTGCTCCTCTCTCCCCAACGCCATCCCGAGCCGCCGTCCCGCCGCGCCGCGCCATTGCCGCCGCCGCCGGTGAACTCCCTACCCCGCTCGCGCTCAACGCCGTTCAATCATTCCTAGGCCTTCCCTAGACATCACTTGAGCCTCCCGAGCCACGCATTGTGCTGCACCGCCGCGGGCCTCGCCGGAGTCCGTGCGGCCGGCGGGCGCGCCGCCGCGGTCCCGTCGCCGCCGCTCGCCGGAGCTCTCCCCAACCCCGCCACCGCCACCAATCGGCTAGGGGTGAGCCCAATCGCGCCCCATGCCGCTTGTTGCCCTGGACCGGCCCCACCTCGCCGCCGGCGAACTCCCCCGCCGCCGCAAGGGCCTAATTGTGAAGTCTAGGGGCATTTGTGTGAATTAGGGACCTGTTTGCAACGAAAGTTATCTAGGTTTCTTTGCTAGTTGGTCCAGCGCATTAGAAAATCCCTAGAAAATTGTAGAAAATCCAGAAAATTGCAAAACCAATTTTGTTGGATTTGTGGTGAAGAATACTACAACTTTTGTTATTCTCACATGGTCTGAATCTGTATTTTTTTAACATGAAAAATAGGAATGTGAATAACCTAGATCTGCCATAACTCAAAAAATATAAGTCCTCTGCATCCAAATTTTGGATATGTTGTGTACCATGTCAGTACTAGCTCCTGTGCAAAAAATTGCACAAAGTTATGTAGTAAATCGTTTTATATAAATTGTTTTCCATCTATGCAGAATCTGCCTAGATGATTTTTGTAGGTAAAAATATTTATGTTTCTGTGCCCAACTTGTGCATTCTGTCTTGTTATGTCAAAACACACCTCTGGTGAATTAATCATGATTTTTGGTTTACCAGAAATAGTTATTCTTAATTTATGCATGTTTTCCATTGTAAATTAGTGAAGCAAGTTCAGTAGAGATTCTAGGTGTACTTGCTGGTCCTTTAGGCTTGTTTAGGACCAGAGAGCATGTATGAGAAAGATTGGATCATTTTGATGCTTATTTATTTTTGTATGCATTTAAATGGTTTCACTAGCTAGTCCTTGTTAATTTCCAAAGTATTTAATTTCCTAGCTTCCATGCCTTACTTGTGGGTCCAGTGGTTTAGTATAGGTGTTTTTATGCTTAAGAAACACTTTCTTAAAATTTTGGTGAATTATTGCTTAATAACAAGCTTTAAAACCCTTTTAAAGATTAAAGAATAATTAAATAAGGAAAATGCCTTTTTAATTCATTTCCCTTTTAAGAAAGTGTTACCTAACTTAATTAAAGGTTAAGAACACACCCTTGCTGATGAAAAGATTAAATTATAACTAAATATCTTGTACACACCTTACTAGTGAGAGGAAAAAGGATTAAACCTTCACATGAAATAACAAGTATAAAAGAAACATTAATTCAAATGTGCAATAAAAGAATGAATCACATATAACTAATAACCTTCCTAAAAGAGATGTAATATCTAGATACTTGTTAAGGTGAATATGACCAACGAGAGTTGGATAAGATAACAAACTGTCACATCACCTGAGCCTTGCATTGCATTCAGTGTAGATCTTCCGGACGATGACTACTCCCTCGTCCCGGAGTCCGAGGAAGGAGGAGCAGAAGCTTCGCTGCAGTACGTGGAAGTTCTCGACGACACCGAGGGTGCTCAGGCTAACCTAGCTGGCGAAGGCAAGCTCCGGTGCATCAACCTAGTTTTCAAATTCATTATTCAATTATCTATGGATGCTTGTGCATTTAAGTTCAGGAGTTGTATGGAACCCTAGATGCATGATCCCTAGGTACCTTTGTCCAGTATGATAGGTCGATAGCTGCTAAGCTATAGGACCGTTACAAGTCGGGTGATGACCTCACTCGCGAGAATAGGTTCCTAGATAGAAATCACAATATATCCTTTATTGGATTGCTCATGTGGTAAGAGCATGGGATTTGGGCTCCGGTCCAATGGCTATTGTGGGTTAAGTGTTTGAACGTACTAAACACTTGTCGGGAATGAGACCGGTAAGCCTAGTACCTTAATGAGACGGCTAGGGATTTAACTGTCACTACTCTTGGGGTTTGTCTCACGGCTAGCTACCGGTGGTGTATGGTGAGTCCGGGTACTTCGCGGGGTACTTCGGATAGCCTGCACCAAAGACTGTGGCCTTTTATCCCGACCCGAGGATTTTTGGGAACTGCTTGGGAAGTTGTCCTTGTGGGGGCAGCCTACCGTGTGTTTAGGTCTACCTTGCAAGGTTTGAATCAATCGATTGTCGGCCCCTCACCGTTATCTGAGACTACTTACTCCACTAGCCATAAGATCCCTAATGATGGAAGTTGATGAATACTATGTTTGATTAATTGTATTGAACAACTTTGTCTCGGTGATGTGTGGCCCAGAGAGATTCCGCCCGACTGGGAGCTGGAGTGGGTGGAGGATGACGACTGAAGGCATCATGGATGGCCTCCCGTGGTGTTTCCGCTTCCCGTTAGTTTAATTCCGCTGTTTCAAAACTCTGAACTACTTCTTTATGGCAAAAACTTCGGTTTGTAATAATTAAACCCTTCGGGGTACGAATTTGGATGTTAATGATGTCGTATCTCTGGACTCGCCTTTGAGTGAGTTTTAATGCATATATGTCGATCCTTGTTGCTATTCAAGTGATTTATCGGGCGTTAACCCGGCAACTAACGACAGGATGATACTTTATTATCGCTTAATGACCAAAGTGGATTGGTTTAGGCGATAGTACGGTATTTTCCTGGGCGGGTTATCACAAAGCTAGTGTTTGACCAAGCTTTGACCACAAAAGTGTTTTGACTTAATTAAGAGTGTCATTAACACTAACCAAGGTAATTAAACACCTAAGGTGTTACATTTCTCGTCAAGGTTCCTTGGCGGTAGCCCCCTTCCTTGGCGGTTTTTGGCCGCCAAGGCAATTCGAGTTTCTTGTAGTGTTCGTTGCTTGTTAGTATGTTAGGCAACTGACGATGACGTATCTTGACTACACAAGCACTACACGTCGATGTTAGTATTTGGGACGGAAGAAGAATTACGTGTACGCACATATTAATTTAGTTGGGCCACAGTAACATTATGACAGTATATGTGAGAAGTTATCAGCTTGCATCAATTTCTTTTGAAAAGCAGGTGTACATCAAATTAGCAAGGAGTCAAGGACGGCCAATGGCGGAGTCAAGATTGGAAGTTAAGGGGCTTAGGTCTTCATCCAAATCCATTTTCACTCTTTCTTCACTAATTTCTTCATCATCTCCTTATTCTTCTTATAATTCTCCCTTGATTTTAATGGTCCTTTACGGTAGTAGGGGGGCTAGAGCCCCATTAGCCCACCTCTAGATCCGCCACTGGAAGGGTCTATGGATAGAGAGATGCTTGGAGCTCTCCTCTGTTCAGCTTGATTATTCTGCGATATTTTCTTCTCATAATAAATTTGTTGTAAAAATCTACACATTGTATTTTCTCTCACAATAAATCCGCCATATAAATCGGTGGCCTTTGGTGTGGACGTACATCTGATGATATGTGTATGACAATGTTGGGGGGTTACCCGAAAAATTCGGATGACTACCCTAACACGAGAGAGAGTTCTTAACACGTTCAAGTACAAAGTGAGAGCGCAAAGAGACTGTGATTCCCTCTGCAAATAGCACAAGTTCCAAAAAGTCTGAATCCGTTTACACGTGCCCTTGCGCCCCCTTTTATAGGGAGACGAAGGGACTTTTACATACCGATAACACCCTCAGCCTCAGAGAATATTCCTAGTGTGAACGCATACAGGAATGTCTTTTTCATCTAACATATTTACAAATCTGCCACTAGTTCACTCTAAACCCGACTTTTTTGGGACAACAACTTTGACTTTGCTTCTCTCCCGGTTCGTGAATGTCTTCGCGTGAAACTCCCGAACTGGGTCTTCAAAAGTTTCCCGAATTGGCCTTCGCTTCTCCGCTGGTTCGCGCATGTCCACGCGCCTGACTCCCGAACTTAGTCCTTGACAGATTCCCGAATCGGCCATTCTCTAAAGTTCGGGCCATCGACAATTCGAGATTTCGGGCTTCCGCATGTTCGTACCCCATTTCTTCACCGAATCAAGATTCCCGAACTTTGCACATTCGCGGATTCGAGGCTTCTCAGGTTCCAGGCTTCCGAAAATTGTGAATTCCCTGCTCCTGAAAAACATGTTTCGAGAACTTTGTTAAACTCAACGTTTCGAGGGTGACGAGTTTTCCTGAATTCCCAACACTAGCCCCTCGGGGAAGCGAGTTGACTCCGACGGTCCGATTCCACGAATCCTTCGGAAATTTAGTAAAAAACGTCACCCTCGGAACGTCGGAGAGGACACGCGTCGCCCGGGGACTCTAGGACGGTTAGATCGAGGCAGGTTTCGCGAAACTACCCCCCTAGCCCTATAAATAGTGGGCTGCCGTTGTTAAAAATTTTTACGGCCTCTCTGCTTTCTTGCGGTCCGTGAATCTGTTGTGTTCGCGGAACCTGATCTTCTGCTGAAAAGCTCACGAACTTCTGGTTTTCTTCGCATTTCTCTAAGGTATTCTTTCATCTCTCTCTTATCAATTCTTACTTGTTATACTTTGGTGCAGTGGTATCACGATTTCGTGAGCTTTATTCTTGAATGTTATTCTTAACTGTTCGTATGTTCGTATATGCTGGTTAGGTGGCTCGAGTTAAAAGCACAGCTAGACCCATGACTACCGAAGAGCTCATTGCGGCTGGTCTTCCGGTCGACCCAGTCGTCGAAGGTGCTGAGCATGCTGCTCCAACCGAGGATTCTGGTTCTCCCAGTGGCTCCAGGAGTCGCGAAGATGGGGAGGTTCAATCTGACAATGGCGAAGACATCGGAGATGTGGATGCCGGTGTTAATGACCTGATCAAAGCAAGGACTTCCGGCCCGTTGCCACCCTCACTCGTCTTCGGAGAGTCGAAGGTCACGACCAACACAATTTGGGAATATGAGAAGGCCGGGTTCTTCTCTTCGGGCGCTGGGCGAGCCCCGCTTGATGAGCAGATCCCTACCCCTAGGGATGGAGAAGTTGTTGTCTTTCGGGATTTCTTTATTTGCGGGCTGAGGTTTCCCTGCGACCCAGTCCTACCAGCTATTCTTGATGCATTTTCAGTGAAAATCCACCAGCTTTCGCTGACATCTTTTCTTGAAGTGTCGAAGTTCATTTGGATTTTGAAGACCTTCGGCTGCAATCCCAGTGTCGATGCCTTCGCAAGATTCTACGAATTGGTGATTATCCCTGAGGTCATCAAGGGCAATGATGGGCAGTTCTATCACAGTCAGCATGCGTGTTGCACTTTCAACACGCGACGTCAGAATACCCGAAAAGGAATTACTCGAATCCAAATTGCTCCTTGTTGCAAGTCTAACCTCACCGAGGATTGGAGGTCTCATTGGTTTTATCTGAAGGTCGATATACCGAAACTGTCCTGCCCGATTGCGCCTCTCGCCGCGGTGAATGTTGCCAAGTTCAACCAACGGGCCTTGGGAATCAGAAGTTGTGAGAATGCATTTCACCTGGCCAGCGCTATACTTGGCGGCCGAGACATTATTGAAGAATTCGTCGCTTCCCGGGTCTGGCCTATTTCGAGTGGTTGGTCCCCTACTGAGCTTTTGTACTTCAACGTCAACTGGGCAGATCAGAAGGTGCCTTTCCCGAAGTTCGGGATTAAACTTCGCGAAGACCAGAGCGCTGAGGCCTTCATGGAAGAAGTGGAAAGGGTGAACATCATGGTAGGCGAATATACCATGAATGAGTATAAGGCGTACAAGGCCCTGGTAAAGCATAAGAAGAGGATCAACCGCGTTTTTTCGGAAGTTTGTGGGGACAAATTTTTCAGTTCTCGAGGCCCAGGTCCCAAGTTGAAGCTTCCTGCCGTTGCCGTGGCCAGTTGCTCAGCTGCCCCGATCAATGCTCCCCGAATAAGGTCATCGAAGCGAGGCTCATCACCTGCCAGCGAGGGCACTTCTTCGGGGGTCAAGCCTTCCAGGACAAAATCCCTGGAATCGTCGAAACGCAAGCGAAAGACTTCTGAACGAACTTCGGACGCGGAGCTCCAGGCTGCTTCGGGCCTTGCCCAGATGAGCCGCAAGAGATTGAAGAAGGCGGTGAAGAAAGTTTCTTCCGTCGGCGTTCGGCGAGTCCCATCCGCCTTCGACGACGACGCCTTCGTGGAAACAGACAGCCTCAAAGGTGTTTTCCTCTGGCCACTGTTTAACTTTCGAGACAACTGTCCATCTAGTTCCGAGAATGAATTCGTGGATGTTGATTCCTTTTCAGATGCTGCTCCTGAAGTTCACAAGGAGATTGTTCCTGCCGCTGCTGATGAGTCCACTATCGCTGCTGACGTTGCTGCCCCCCCTGTTGCTGCTGAAGCCTCTACTGCCGATGTCTCTCAACCCGCTCTCTCTCTCGGGATGAGGCCTCCCCCGAATTCGCTAAAGAGCTTGAGCTCACTGTACAAAGGGGGGAGAATCCTACCGAACACGCTCCCCTGGTCGAAGTTCGGGAGGTTGTTCCCGAAGATCAAACTCCCTCTCCCTCTTTGGCCGCTTTCAACAAGAGCTTCGGTACGTCTCATCATGGCAAATTACTAAGTGTTGGCTTCAAGACCACTGGCATTGGGAGCAAGACTTCTAAGTTTTTAACACTGTGGCAATCATCTGTGACCATTGATGAATCAGGAGGGGAGAGTTCGGGACAACCTGAAGGAGGCATTGCGTCGGTTCCGAGAAAGGGCCTCATCCTTCTCCCGAAGGAACCCCTTCGCCTCAGGGTAGGGCTTCCTCCGGTTCGGCTAAACAGGTCACCATGCAGCAGTTCAGTAAGCAAGGTTCGTCCTCTCTCAGTACTCTTTTGTGCTTTTTCTGCGATTCTTGAATTTTGATCTTAGGCTTCAATCTTGAATTTTTCAGAATTCAAAGATCTCTTGCACTCTTACCCTCCCTCGAAGCTAGCGCACTTTCAGGAGAATTATGCGCTTAAACACTCCATGTTGGGGAAAGTTGCCATAGAGTGGCTCATTGAGCAAGAGAAGATGAACAAGCAACTGTCCCAGAAATCTAAAGAACTTAAGCGCAGCTTCGCCCTTGCCCAATCCGCGAACGTGGAACTCGAGAAGAAGGTAGCTGAGTTGGCGGAGGCTCTGAAGGCAAGTCAGGATGAAAAGGGGCTCGTGGAATCGGCTCTTGAACAATCCAAGAAGGAACTTGAAAAGGTTCAAAAGTCCCACGAAGATGACCTTAGTGTGATCGAGACTCTTCGGGAGAAGCATGAGAGGGCTATGAAGGTTGCCGAAGATCTCCGCATTAACAACGCCAGCCTCGCAAAGTCTCTTAGCGTGAAAGATCGCAAAATTCTGGATCTTGAAAAGGCGCTAGCGGAGCAGAGTGAAGCCTCGAAGAAAAACACTTCCGAGATTCTGGAGAAGCTGAAACTGCTCTATGAGGAATACAAGAAGTCCTTGAACGAATTCGGCGTTCGCCCAGCCCCTCTTCCGGATAACATTGAGATTCCCGAATTCATGGATTGGATGGAGACCGAGTTCAAGGCCCTTACTGAGGTGATCTCCGGCGCCAGTGACTTCGCGGCTGCTTTCTCTGTGGAGAGTATTTTGAAGATTCTTCATGACTATGACTGCGCCGACTTGGAGAAGTTTCGCGAGAAAATCTCCCAATTTCCCAGCGCCACAAGCATTACGATACTTCGAGCTAATGCCGATGTTCAGGCTATCAAGATTAAGTTCGCAAGGGAATTCTGGTTGACCAGTGGGAAGGAGACCGTTAAGCTCATTGCTCGCGCTAAGCTTGCTGAGGTAATTTTTGTTCGATTTCGTTACTTGTACCTGCCCTTGATGTTTCAGTTTTTCGAACTACCTTCACATTTACCTTTCTTCCTTTCTCAGCTGAACGAGGAGGAGAATCGTGAGGACATCGCCGCGTCCCCCGAAGGGTCGATTTCCCGTGAAGATTCGAGCGACTCAGGCGAAGGGGGCTCAGGCGGCAGTAGCAGCGGCAGTAGCAGCAGCAGTGATGGAGGCAGCGACGGCGGGCAATCCTCCGAACACGAGGATGATTCTCCGAAGGTGGATGTTACGAACTAGATGCTATGTCCTAACCTTGGGTGTATTCAAGGTCGTCTGTATATTTGTGTAGATTCACTTAATTTCCCTGAACAAATGTTTTGTATACTTTAACCTGCGCAGGTCCTGCAAGCTGGGCCTGCGCAGGACGTGTTGCCGCTACGAATTCATCGGGATAGGATGTTCGTTAGTGGTGAAGTGTGGCGTCTGTTCAAGCGAGCACATCCCGAACAAAATTTTTCCGATTTTTGGCTTGAGGCCTCGCTTAAATTTTCTATGGGCTGTTTTGATCTCTCCTCATTTTTCTTGTTTCGTAAGAAGAGACGTTCGCATCCTCTACTTCGCGTTCCGCGAAAGTTCCGAAGACGGAGCCCCTTAGCCCCTTAGCAGGCGCGTCTGACTTCGCCTATGCTAGCGATATGGCTGAAAACAATGTTTGTAAACCAGGACATGTTGTAGAGCTTTCATTTTAAATTTCGTACTGACTATTGTAATTATTGAGGAACTATTTGGAAGTTTTTATGCGAATAAGGCAACGAATACATTTTTTTTTCTTGAAAAAACGTCACCCTCCCCCACCTTGCCGTTTTGCATGAAAACTTGAAGGCATGCTTAGGAAACTTGCAGTTCGCATATTTCGATCGAGTTCGCCTTTAGGAGGAATATTTGTTAACTTTTGAAAATTTTTAACCATCATCGCGCAAGTCGACAAAATTTGTTTTCGAATTTTGTGGACTTGATCTATCTGGCAAATTTGCCCCGGTTGATATTGCAACCTTCAGTTGCTTCAACCAGGACTTTTCTATGATTTTTCGCACGAGCCGCTTGCCCTTTCTTTATGACGACGTTATCACGAAAAACTTTTCAGCATTTACTTTCTCGAAGCCAACCTGCCGGCTTTTTCTTTTCAGTGGAAATGCCTTCGTGGGTGGGACTTTCTGGGCCACAGCTCGCTGCTGTTCCGGGCCTCTTTGGGTGGGAATCCCTCAATGGATGGGATTTTCTAGGACACAACTTATTGTTGTCTCAGGCCTCTTTGGGTGGGAATCCCTCAGTGGATGGGATTTTCTAGGCCACAACTTGTTGTTGTCTCAGGCCTCTTTGGGTGGGAATCCCTCAGTGGATGGATTTTCTAGGCCACAACTTGTTGTTGTCTCAGGCCTCTTTTTTCTCGATGGAATTCTGGCTATCACGAAGCCTTTTTCACGAACTTTTTTCTTTTTTCTCGATGGAATTCTGGCTATCACGAAGCCTTTTTCACGAACTTTTTTCTTTTTTCTCGATGGAATTGTGGCTATCACGAAGCATTTTTCGCGAATTTTTTCTTCTTTCACGATAGAATTTTGGCTATCACAAAGCCTTTCTCACGAACTTTTTTCTTTTTTCACGATAGAATTCTGGCTATCACAAAGCCTTTCTCACGAACTTTTTTCTTTTTTCACGATAGAATTCTGGCTATCACAAAGCCTTTCTCACGAACTTTTTTCTTTTTTCACGATGGAATTCTCGAGATACGCAACTTGGGGGAAGACTCTTTTCATATATATATCACAAAGAGTATTTACATAGGATCTGCCTCGTTAAAAACCTTGCCTCTTGATTTAGAGCCCCCTTTGCAAGGAAAAGAGTACGGTCCTTCTTATTCTAATGCGACTAGAAGAAGTAAAACTAATTTTTGTCCCGAAATCACTTATAGACACGTGATTCGGATTTTTTAGTTCTCTAAAGTACAAACTTACGAAAATCAAAAAACTACTAAATGTTACATCTATCTACAACTAGGGTTTTCATGGATAATACCTTTTTAGACTGTCGGCATTCCACGAATACGGCAACTCTTCGCCAGTTTGTTCCATCAGGCGAAAAGCTCCTGGCATATCTGTTTCCCTGGCGATGTAAGGCCCTTCCCATGACTCATGAAGTTTTCCTGGGTTCTCCTAATTTTTCTTTCTTTTCAAGACAAGATCACCAGTTTTTATGTCCTTTCAGACCACCTTTTTGTCCCTCCATGTCCTTGTCTCTCTCTGGTATTTTTCAATGTTGTCCGCTACTTCAAGGATTGTCAGCTCGATCATGTCCTTTTCTACCCTGTTATCAATTTCCTCTATCTCTTTTCCCTTCAGGACCCTCATGCTTTCGTTCTTGATTTCCTCCGGTGTCATAGCCTCAGTCCCGAAAAGTAGGCGGAAAGGCATGAAACCTGTTGCCCTTGATACTGTGGTGTTGTGAGACCAGATCACCTTCGGAAGTTCATCCACCCACTTTCCCTTTTTCTGATCGAACAAACATCTCTTGATTCCCGAAAAAATGAGGCCATTGGCTCTTTCAACTGCACCATTGGACTGTGGATGATATACTGGCGAAAATTTCGCCTGTGTGCCTAAGGTTCTGCAGTATTCTTTGAAGGTGTAGCAGTCAAACTGTTTGCCATTGTCATCGTTAGTTCTCTAGGAACCCCAAACCTGCATACTATGTTCTGCCAAAAGAATTTCTGAACTGTTGCTGCTGTGATATTCGCGAGCGGCTTTGCCTCCACCCACTTCGTGAATAATCGACCGCAACAGCTGCGAATCGGCAGTTGCCTTGAGCTGTTGGCAACGGGCCCACTAGATCCATTCCCCACCTTTGCAGAGGCCAAGTTGGTGGAATTAGGTGAACTGGCATTGAAGGCTGATTCTGTTGATTTCCCGTTTTCTGGCATGCTTCACATTGCCGAACTAACACCTTGGCATCTATGTTTAAGGTGGGCCAATAGAATCCTCGCTTTATCGCCTTTCGCCAAAGCTCTGGTGCCTATGTGTGCCCCACAGAACCCGCTGTGAATTTCCTTTAGAAGTTCCCGACCTTTTTCGGAGGTGATGCAACGCAGCCAAGGCTCAGTGCCTCCTGATTTGTATAATTCTCCATTCACTACTGTATAGCCCTGAGCTCTTTGCTTCAATCTTTTTTCCTCCAACTCATCTTTTGGTTCGTAATGTCCTCTCAGATAGGCCATTATTTCCGCTCTCCCGATCCGGAGTTTCCACTACATTCACGATTTTTGCTCCGGAATCCTTGATGGACGGTTCCCCGATGATCTCGAAGAACACATCCGGGGGGTAGCTCTTGATTTCTAGCCGCCGCTTTTGCCGCCTTTATCCGCCTCATTGTTGTCATCCCTCGGGATATGCTGGACTGAATACCCTTTGAAGTGTTTTTCCATTTCTCTGACTTTTTCGAGATATTTCATGAGAACCGGATTCCTGGCCTCGCTTTCTTTCTCGATATGTTCTTGGATCACTTTCGAATCCGTTCTGATTATGAAGGTTTGCTGCCCCAAGGCTCTCATTTTTCTTAATGCCAACAGAAGAGCTTCGTACTCCGTTGTGTTGTTCGTGGAATGCTCATTGTTCGCGAATACGAGCCGCGCTGCGTATCTTATGACCACGCCCGTCGGGGATGTTACAACAGCCGAAATTCCAACTCCCTTGTAACACCAGGCCCCGTCACACTGCACTATCCAAGGTTCGGGTGTATCTTCCTCGAGGTTCTGAGTGGGTGAAGTCCAGTCCACGACAAAGTCTGCCAGAACTTGCGATTTTATTGCACTTCTTCTCTCGAAGTCTACCACGTACTCAGAAAGTTCGGCGCCCCACTTGATGATTCGGGTGGATGCCTCTCTATTTGCGAACAAGTCATTCAGCAGCTGGTTGGTGACGACTCTTATTCTGTGACCCTCAAAGTAATGCCTTAGCTTCCTTGCTGCCATGATGACCGCATATGCGATCTTTTCCAGCTCGGAATAGAAGATCTTGGAACCAGACAATGCTTTAGAAGTGAAGTACATAGGAATTTGTCTGAGCTTTCCTTCTTCATCTTTTTCCTGCACTAGCACCGCGCTTACTACCGAATTTGATGCGGACACATACAATAGAAGTGGCGATTTCGGTTCAGGAGGACAAAGTTTGGTCATGGTGGACAAGTAATCCTTCAGTTCGTGAAAGGCCCGCTTCTGAGGTTCAGACCACTGGAAATTCTTAGCACTTCTGAGGACTTGGAAGAACGGTAAGCTTCTTTCTGCGGCTCTAGGAATGAATCTGTTGAGGGCAGCTACTCTCCCTGTCAGCTTCTGAACATCTTTCACTGATACTGGATCTTGCATTTCCACCAGAGCTTTAATTTTGTCTGGATTTGCTTCTATGCCTTTCGTTGAAACTAGGCATCCAAGAACTTTCCCCTTGTGAATGCCGAACACACATTTTTCCGGATTTAGCTTTAAATTTGTTGCCCTCATGTTCGCAAATGTTTTCGCCAAGTCACTGATATGGTCTTTCCTCTGAACACTTTTGACAACTATGTCATCCACATATGCCAAGATGTTTCTCCGAATCTGCTGGTGCAGTACTATTGCTATCATTCTCGAAAACGTACATCCCGCGTTCTTCAGCCCCTCTGGCATTCTTCCGAAGCAAAATGTTCCGAAGGGAGTGATAAAACTTGTTTTCTCCTCGTCCTCTCTGCGAACCCTGATCTGATGATACCCAGAAAACATGTCCAGGAGCGAGAGCATCTCACTGTTGGCTACATCATCCACGATTTTGTCTACCCTTTTCAAGGGAAAATCGTCCTTCTTGCATGCCTTGTTCAAATCGGTGAAGTCCACACACATTCTCCATTTTCCATTTTTTTCTTAACTGGCACAGTGTTGGCTAGCCAGACTGGATACTTGACTTCTCTGATTACTTGGGCATCCTGCAACCTCTGAACTTCTGCTTCGACTGCTTTGACTTTTTCCTCAGACATTTTCCGAAGTTTTTGCTTCTTGGGTTGTATTTTTTCATCTATTTCCAGGGCATGTTCGATGATATCCCTGTCAACACCTTGCAGGTCCTTAGCTGACCATGCGAAAACATCCTTGTTTCTATTCAGAAATCGTATAAGTTCCCTGTCCTCCTCGGCGCTGAGGTTTGCCCCTATTATGACTGCTCTGTCGGGCATGTCATCCAGATACACTTTCTTTGTTTCATCCTCTGCGGTTATCTCATTGTTTTTTTTGTCCCGCTTGGGTTCTTCGTAGGTTTCCTTCCTCTCATCAGCTACTTTCAGCTGGTACACATTTGTTTGGTCGGGCGTGTGGCCTTTTTCTATATTCCTGGCCTCTTGCTGATTGCCGAACACCGTGATGACCCCTTTGGGCGCAGGCATCTTCATGCATAGGAATTGTTGTCTTATGACAGCATCAAACTTGTTCATGAAACCTCTGCCGAAAATCGCGAGGTATGGGTGGTATATGTCAACTACATCGAAAGTGAGGCTCTCCGTTCGGCATTCTCAAGATCCCCGAAAGAAACTCGGGAGTGATATCTTTCCCACCGACTTGATGGGCTTTCCTCCGAACCCCCGCAACGGTACTCGATGGGTCCAACATGTGCTGGCTCAGATTCATTTTCTCGAAAGTTTTCAAGAACAGGATATCCGCCGAACTCCCGTTGTCAACTAGGACTTTTCCTATAACCCATCCAGCTATGTTTACTTCAATGACCATGGTGTCATTGTGAATCGCGGATTTCAGGCTGAAATCTTCTTCCGTGAAAGTGATTGGCACCTTTGCCCACTCCGGCCGTGCAGCTGGGCCCTCATTGATGATAGTATTCACAGACCTGAAGTAATTGCTTCTTTGCTTCTTAGTCTCGAATTCCATGGCTGACCCGCCCGTGATTGGCATGATGGTTCCGAACGATGGCAAGGCTTTGGAGTTTTGGGGTCCCGAACTTGACTGAGGCCTTGACAAACTTTCTGGCGGTGGCGGTAGGATTTCCCGAATGGGTTGCGGTTGCTGGATTGCCTGGATCGCTTGTGACTGAGGAAAAAACTGTTGCGATGGCTGCCACGTTGACTGCGGTTGTTGGAATTGCTGAACTGGGATAGAACTTGACTGTGGGTTCGTGAATTGAGGCTGCCAAAAGTTCGGGCAAAACTGGCCTGGCATTGAGGATGCGATGCTCATCAGTGCTTTCTCTTGCTGAATTCTTGCCATGTTCTTCTTTGTTTCTGGGCACCCTTCGGTGCTGTGGCCCCTTCCATGATACTGGCAATAGAAGTAAGGATCTTTCGGATTGTGGTTCGTGAATGCTGGGGGTCCTCTGCCTCTCCCCCTTCCTCTGGGGTTGAATCCTCCCCTGGTGCTTGGCCTGCTGCCCTGTTCAGGTTTCGAGTTTCCGACGTGATTGACATTTCGCGGATGCTGGGGTGGTGCCCTCCACGTCATGTCTCTGTTGCCTTGCCTTGCCTCGTTTCGCTCGGCCACTCTTCTGCGATGGTCATCATCTGACAAAATGTACTCCTCCAATTCGTGAAAGAGTTCCTCAACTGTCTTGGGTTTCTTTCTTGTGAGATGCGACGTTGTAGGACCTGGGGTGAGACCCTTGATCAGTGCGTTGATTGTTGTTTTGTCATCAGCTTCGGGGATTTGAGACCTTTGTTGCATGAACCTTCTCACGAAGTTCCGCAGTGGTTCTCTGTCCTTCTGCTTACAGTTATATAAATCTGAGGCTTCGGCTGTCGTGTCGTGGAACATCTGAAACGCTTGCATGAACTTTGTCTTGAGATCTACCCGACCGTAGACCGAGTGTGGAGGCGCGGTGAGTACCAATTCGCATCGGTCCTTCGCAAGCTATGATGAAGGATTTGGCCAGTGCAACATCATCCCCCTCTCCGCCGAATTCACAGCTGATTCGTATCTCATGAGAAACTGCCTGGAGTTTCCGAAGCCATTGTATTTGGGAAGAGAGACAGGCTTAAACTTCGGCGGCCAAGGTGCTGTTTGCAGCCCGATTGACGACGGGCGATTCGAATCCACGAAGTGTGAGACTCCGTTTCCCGCGAAGAAGTTTTCTTTCGGGGATTCTCTTGCAGGCCCAGGGTTCTGATGCGGTGACTCCGCCACGGGGAACTCGTTGTCTTGTTCTTTCATTTCATCAATTTCTTTCTCGTATTGCTTCTATCTCGCTCTTTTGCTTTGTTCACCGCTCTAGCTTTTCGTAGATTTTCCTCTTCGCTTGTAATCGAGCTGCGAACTTTTCTTTGTCTTTCTCGTAGCCGCCGTATCTTTTGCCGAACCATTGCTAGCTCTCTCGTCTATGGTGTCATCATCATCATCCACATTCTCAAACTCTTGCTGTTCAGCAGGTTGTTCTTGGGTGTGAGCTGTCTTTTCTGCTCTTGCCTTCATGAGAGCTTCGAGCTTTTCTTTTCGTTCTTGGTCTGTTGTGTTCAAAGATTCAGGAACGAACGAGGTTTCATTCCCTTGGGTAGGATGGTGATCGTCTCGGTTTGCTTGTGCTGGAACGTTCTTCTTGGATTTCTTCTGAGGTGGCATCGTGAGTTTCTTTTCGGCTGGACCACCGTGGGCGCCAATGTTGGGGGGTTACCCGAAAAATTCGGATGACTACCCTAACACGAGAGAGAGTTCTTAACACGTTCAAGTACAAAGTGAGAGAGCAAAGAGACTGTGATTCCCTCCGCAAATAGCACAAGTTCCAAAAAGTCTGAATCCGTTTACACGTGCCCTTGCGCCCCCTTTTATAGGGAGACGAAGGGACTTTTACATACCGATAACACCCTCAGCCTCAGAGGATATTCCTAGTGTGAACGCATACAGGAATGTCTTTTTCATCTAACATATTTACAAATCTGCCACTAGTTCACACTCTAAACCCGGACTTTTTGGGACAACAACTTTGACTTTGCTTCTCTCTCGGTTCGTGAATGTCTTCGCGTGAAACTCCCGAACTGGGTCTTCAAAAGTTTCCTGAATTGGCCTTCGCTTCTCCGCTGGTTCGCGCATGTCCACGCGCCTGACTCCCGAACTTAGTCCTTGACAGATTCCCGAATCGGCCATTCTCCGAAGTTCGGGCCATCGACAGTTCGAGATTCCGGGCTTCCGCATGTTCGTGACCCATTTCTTCACTGAATCAAGATTCCCGAACTTTGCACATTCGCGGATTCGAGGCTTCTCAGGTTCCAGGCTTCCGAAAATCGTGAATTCCCTGCTCCTGAAAAACATGTTTCGAGAACTTTGTTAAACTCAACGTTTCGAGGGTGACGGGTTTTCCTGAATTCCCAACAGACAAACTACTGCTACTCTCTCGGCGTGTTCGTTTGGCTGGTGGCTGATGGCTGGTGCTGATTTATTCTGAGAGAAAAGTACTGCTGGCTGATTGCTGATGACTGATTTGTTGTGAGAGAAAAGTATTGCTGGTTGGTGGCTGATAACCATAACGAATAGGGCGTCTGATGGCAATCAAATGTCTCTGGGCCGTCTTAGTAATCAGACCGACCATCTTGAACCTAGGTTACAATTTACAGTTTGTGTACTTTTCTGTATCTGTAATTTTGATCAAACATAAAAAATTTGTAGCTTGGCTGTCAATAAAATTGGAATGACTACGATTTGGACATGCCATTGCTGGCTTTTCCTGGCTGGTCGGCCGGTGGTAGCCGCAGTACTTATGTAGCAAAGTAGACAGCCGGCCTAGTCAGCAGCCGGTGGCCACTAGCACTGGTCCAACATCCATCCAGCCCATGCACTAGGACAGTAGTAGTAGTAGAGTCTAGCTGGCCTTGGCGCCGCCTCTGACTCAGCATCTATCTCTACCCATCTCTCCCTGCTACAGTGTGCTCCGGCAAATAAAGAACATACTCATTATCTTGTTAGAAAAATCACAACTACGGCTATCACTGTGTGGCACCTGCTGGCTGTTTCTCATTTTTCCCTTTTCTTTTTTCAAAAAAGAAGAGAGCTGTTTTTTTAAGAAAAAAGAAGAGAGATGATTTTTGTTTTCTCGAGCGACTCGTTTCTGGGCCTCCGCTCAGTCTCATCGACCGGCCCAACAACTGACGCTGAGGAATGAGCCCATCAATACCACCATGCTGGGCAGGCTGGAGGCCCGTTCTTTCGGCTGAGGAGGGGCATTTGCCCATATTTTTTTTTCTTTGAATTTTGAGGCTAAAATATAATTTTTGCTTCAATTATTCATTGCATAATCCCTCCAACCCCTCCACTGTTTTAAAATGCAGCTGTCAGGACACGAGTCCTAATAGCATTGCCCCCCAAATTATAAACCATGCATTTTGTAGCATCTCCCAGCATGGAAAACACCAGTGATTGGTCGATGTAACTAACGACATTAAAAAAACTGCAATTGGCAGGAAATTGACGGCATCTTCGATTTCTGCTCCGATCTTATCATCACAAACACTAGTACTCTGCTATGCTATCCATCATATGCATATGAATCTGCACATAACACAGCATGCTTACATCCAATGCAAGTCAACTAACCTCTCTCTCAAGGAGAAGCTAGCAACGACCATGCTCTGCTCTCATAGGCCACATGTAGAACTGATGAAGTCATGTGATGTGATGCTCATATTCTATTCATTCTCTCTAGGGCTGTGACTGTGAGATCGATCAAGCACCATTGGTTCACAAAACTAGTGCCGCGCAGGAGGCACACACACCTAGATAATTATTGGCTGATCCTATAGTTACCCGCCAATTAGTTTTTTCTAACCTCTGGTTGTTTTAAGATCTGGTTGTTTTACCACATGTCTAGTATTGGTTGACTTTGCTCTTGAGAAACGTGCGGTAAAATTTCGTTTGGCAACAGATAGATTCTGTGGGTTCACCACAACTTAACATCGGGCGCTTTGACTGACAGTATATTAGACAAGAGCACTGAGATTAACAAGGATGCATCATGTAATTATATCATCCTATGCAGTAGCAGTACTACCCTAGCTAGCCCACGGATCTATCGAAATGGCGAATGTAACCATCAGGGTTAGATGCATATATATAAATGTCACGTCTATGACGTCCATGGACTGAGAACAATCAGCAGCTAACCAATGCAAGGAGCTCGCGGCGTTTCTGTCAGTGTGCTGTGCATGCATGGTTCTGGCTGGCCGTGCCGTGGGTTATCTGAGCAGGAAAGGATGTTACAAAAGACAAGGACCAACATCGCAAGTTTGCACAAGAATAAACCAAGGCTAGTTCATCAAAACATTTAAATCCGTTCGTCAGCATTATCCGCAGGAGCTGTATTTAAATTGTAGGAAAGAAGAGAGACCAAGTACTGCAAGACATCTGTCTCCATTTTTGTTTTTTTTTCTTGTGATAAACAAACAATTGGGGGCTTATCATGACATTTGTTTGTGCCCACAGTCATTATTCTAAAAAAAACAGCATAGTCTATCGTAATGTGGAGAAAGTCCAAGAATTAATGTAGGGCTTTCACTTAACAAGAATCTGTATCTTCACAGGCTGGCGTCTGGGTGTACATTTGCCAAAAGCTTTCACCACGAATCAGACGTATATAGAAAAAAGATTCCTATAACAAGTACACGGCAAAAAAAAAAAATCCCGCACTGCTTGAAGTGTTAATAAACAGGTCCATCCTGGCCAACTGCATGATGCAATTAAATTCATATCCAAGCCGAGTAAGGACAGGAGCCACCACCCATTTTCTACTCTGAATAATATAATTAGCCATTGGCTGTTCTGACTTCACATTGAGGGATGCGATGAAGATCGCCGAGGCACCACTGTTTTTCTTTTCAAGAAAAGGACACAAACTAGAGGTTGACCCCCATCATTTGCCCCAAGAAAATGTCAGCAAATGATCGAGCCTTCATCTCTCTCTCTCTCTGAGAGTGTGTATAAGTAGTGGATTAGTTGAGCCATGGAGGTTCAGGTAAGATAGGGTAGCAATAGGGTGTACATGGAGAGGAAGAGAAAGGAGATGGAGAAGGCCAAGTCTGGGCTGAGGCTGGCCATGGAGGAGCTCTGTTTATGCAGTCCAGGAGATGGGGAGGAGAAGCAGGACGACCGGGAGCAGGAGCCGGTGCAGGTTCAGGTGAAAGTGCAGGAGCAGCAAAGGTCATCCACCATGGACCTCCTCTCTGTCTCCAAGCAGCTCCTCCATGTCCTTGGTTGGTAACTCACATATGCTATTTCATATGCAAACTTTTTTACTGAAATATTTCCATTTCCAATTGGGATTCAATTGCTGGTCAGCTGGTTTATTTTAGCAGGTCTGATGCTCTTATGAGTAATCCTTGTTGTTTTATTTTGTTTATACAAATGTTCTTGGGAGGTGCTATTCAATAGAGTGAGATAGCTAGGTTCCCTTTTTTCAGGAAGTGCTGTGATTATATAGGTGCTATGTGCATGTGTTTGTGGGTCAGATTTGGCACGTCTCACTGTGTTGCCATGTTCATGCATGTGATTTGAGAATTTTGCATAACCCTTTATGCCGTGTTGGATTCTGAGAGGGAATGTATTCCTCAACTAGATAAGTGACTCCAGATCTTTTTCTGTCATGATGCCATCAAATTGGAAATGGAATTATTACCCATGTAAAAAGGGGAAAGGGAAAAAAAATTGAAATCATTTTTGCAGACAAAAATGATGCAGTACCGTTACCTTATCTCTCTCCAAGAACTTTTCCCTTGAGATACCGGAGTGCTACTTTTTTAATTTGTTTTTAGGATGCCAAAGTAAATGCTTATCAAATAACAATGTAAGAAAGTCGCAGGCTAATCCATTCAGCTGTTTCTTAATTTATTTTTCCATATATGCTACTCTGTCTACTATACATAACTGAAAAATCTGACAACCATGGCCTTCTGAGCTGTGTTGCAGATGAGATTGGACCAACGTTGCTAGTCCTGAGGCAAGATATTCAGCAAAACATTCAGGTATTCACCTCTGCATGCCAGATGCCCTTCGGCTCTGAACATTCCACCCCATTTACAATCTTACTCCCCGGCTACTCTGTTGCTATCACTGATTATTTCATTTATTGTTCAAATCACTAACCAAAAATGTCTCTCTGATCTCCCCTCCTATAGAGGTTACAAGATCTGCATGAAAGAGACTCTTCCAAATATGCCAGCTTGACGGCGATAGTTACAGAGGAAGTGGAGCAAGAGACAGCAAAGAAGACCAAAAGCTGCACCAGAGCTATCATCTGGCTGTCTAGGTACACACTGAGTTCTGCTTTTTGTCTGCAATTCATGTGTACCATGTTCATTCTGATGCTAAATGTCGTGATAAATGATCAACTCAGGTCGATAAGTTTCTCAAAATATTTACTGGAGAAGCTGCTGGAAGCCCCAGAGTTGAGCCTGAGAGATATTGTGGAAGAAACCTATGCTAATACTCTAAAGCCATGGCATGGTTGGATCTCATCGGCTGCCTACAAGGTATTAGCTGAACATTTATAGTGCATTATTCCAGGCGATTACAATAAAATTTCTGAAACTTCTCTGTTCGTAGATACACTTGTTTGTTGATTGATTTGTGATTATGGTTGCAGAACTGATTCTGCAATTACCTGGCTTAATTTTTGCCCACTGACCTAATTTGTTGAGCATAGTTGACAGGTAGCAATGAAGCTCGTTCCAGAAAGAGAAGTTCTCATAGCGCTGCTGATGGGTAACTGTCAAGACTACGAGGATCTTGTAGAAGATGCGAAGATGTTGACCTATGCTGTCCAGCCCATGTTGGAGGAGATCGATGCAATCTCGGTCAGGGTTTTGAACTTCACATCTGTCTATTACTAGGATTAAAGTTGCAATGAAAATATCAAAAATTCTTGCTCATACATGCAGAATATATGTGGTTTGCAGGCTAAGCACAACTTGGACAAGATGAAATCCTCTTAGGACACAAGGATTTTGCCGATCGCCTGTACATAGCTGCATAATCGTATCTAACCTTGCATCGTACTTGTAATAGTGAAAGAAGCCTCATTTTGTGGTGTTCTCTTGTACTAGGTTGCAAGTGTAAATTTGAATGTGCAAAAATCGTTGAGTGTACTACTTCGCTTGTAGTTTTAGTGTGTCTTGTCCAAAATAGTAGTGGGAGGAAAAAAGTTCAGATTATTCTCCTCGAGTATAACCAAAGTCTGGATAATTCCTAATGCATTTATTGGTTTAGTTTACCTTCTAAACTATGTCATTTGGTTCAATTTACCATTTAACACAATTTGTCTTTTTTGTCTGTGCACGTGTGGAGTCTTAAGTTGATAATTAGATGATAACAGATATCATAAGACATGTTAAAAAATTATATAATGATTATTTTTTATAGGGTAGCAAATTTACTAACAAAATTTGAGTTACAAAATTATATGAAAACTAATGATAAAAATCTATAAAATATTTTTAAATATAGATTATGATGTTCTCAAATTAAAATTCAACTTACGTCACACCCGGATTTAAAGGCAAACCCAAATGCATAAATACATGTGAGTCAGGATCAAGTTTCACACGTGCATTGACTCAGTGAATACCAAAACACAATGTAAAAGCGTAAAGAGAGTACTAAACATTTATTACATGACCGGTAGTCTTTATTTTAACACACCGAGTATCTAGCAGTGGAAAAATAAACGCAGAAGTCCTCCACAGGCAGCTGACTGAAGAGACGAACGCCTAGAAATCGTCAAGTCCTCTGGGGAAGTCCTCAAACTGACCATCTGAGTAGCAACCGGATGGTGTAGATGCAATAATAAACAACAAGTATGAGCACATGTCGTACTCAACAAGGGAAAGATACTATAACAACATGCAAGGCTTTATAGTGGAAGGCTAGTGGTTGCAAAGCAGTTAAGCATTTTAGTTGGTCAAGTTTTATTAAGCAACTATTACTAACAAGTATAAGTGTATACCGAACCCACTTAAAAGATGCATGAGAACCCATAAAATGTAATGCACAAGTTATTAAAGTCCATCTTCCATAGAGTTAATCATGTGAGGGTCCAGGCCGCTCTTGACTGTGAGCACGGCTAACTAGTCAGTTTAACACTCTGCAGAGGTTGTACACTTTCACCACAAGTTGCGTAAAAACTAAAAGAGTTTTGGACCCAACCATGCTGTGCAAAAGTAGGCACAATACCACACTACCGAGGTGTGATTGCATAGAGACGCTACGAGGCCTTTACGAAGATCCTCCAGTGAGCAACAACCCACTAGGTTTCAGGTCGAAGCAGGGCATAACGTCCCCTAGCGGGTCAATCCCCCATCTTAAAATAACAAACCCAACTCCCCGCTAGAGCGAGTCTATACTCCGTCAACGCCTCCCCATTTGTCCCTTTCAGGTAAGGTTGCTACATCACTAAAGTTTCTAGTTATTCAGCCAAGGTAGAGCCATGTGCCTTGTGGTTGTACGGTTTTCCTGGGTGGTTCTCCATGTTCCGATTAAACAAGCATAGTATTCTTGTATGACATGAATAGCATAAAGCAAATCAAGATTAAAAGTTTATTTCATTAAACCACCCAAAGTAAGCACTAGCAAAGCTACCCAACATAAAGAATAACTCCCGGTTGATCAAGGCACAAGGTAATCAACACTAGTCACACCTTAGCATAGGTCTCATCACATTAATGCAAGCAAAAAGTAAAGGCAGTGTAATTATAATGCATGTTGTAATAGAACAAGAGGGAATGCAGCAAGGACTTGCCTTCAACCCAAGCGTGCTGCTGCTCAAAACTTTCTTGATCTTCAACGGCAGCAAACTCCA
This sequence comes from Cenchrus americanus, assembly GCA_947561735.1. NCBI lineage: Eukaryota > Viridiplantae > Streptophyta > Magnoliopsida > Poales > Poaceae > Cenchrus > Cenchrus americanus. The sequence goes on along the minus strand of OX387242.1, from coordinate 42,939,195 downwards.
CGAAAGGATCGGTCTCTACGCTCTACACAAAGACATACAAGCATACAATACGAATAAATAAGAAATAGAACACCAATTGTCTCAAACAGAAACAAAAGCAACGGAAAACTAATCTACTCGTCGAGACGATCGCGTGGACATAAAGAACGCTAAAAACGGAGCTAAAACGAAGAAGTTACGGCTTAAACAAGATTAAGGACTAATCTGCAAGAAAACTAAAGCTTCTGGACTAAACCGAAGAAACTTGGACCAAACTGTAAGAAAACTTACACGGTGGAAGGACCAGGTTGCAAAAATCTAAAAGGTCAGGGACTTTCTTGCAAAACGGCGGGGCGGCTCGGGTGTGACCGGTACTTGACCCGGTTGACTCGGGTCAGATCCGACCTCAGCCGTTGGATCTTGATCCGGCGGCTTGGGACGCGTGCGAGCAACAAGCGGCGGCGCTAGGCCGGCGGCGGCGCCGGCCACGGCGGCGCAGGCGGCGACTCGCAGGCACAAGTGCCAAGTCGAGTTGGGGGACTCGAATTGCCTCGCGGTTTTCACCAAAACGAAGAGCGCGACGCAACAAACTCAACCAAAGCAACAATGACGGCTCACCGACGGTGAAGACGAGGCACAGCTCAAGGGGGCAGACGGCGGCGACGGTGGAACTCCGGCGAGGTCATGCGGGCGCTACACAAGACGGCGACGCAAACACGTGGCACCGGCGGTCTGCACTCGTCCTTGCGAATCCCTTGGACAGCTCCTCGTCGACGGTGTGGCGGCGGGACGACGGCGGCAACGCTCGGCTAGGGTTAGGGCGACGCGGCACAAAGCTCGGTGGTGTCGGGCATACACCCCGGGTACTCATGCAAGGAAGTAAGAAGACAGACTCCTACTAGAATTCCCCTGTAATCCTAATAGGACTCGTTCCGTGTAATCCTACTAGGACTCCTGCCTTGTAACCGACTAGGAACCCGCCCCCTGAACTATATAAAGGAGGGCCGGGTACCTAGCCAGGCACCCGACCAGATCTCAACCAACACCAAGCGCAGGGCGCCATACTTGATCCCCAAACAGGACGTAGGGCTCGCCACCTTGGCGGCCGAACCTGTATAAATCTTGTGTCCCGTGTCCTTGCGCATACCTTCGAGTTCTCGGTCTCCCGATCACGATCCTCACCGCAAAATATACTACCTCGGGTACCCCCTTGGTAGGTTTGCCGGTCTAAAACACCGACAGCTGCCGCGCCAGTTAGGGGTGATCATCACCACCGGGCGAATTCGAAGGACCCTCGACAGCAAGATCAATCTACTCGTCGACGCGCTGAGATCCATTGAAGCAAGTCGCCTTGCTCTTGTCAAAGCTGAATCAATTTTCCTACGCCGCGCTTCCGGTTGCTTCGGCACGTCACGCGGCTCGTCGTGCCGCTCGTCGTCGACTACTCCGCCTCGCACAGGCTCGTCGTCGACTACTTCGCCTCCGCCGCGCGTCCGGGTGCCTCGGCACGTCACGCGGCTCGTCGTCGACTACTCCGCCTCCGCCGCGCGCGTCCGGTGCCTCGGCACGTCGCGCGGCTCGTCACGCGGCTCGTCGCGCCGCTCGTCGTCGACTACTCCACCTCGCGCAGGCTCGTCGTCGACTACTCCACCTCGTGCAGGCTCGCAGTCGACAACTCTGACGAGCCTGTGGCTCGCGCCGACAACTCCGCCTCGCACAGGTTCGTCGTCGACTACTCTCGTGCAGGCTCGTCGTCGACTACTTCGCCTCCGCCACGCGTCCGGGTGCCTCGGCACGTCGCGCGGCTCGTCGCGCCGCTCGTCTTCGACTACTCCGCCTTGCGCGAGCTCGTCTTCGACTACTTTGCCTCCGCCGCGCGTCCGGTGCCTTGGCACGTCACGCGGCTCGTCGTCGACTACTCGCCGCGCGCGGCGCTCGCCGCCGCGCGCGCTCGTGCGGGCTCGTCGTCGACTACTCCGCCGCGCGGGCTCGTCGCCGACTTCTCCGCGCGCGCGCCGCTCGTCGTCGACTACTCCACCTCGCGCGGGGCTCGCAGCCGACAACTCCGCCGCGCGCGGCTCATCGTCGACTACTACGCCTCCTCCGCGCGTCCGGGGTGCCACGCGCACGCCGCGCGGCTCGTCATGCGGCTCGTCCGCGCCGCTCGTCGTCGACTCCTCCGCCTCGCGCAGCTCGTCGTCGACTCCCGCCTCACGCAGCTCGCTGTGGACCACTGCGCCCGCGCGGCTCGTCGTCGACTACTTCGCCTCGCCGCGCGTCCGTGTGCCTCGGCACGTCACGCGGCTCGTCGCGCGCGCGTCGTCGACTACTTCACCTCGCACGTGCTCGTCGCCGACTACTTCGCCTCGCGCGAGCTCGTCGTCGACTACTTCGCCTCCGCCGCGCGTCCGGGGTGCCTCGGCACGTCGCGCGACTCGTCATGCGGCTTGTCGCGCCGCTCATCGTCGAGTACTCCACCTCGTGCGGGCTCGTCGTCGACTACTTTGCCTCCGCCCGCGCGTCCGGTGCCCTCGGCACGCCGCGCGGCTCGTCACGCGGCTCATCGCGCCGCTCGTCGTTGACTACTCCGCCTCGCGCGAGCTCATCGTCGACTACTCGCCTCGCGCGGGCTCGGCGCGGACAACCCCCCCCGTGCTCGTCGTCGACTACTTCGCCTCCGCCGCGCGTCCGGTGCCTCGGCTCGTCATGCGGCTCGTCCGCGCGCGCTTGTCGTCGACTACTCCGCCTCGTGCAGGCTCGTCGTCGACTACTTCGCCTACGCCATGCGTCTGGGTGCCTCGGCACATCCGCGACTCATCGCTTGGCGTCGCCTACTTCGCCTACGCCGCGCGACCGGGTGCCTCGGCACGTCGCGCGGCTCATCGCGTGGCTCGTTGTGCCGCTCGTCGTCGACTACTCCGCCCGCGCGAGCTCGTCGTCGGTCACCCGCCCTCCGCCGCGCGTCCGGGTGCCTCGGCACGTCGCGCGGCTCGTCTCGCGGATCGTCGCGCGGCTCGTCGTCGACTACTTCTCCTACGCCGCGTGGTCGGGTGCCTCGGCACGTCGCGCGGCTCGTCGCGTGGCTCGTTGCGTCGCTCGTCGTCGACTACTTCGCCTACGCCGTGCGTCCGGGTGCCTCGGCATGTCGCGCGGCCCGTCACACGGCTCATCGTCGACTACTCCGTACGCCGCGACTTCGTCTTGCGGCCATGCTGGCTCTACTTCATCCACGTCGTGCGTGGTGACTACTTGTCTCGCGGCAACACTGCCTCTACTTCGAGTACACCGCGCGCCGCCACGACGTCGTCCTCCGGCCGCATTGCGTCGACCATTCATCTCGACTAGTTTTCCAAACTAGTCGAGAACGGCAGTCACATCCCCAACAACTAGTCGGAATCAACTCTAACTAGTCAACTTCAGCAACAACCGTCGTGGCTCCATCGCCGACCGCCACGGCTTCATCAACGGTCCGCCCAGTGCAAGCAGTAGCCTAAGTCATTTATTTAAATGATTACTGTTTTCTTTTCTTGGCTTGTTCTCCTCATCATGTAGGACTACTTGCCGACTACTCATTTGTGTACGCTTCTCGACGGGTTTTCACGGGAGCTACACTCTGCTGACTACTCTTGGGGTATATCAATCAAGTCACCACGAGCTTACTTCATCAACTCGGGGGCTATCCCAAAAAGGCAGCTTCTAAAGTCCGCTACGCGCGTCAATCTAAAGTCGACTTCTAAAGTCGCATTCTAAAGTCCGCTCCGTGCGGCAACTTAAAGTCGACTCTGTCACATCTTCGCCTGCTTCGGTGGCATATTATGTGTGTAAGCTTCGATGGAACCTAGCTGTAAGTGGCCCTCGGGTTCTGGCGACGATGGAACCTAGATGCACATGGTCTTCACACTATGTACTATGAGTCCAAGTACCCTAAGTACTCGCGCTCCGTACCTTGGGTCTGAAATCCATGGCCCAGGTACACAAGTCGACTCCGGTCGCACCTTCAAGCCCGCTCTGGAGGCAATCGTACCTTGGGTCTGAAATCCATGGCTCAGGTACTCAAGTCCACTCCGGTGGCACAAGTCGACGCTAACGGTCGCATCTAAGCCCACTCCGGTGGCACAAGTCGACGCTAACGGTCGCATCCAAGCCCACTCCGGTGGCACAAATCGACGCTAACGGTCGCACCCAAGCCCACTCTGGTGCAACAAGTCGACGCTAACGGTCGCATCCAAGCCCACTACGGTGGCACAAGCCGACTTCGGTCGCAATCTAAAGCCCGCTCCGGCGGCAAAACTACTCGTTTTCTCTGATTTTTCATTTGCTTTGGCTTTCCGATAAGTGCTTTTCGCTTTTTGCATCTTAAGTCCACCCCGCGTGGCACAAAGTCGACTATTGTAGTCACATCTCAAAGTCCGCTCTGCGGGGCATCCTAAAGTCGACTTCTAAAGTCGCATATCAAAGTCCGCTCTGTGCGGCAACTAAAGTCGACTTCGGTTTTTAAGTTGCATCTCAAAGTCCGCTTTGCGCGGCACAAAGTCGACTTTGTTTTTTCAAGTCGCATCTCAAAGTCCACTCCGCGCGGCACAAAGTCGACTTGGTTTTTAAGTCGCATTCTAAAGTCTGCACTGCCGGCATCTAAAGTCGACTTCGGTCGCATCTAAAGTCCGCTCTGACGGCATGGCTACTTTTTAAGCTACACAAACGAGACGCCAAACTACTATTCGGAATCTCTCCAGCTCGCACTCAAATTACTACTCGAGGATGACTCCAAGTAGACTTCGCTCGCTCTCAAGCTCCGGGGGCTCCGCACCTACAACTACTCAACATGGCTCATACGACTCTTTTATCTCGGGGGCTACACGCTGCAAGAGTACTCGGATGATGGCTTTCGCGAACACTGAAGACCCTTGGATTGATTATTACCTAATCATTTCATGGCTCGGGGGCTGCTATGCTACACCCATCATTCAAATTTTTTCAAGACGGAAGATTCAGAATCAAGATTGACCCTCAGCTAGAGTCTGCAACTCAACCTAAGGCTCGGGGGCTACTCCATATGGAGTGCGATTTTGCAACCGCACTTCCATATAATCTCGACTTCAAGACAGATGAGTTGGACCACCTTCCAGCCTCGTGGCAGTTCAACTACTATTGAAGACTTCTCCAAGCAGTACTCGAGGACGCTCAAGAACTACTCGCAGAGGCTTCAAGACTACTCGAACTACTACACTCGACTACATTGTGCTCGGGGGCTTGTCGGGCATACACCTCGGGTACTCATGCAAGGAAGGAAGAAGACAGACTCCTACTAGAATTCCCTGTAATCCTACTAGGACTCGTTCCGTGTAATCCTACTAGGACTCCTGCCTTGTAACCGACTAGGAACCCGCCCCCTGGACTATATAAAGGAGGGTCGGGTACCTAGCCGGGCACCTGACCAGATCTCAACCAACACCAAGCGCAGGCGCCATACTTGATCCCAAAACAGACATAGGGCTCGCCACCTTGGCAGCCCGAACCTGTATAAATCTTGTGTCCCGTGTCCTTGCGCATACCTTCGAGTTCTCGGTCTCCCGATCACGATCCTCACCGCACAATCTACTACCTCGGGTACCCCCTTAGTAGGTTTGCAGGTCTAAAACACCGACAGCTGGCGGCTAGGGTTTTGGGTGGGGCTCCAGGGTGGCGGCGGCGGCTTTAAATGGGCCGGGGCAACGCCTTGGCGTGCGGGCCACGCCTAGGAGGTCGTAACCGAGGCGGAGTCGGGCGGCGGCGCCGAGTCCGGGTTGGGGACGACGGGAGGTAGGGGATGACGCGCCGGCCCCACCCGGCCCGGCGCGGCCGGCGGGCGGCGGCGGCTACGCGGGCCGGCTGTACTGCGGCTACGGGTTAGGCTGCGCACGCGGTTGGCGCTGGGCTGCTGCGAAGCAAAAGCGAACTGGGGCGGGGAGACCAGGGAGGCGGAGCAGACTATGGCTGTCGGACCGAAAACGAAAACAGGCCAGAAAGGGAAGAAGGGAGAAAGAGAGAGGAAAAGGAGTTTTGCTAATTTTTGAAAAGCAACAAACAAATGAATTCAAATACAAATTTGATTCAAACACACCAAACCAATGCACCAGCATGTATGTAACATTAAACCCCTATGATTAATTTATTTTCTTTTGAAAATTATTAAATGCCTAAAAGAAATTAAGATAAACCCTATAGTCCTTAACAACAAATTAATGGTTGCTAACAAATTTTAATAAAATCCAATTTTCTAAAATTTAGGGTGTTACAACTTATGTATGGAGAAATAAAAATGAAAAAAATATTATGAAGTAAGTTGAATCAAATGACATAGTTTAGGAGTAAATTGAATCAAAAGATAGTTTTGAGGGTTATTTTAACTTTCACTATACTTGTAAGGAGCAATTTGAATTTTTTAGGCTTTTACCTGTATGCCCAAAAAAAGTTCGTCGTGACCCGTGTGCCACTAAAAAAGTTCGAGCGTACCTGTGTGCCACTGCTTGAAACTTTCTTTTTTTTGACCTCCATGCCATTTCCGTCATACTCCTATTTAGATCAAACCATGGATGGAAAAGTCCAAAATACCCTCAATACTAAATATGCTATTATTATTACTTGAACATTTTAACAACCTCAAATGAAAAAACTCGGAACTAGAAAATTGTACTAGATTCTACGACTTTCTAGTTTTCAGGTTTTTTTCATTTCAATCGTTAACATGCTACAAGAATAATACAAATAATACACAACATGAAATACAAGAAACCTAAAAACTAGAAAGATGTAGATCTTGACCTAAATTTACAATTTGACTTGAGGGTAGTTTGGACTTTTCCCTCCACAATTTGACCTAAATCTGATGAAAATGGCATGGAGGGGCAAAAAAGTTTTAGCCAGTGGCACACATGTGCGCTCGAACTTTTCAGTGGCATACATGTCATGAAGAACTTTTCTAATGACATACAGGTAAAAGCCTAAATCTTTTCCCCCAAGAACCGGACAATCTATAGTGCACATTCATAGTTTCAAACGGAATAACCTATACTTGTACGGAAGAGAGAGGTTTTGTTTATAAATGGAAATAAGTTACAATAATGTGCACAAAGGCTCAATACACATAGATGGATTCATTGTTTTACACGCTATCTTTTTTTGAACGAACAACACTCGACGAGTGCCACACAAACTATCCATCATGATGCATATAACACATCATCACTAATAATGTTCTGGCTAAGCCTGCGTCCACCCATTGTTGGTGAAAAACATCATCATCCTCTAATGCACTGCACAATTTTGTGATCTTTCTCGACAGGATCCAGTTGAACTTCTCTTAGTAAAATAACATGGAGGTAGTCTTTTCCCACCAACTGAGTTTTATTTTTCTTGCTTAGGCTAGGTGGAAAACCCCACACATCAGAATTAGTTGATATATCTTAATGCATAGTAACACATCAGGTTACATTCCCTCACTACACATGCAATTTTTTTTAAAAAAAAATCTAAAACCTATGAGGGAAAGACATCCAAGCACACAGGCATTGCATGAAAAGAAGTTTCTTCGACGCAAGTCTACTGCCACCCGGGACTTTCCTTCCGAGCGGTCGATCCCACTGTCCACTGCCTCCTCCCTTTTCCTCTCACGTGGTGGGTCCCGTTGCTTATCTCTCCAAGACTCCAACAAATCACTGCGCTACCGTCTCCCAGCCTGTTCGGTTGGCTGGTGGCTGATGGCTGGTGCTGGTTTGTTCTGAGAGAAGAGTACTGTTGGCTGGTTGCGGCTGGTTGCTGGTGGCTGATTCGTTCTGAGAGAAAAGTACTGCTTTCCTTTTTATTTTTTTCTCCCTACTCTCTCCGAGATCCAGATCGTGCTCACCCACCACCATGGCGCACCCCGTCCGGCCGCCGGCGGCGTGGACGCGGGTTGCAGCCGAGGGGAGCGACGACGCCACGTTTTTTGCTGCAGATCGTGGGAGCGGCATCTCCGGCGAGCTGCGGCCTCCCCGGCATACCGCTCTCATGGGACCAGCCTTCCCTGGTGGGTGACGGCGCGGAGGTGGCCTCCCCGGCGCCTGTTGACCTCGACGAGCTGCTGCGACTGGACCAGCCTCCCCCCGGCCGGCGAGCGACGACCGTCACGGTGGGGTTTTTTTTCATTTTTTAAGATTGGTTCTCCAAAACTATTTTGCTATTTGTTTTTTCTTGGCTTTTTTAGATTTGTTCTCCAAATTTTTTTTGTTACTTATTTTTTCTAAGATTTTTTCAAAATTTTGTGTTGTTCCAAAAATTTCTGCATAATCTCTTGCAATTTTTTTGCAAAATCTTTTTGTCCACAAAGTATTTTAAAAGATATTTTTAAAAGTTTTTTGTCATGTAAAATATTTGTTCTTCAAAAACTTTGTGCTCAAAATTTTGTTTTAGATTTTTTTGGTAATCTTTTGTTTCAAAATGTTTTCATAAAATTTTTACCTACGTTTTTTCATACTTTTTTCAAAATTTCTGCATAATCTTTTCCACAAAGTTTTCTGCAAAATGTTTTGTTCACAAAGTTTTTTTAATTTTGTTTTAAAAAGTTTTTTTGTCGTGTAAAGTATTTTTCTTCAAAAGTTTTGTGCCTAAAATTTGTTTCATATTTTTTTCCGGTAATCTTCTGTTTCAAAATGTTTTCATAAAATTTTTACCGACACTATTTCAAACATTTTTGTCAAAAGTTTTTGCTATCTGATCTTTTTTCTTCTCATTTTCCCTTAGGGGACGCACGTGGAAGGAGACCGTTTCCGTGTGGAAGCGCTCGTGGGGGGAGTCCGTGGTAAAAAAGGGGAAAGAGAATGATCGGTCTGAAATCGACCGTATGGACTAAAGTTTACGGGCGACCGTAAACTTGATGCGCCCTTTCGACCCCCAAGGGAAAGACCTCTCCCGAGTCGTTACATTACAAAGAAGTTTCTCCGATCAGACACCATGAGCGAAAGACCTCCTCCGAGATTATTCGATCTACAAGGTCCATAAAGGCCCTTGAATGGCAGCTTGAAAACAATATACTTGGAGGACCTATTCGCAGTGGCAAATCTAAGATTTTAACTTAGAGTATGCCACCAAAAAAACATATACAATTCAGTAAATATATTTTACCAATTCAATAATAATAGTAAAATTAATAATATAATTCAGTATATATATGCACTAACCACTAAGTAACAGAGCTAAGCTTCATATAATCAGTCATGCAGCAACAACACATTCATATGTTTCTTTTTAAAAATACATATATATATGCTTGCATTGGTCGGAATTGCAGGGTATATGCCGGTGCATACCTGGCATACCCACTCTGCCACTGCCTATACATACCATAGTGTATAAGCAGGACATACTACATCACTACATCAGGGTTTTGAATGATTTTGTGAAATTTCTATTTGTACCAAAAGTTGGCCAAGTTTTTTTTCTCAAAAAGTTAAATAATGAACCCCTTATTAAAAGAAAACGAATAGCTGCTACTGAAATGAGTCCTCCTGATTCATGCTTGCCAGCAGAACCAACAACCGCCGCCAATTTTTTATGGTGCTCTTTTTGTACTTTTGCTCTTTCTGGATGCAAGATACAAAACCTGAAGAAAGCACGAGTCGCACCTAATCTTCTTTTTTTTTTCGAATTGTGGATAACCATGCATCAGCTCCTTCACCCACTTGCACTTTTACCAAACAACAATACATGCATAAACCAGCAACCGGATTTTTTGTTTCGTTCCTTGAATTTTCAGCGTTTGATCTGTCTTGCTCGCTGGTCAGCACAAAGCTGCAAGATATTTTTCCTTGTTAACTGGAATTTAAAAAACATATATTCACACGTCTTTAGTGCTGTACATGGAAAGCGAGGGGAAAAGATAGTGCAACTTGAGTTGAGACGTCACTCCACCATCAGTGCTCCATTTGTTTTTTTTTAACCCAGCAGCGATTCTCAACATTTGAATTTTTCTGAGACTAAATTTGAAACTAATTAGTCAAATCCCGTGGGAGTTGCAATGAATAAAGACTACAAGCATAAAAAACTTGAGATTTAGTTTTGGGCTGGTTTTTACTACCTTTTCGGGCTCCAGGTAGTAGTAGTGGGCCTTGCGGCCCGGCACAAAAGATGAAGTTTGAGGCCTGCCTGGGCGCTGAGCTTTCTTTTTCTTTTTTTTATAAAAAAAGGAAAATAGCAGAGCTATGCTGGACTGACTGTAAGACTGTTGGCTTGAGAGTCGCAAGATTATGGCCAAGTTTATTCTAACTAGCAACTGATGCAGGCTGAATTATTCCTATGTGCAGCTAATGTCATCTGCATGCACTTGATCCTGCTTGAGCCCAATGCAACATTCCACACCATAATAAACTAGCATGGCATGCCACCCTGCTGCCGTTGTTCTGTTCTGCTTGCACGCTGTGGTTTTGTGATTGCTGAAGACTGCTGTGATTGGTTTTGCACCTGAGCCGGTCTGCACTGCCCAGCAACCTGTATGGCATGCATATGGGTCAGCACTCAGCAGTGACCCCAAGTTCCCAGCAGGTATAGTAGCTAGCCAAAGTCCATGCATTGCATTGCATTGCCCTGCGTGCAGAAAGAAGGCATGATGGCAATCATATGACTATGTGCAGTGCACTAGCTAGGAGGTGTCTGGCTGCCTATGAAGCTACAAATCAAGTTAGGCCTGCAGATTCAAAGTGTCGTTGGATTCAGTTGTGTCTTTGGTCCCAAAGACCAAAAGCAGCTAGAGCGGTTAGTTGTGTCTTAGGCAGGGGGCTTCTCTCGTGCATCCATCAGTCATCAGTTGTTGAGCTGAGGTGAGCTGATGATGCAGTGATGCATTTGCTTATCCATGGGAAAGCCAGCCATCTCCATCAGAGACCATGCATCACTTACCTCACAAGAACACTATATAGTCGCCTTTGCATTGGGAAACCAAATATCCCTTTTGGCTTGCTATATCCATGGGTACTAGCAGGATGAGCTACTAGCAGGTTTCATTCAGCAACAAGGGCTTTGGCTGGCTCTATGGCTGACTATTCTATTCACCCTGTTGTGTGCTGGTGCTACTGTACTTGGCCTGGATGCTCCATTGCTCCTCCTCCTCCTCTCTTTTGGAGTTTTGGCACGGAGGACATGATGGCTTTCTCTGCACGCACCTGCGCACTGAAGTGAATACTACCAGCAACATATGACTTATGAGTAGAGGGGGCGGAGCCTTTCGTCCGCCTTTTGGTATCTACCGGATTCATGGACAAATATGCCATGCCACCCAGGAAAGCTCAGGATCCAGAGACTGGTTCGATCTGTTTGTGCAGATTAATTAGGGTTTAAACAATTACTAATTGCTGCACTGTCGAACACTCTGAACTAAACAAAGACTGAATAATAATTGTTCATTCACATGGCACGAATCATACATGCATGATCCATCATCTGTCATTGACGACAATGGATGCAACCTTGTACGCTTGGGATGCAGGACAGTCGCATTATGTGTTCTTTATGTGCCTGGAAAGCGAGGCAGCGGGAGCCATAGCCATGCGTACGCACGAGGATGCAAAGATGGAAAGCCCTGCGCTTTGGTTTGCCTTTGCACTCAATCCGATGCAAAATCTGAAGAGAGAAGAGGGCGCCGGCCGGGGTCAGGCATGCATTCGATTCAGTGCCCCTGGACTGGACCCCCTGCAATGCAGGCTGCTGCTGCCTGCCTGCGGCTTCAATTCATCAATTCCGCCACCGTCTGGCTCTGCTGCCTCTGGGTTTGCCTGCAGATGCAATCTCTGATCCCTGCTGCAGTCCTTCATCCCCACACATCGCTATCCTACTCGGAAATGCCACAGCTTTTTCCAACTCGCATTTTTGCATTGCATTCTCTCTCTCTCTCTCTCTCTCTCTCTCTCTCTCTCTCTCTCTCTCTCTCTCTCTCTCTCTCTCTCTCTCTCTCTCTCTCTCTCTCTCTCTCTCTCTTCCGGCCTCTCCTAATCAGATCCATCAGTCTCTCTCTCTCTCTCTCATGTGACACACACACACTCACTCTCTCTCATGTGTGCAGGACCAGAACTGCAGGGTAGTACTGGGCAATGGTACTGCATCACAAGAGAAAAGTGCAAGAGGAGTCTCCTCCTCTGACCTCTGAATCCAGGCAAGGCCTGCAAGACCAACTCGATCGTTAACAGCAAGTACACTGCCTTGGAACTCGCTCGGTAGCTGCACATATGAATATGATATCAGAAAAAGCTTGCTAAAAGCACACCGCATGCATGCACGCTTTGCTGCAGGCATATGAAGATACTTGGACCACCAATGCTCACCGGCCGGCCGGTAGAGCTGCAGCAGCCGCTAGCAAGCAACAAGAAGATCGAAGAACCTGCTCTCGCAGTTACCCCTCATTGATTTCAATGCGATCCCATCGATCCACAACCCAACCCAATCCCCATGAACTACTCGCCTACCTGATCCCCTGATCCATCCTTCAATTGCTTCATAACTTAGCCTAGTACTATGTATATCTTCCACAACATGATTGGCATATATATAATGTATATGAAGCAGCAGTTACATTGTTAGTCGGAGCTAGTTACATGAGTAGGTAATTAATTTAGATTTACAACTAGAAGCTTAATTTGGGTTTTCTAATAATGACAATTTTGGTTAATTTAGATCGCATTTATTTAATTATTTTTTACAATGTATAGGTGAGTATTTCAGATGAACATTACGGATTACTTTAGTTTATTTCATAATGATAGAGGAAGGTAACTTAGATATTGATTTTGGGGTTACTTTATACAATTTTTATAATGGAAAAAATGTGTAGTTTTTAGAAGACATAATATATATAATGTTTATGATAATAAGAGTCTACTAAATTGATGGCTAGATGTTTATGATTTTGTGATAATTTCTAGAATTTATCTTTCCCCCTGCACGTCTCGTGAGGATTAAACTGGAGACTTCGAAAGCTATCTATCAACTTGACATTCATCTAATTTTGGCAAAACAAGAAAAATTAGTCTCCAACAGTTTGGTAAACCAACTTAGCAAAAATACAAAATTGGCAAAACTCACCTCCCCACACGTAAATATACACGCGCCGATCCAGGTTGGCATCAACAGTTCTCCCACCGCCAAACCCAATGGAGGGTGAATAAATAAATAAATAAATAATAAAGAAGGGTTCCTGATGCAGGTTTCAAGAGGTGAAAAGACATAAATATAATTTTGTTTCTCTCTCAGGGTTCCCGATGTAAGTTAGATCTATATTTGACAAGTGAATTATGGCAAATTGTTGGAGATGAGTTTTTTTTACTTGGCATATATTTTTAGAAGTTGGCAAAACACAAGATATGCCAAATAAAATTTGACAAACTCTTGGATATGCTCTTGTAAGGTATGCTACTGCCACCACACAGAACCGGATCACCACAGTTCCAAATTTCCATCACGACTACTGGCCATCTCCAACAGTTTGCCAAATCTGATTAACATTTTATATGGGAAAAACGCTAAAAACACTCCTCCAACTGTTTGGCAAAAAACTTGACAATTTTTAGCAACTTGGGAAAAACATGCCTTCGGTGTGTAAATATACACGCGCGTACTCGGATTGACATCAGTTTTCTCAGGATGGGAAGCCAAGTGGGCGGGTGAAAAAAAGAACATAGAATAGAGAAGAGTTCCTAATGCAAGTGTATAAGAGAGAGAGAGATTTGACATGTTAAAAATAGCAAACTTTTGAAGATGCATTTTTTTAGCTTGGCAAATCTTTTAGGACTTGGTAAATCATAAGATTTGCCAAGTTAAAAACAGAAAACTCTTGGAGATGCTCGGCAAAGCCTATCAATTGTAATACCTTGATATTGTCATTGTTGATTCAAAGTCGGCATCATTGCCTCATTGTGTCAAAAATGGAAAGGAAAAGTCCACACACCATCTCCCGGTGAATTCTCTTTCCCTGTAGCTCCACCACCACCGCTATCGAGGAGGAAAATTAAATTAACAATCAGTTAATTACCATCATGTAGGCTTGTAACAGCAAGGTGATTTTGTCGGAGAAGCTGGTAGTGTCGATGTTATTTGGGTATTGGTGGAAGGGTGTCGAGTGGCCCTTGCATCCATGATTTTCTTTTTCTTTTTGAGGAGGTCGCCCTTACATGATCTAGCAATGTGCTCAATATATTCAGCGTGCCAATCCCACTATGTTCATAAGAAATTAGTTAGCACTGATTTTTCCATGGACTAACAGTGTAAACACATGTTCTATAACAATGAACTCTTATGTAGAAAGATCAAAGTTAATCTTTTAGAAATGAAGTAAAGCTGCTTTAAAGATATATGCTTATATAATTGACCATTACTCGGAACACCAGGGAGCGAGTACAATTCCCTTTCCTTTTTACTTGATTTGAAAACCCGAAAGGTGCCTTTCGGGTATGTAGGCAGTAGCCTAGGCATGGACCAAATGTGTATGCGCTCGATTTAGAACATGCTATCTTCTGGCAAGTCTCTCTCACACGCGATGTTCTTACCTGATCACATCTATCTTTATGCAGATCCATCAACTAGTTTTTCGTTCAGCACTAGTAGAACTATATACATGTATATTATTGCGGGTTGTCCATATACGCATTGATTTTTTTTCATACTTTTCTTTTCCAGGCCTCCATCATGCGCGCATAATATATATTTCTGCTGCTATATATGTGATCTATTATTGATGATCTGCCCTGCCCGTGATATATATATGTATATATATAAATATTTGCATACATGGTATTATTGGATGGATGGATGAAGACAGGGAAGCTAGGCCGAAAGCAAGATTGCATATGTGTACAAGATGCGAATTTTATCCTTGTTGTGTGGCGCCTGTACTGTCCTAAATTGCAAGGCGTATGGTATGTAGCACTGTCAGGCAGATGCAGTGAGGCATATGCTTTGCAGGCATATGCACACCACCGGCCGGCCACTGGAGTTGGCTATGTGATGAGAAACTTTGGAGCTTTCCCTTGCAGCTTCGGTACGGTACAGCTTTATAATGCAAAGTACTAACATTCTTCCCTTTCTTCCTTTTGCTGTTCTTATTACATACTGAGATTAATAGTAACTTCTTCTTCCATTAACTGCCCGGTTCCGGCGGGCAGCAGCTGGATCCACCCTGGGGGAGTCCGGATCCGCGCGCTGGGCAACTGGATCTGCTCCCTCTGGCCCCTGTGCGGCGGCGGCGGTTCCTTTGCGGCTCTGGTGTGGAGGCCCGGCGTGGCACTCGCGGCATGGCTTGGCCGTGGTGCTCCGGCTCTCGGCCGCTCGGGCGGTGCCGCCGGCCGGCCGGCCGGGCGGCCCTGATTCTCTGCTCGCCTGGATTCGCCCATGAGGGGCCAGTTTGGTGCCCTTGTGGCCGGACCTGCCTCTCATGGTCCCGGCGTGCGGGCGCCCTAGTGGTTCGTGTCTGCCGCCGTGGCTGGCGGTGGTGGCTGAGGCCGGCGCGGGCCTCGCTGGCGACTGCTGCGGTCGGCTCGTTGCGACGGTGGTGGCAGGGCACCTGATGATGACGATGGTCGACGACGAGCAGCAGGCTTAGGAGCATGGATCCATGCCCTCCGCCACCGGATCCGGTGATTTCCGACCTTGATCCAGCGATGGGAGGGCGCCGCGCGCGCGAGGAGCCTCAGCTCCTACCGACTACCGGTCCTGGTGACGACCGACTGCTTCTAGGCCGGCCACCGGCGGTGGCGGCGCGCTAGCTGGGGGTCTAGGAGCGCGAATCCACGCCCCCTACCCCCCCGGTTTCGGCCACGGAACGACGGCGGCGGCGGCGGTGCGGCGGGCTCATCGCGGATTCCACCTCGCGAGGCCCATCCACCGGCTGTCGGCGCCTATCCTAATGCGTTGGCCAGACGGACCTTTTGCAACAGCGAATGGCGGCGTTTGGGGGTCACATTTAGATCCCTGAGCATCTGCCACGCTGCTCCCAGGCAGCCAAAAAGCTAGCTTCGACGTCCACTTCAAAAGGACAGCGTGCTCGGATCACCTGCCGTCCACATCAAAGGTTGCCTCGCTGCAGCTGTTGATGACTCTGCCGATCATTTCCGGCATATCGTCGTCTGCAGGTTCGGCTTGATTGTGCTTTTGCAGGAACTTGGATTACGGGTGAAAACCCTGCCTGGCTGCTCTGGGCCGGCGACGATGACGAATTCGGCGTCATATTCCCCCTTGGAGGCGTCGCTGTAATTTCCTTCTTTGCGAAAGCCTTCCTGAGCTCCTGCAGTACGGCATTCGAGGCTCAACTGCGGCGTGAAGAGAAAGCCAAGGACGCTCTCTTGTTATTCAAATAGAGGATCATTTTGTCCTGGTCGAGTTATAAGACCGTGGTTTTTCTCTCTTTTGTTTTTTTCTCTCCTTTTGTACCTTTTGGCTGTGTACATCTCTGGATGTAGAGGCCGGATTTGATATCTAATATCTAAAAAAAATTAACTTGCTAATAACGTGGTTGTGCCTTGTTGTATATATATGTGCATACACTTAAAGGGCTTATATGTTTAATATTTATTGACTCTGATGTGATTTTATTAGAAACTAATGACTGATATCCTTCTAAGTTGGTAACATGCACTGTTCACCTGACATTTACTTCCACTTAAGGAAACGGTAGGTGTATGCTACAGAAAGGTTTAGACTGTGTACAACCGCGAGTCTATTTAGCAGATCTTCTGTTGATTTTGACAGACAGAGGAAAAATACCATGGGCTGCTTGGTACGACGGATTTGTTGTGAAAGAAAAACATTGCAAAAAATGCTGAAATAAGACAAGCGCTGAATGGAGTCTGATAATGCAGTACAACTTTAATTTGATCAAGTATAGGTCAAAATGCACAAACTTTGACTTTCCTAAAATAAATGAACCATGTATCTTTAGGAGCTGTGATAGATCATTCTTCTATGTTGATATAACATGCACTATTCCTCCCATACACCTAACCCTCACTTCCATTTCAGGAAGGTGTAGTGTATATTAAACAAAGATTTGAGAGGCAATTGAATAAGTTAGCTTCTGTTGACCTTTAGAAGGTTTGTATAGTATTACTTTTGCCTTGTGCTTGTGCTAAACAAGGAGAAGGCAGCAAGTGGCATATCTGTGGGGGTGAGTTGGCTGGTGGCAAGGACGATACCTCCATTCCTGATGGGAGAGAGATATAGACTATGTGTGCTAGATAGTGGGGTTCCTTCCAACTTTGATGATATCTCTTCTTGAAACTTTGGCCTCCCAGCAGAAATATACATCAATATCTTCTGCCCCTAGTAAACTGTCTTTCTGCTTCCTGCCCGGCCTAATAGTTTATATGTATGTGTCCATGTGCAGAGATATCCACACAAATCTGAGCTCACTACTAGATGCTGCCTCATGGAGACATGTATACAGTCTAGCTAGCATGCTCAATCTAGCTGGATGCATATAATAATGGTGCATGCTGGGTGCCATGTGATGATGCCCAACAAGCTAACTTGGGATTGTGTTTCCTAGATTCCAACTTGCAATATGCAAATGCAGGGCACTGGTTTTGTTGCTGTAACATCAACAATAAAAGTGCAAGAAAAGGAAAACAGGGAGAGGGATCCAACAACATATCCAGCTATAGCTCTGTCAAGAATTTGTATGCTGTGTATGTAGTACATCATCACAAACACAATGGATACAAATTTTGATTCTGTACATCACACACACACACACACACACACACACACACACACACACACACACATATATATATATATATATATATATATATATATATATATATATATATATATATATATATATATATATATATATATATATATATATATATATATATATATATATATATATATATATATATATATATATATATATACACACACACTGGCGCCTTAATCTGCATGGGATGTGTCTAGCTAGCTAGGTATGGACATGTAGCAGCGTTTATTTCCCCCATCCATACATACAATTTAATGGCCTACATACACATTTATTGCTACAGATGAAATTAGTAAAGAAAGAAACACACATACAGTAGCACTATACATCAGAAATTAGTATATGTTGCCAGAATTGAATGTAGGCAATTCAAAATGGCCACAAATATAATGGGTGTAGTATGTACTATACCTCAGATCCAGCTCTCCTTATAGAAGCATGCATCAAGCTAAAATTAATGTGTAATTGAGAAGGTGATCAGAAAAGGATCGATCGGAGGAGCAGAGGAAAAGAAATAGCATGCACACTACTGTAGGGCACAACTACTACAGTAGGTTCCGTGCACCGAGAGCTAGCTGCTTTGTTCAAAAGGAACTAACTTGCCTTAAAAGAGGCAAATGAGGATGCTATTTTTCAGAAGCAGCCTTTCTCTTTCTCTTTCAGATGGCGAAAGCACACGTAGTACTACGTACGTTTGCGATGTCCATCAAATCAAAGTAGAAACAACAGTAACTGATCTAGGGATTATTGCATATCGCGTCGACGACGACCTCGACCTGGTACGCACAGGACACATCGATCGAGAATCCAACGATCCACAGGATGATGCTGGCGTACGTGTCGGCCGTATGTGTCGAAGCAGTGACGGTGCTGCATGTCCTGTTGACTTGACTACACCTTCGCAACAGCTACTGCTGACAAGTGCAGCTGCTGTGCTTCGGAGATTAATAAACTGATGCTGTAAACGGCCTGCGATCGATGCCGCAGGCCGCAGCTAGCAGAGAGGCAGGCTAGCTGATTAGTATATGCAGTGCATGCCATTTCGATCAGAGATCAGCTTACTAGAGAGAAAGAGAACCCCAGCTAGCTTGCTTTGCTAACTGGCCTGTGATGGCCACGTTTGTCTTGATTCCAAATTGCTCCGTTGTCGTCCAGCACTTTGAAACTAGCTAGATATATACTCCTTGTAAGAACATCAACTGGTCATGTTACGTAGTGGTTAGTTATTCATTGCTGTATTCTCCCAATGCAATAAGACCATAAGAGGATTCTCCTTAATTTAATTATTACCATATGATGCATAAACCATGAGAGGATCAACACTAGTACTAGTAGTAGTACATGATGGTCAATTATATTCAATTGGATGGAAATAAAAGCATCATAGGATAGGATGTGTGTTTAGATAGGTTAACACATGTACATATGCCTTGAATATATACTAGTTGTTATACTTTGTTTCCGTTTGAGGAAACAGACAGCAGAAAGCATCTCCATTTATTATTAGCAAGAGCAATCTGCTGGTGATCGCTCCAGCTGCATATGCATTTTTAATCAGTACAAGCCAATCTTGTGTTTAAGACAAATGAACTTATTCTCTCTGCTGTTGCTAGTATTACTATATATGTGTACCAAAGTTTTGGGGGTACATGCATGGGATGGGGAGGAATCTCACTACTCACAGGGCATGCATTTGATAATGTGACAATGTCCATGCATGGAACAGAATCTTTGCATTGTCCATTGCAGAGCTACCACAAGCAGATAACAGTGTACAGCATTGTGGAGAGAAATGAAAAGCATGGCGTGTGATTAAAATTAGCATGGAGGTGTGGGTGATAAGCAGCAGCAAGCAACCCTATGTCTATGTGTAGGAAGCAACTGCTTGTCTACCCGAGGAGGGAAGGTGCACATTGGCTGAAGCAGGAAACCTAGGAATTCAATGCTCTCCCGGCCGGCCCTGCTGCTGCTGGCATTCGTCATCGTCACAGACATTCATGACTCATGGGAGAGACTGGAGGTTCATCAGGTGCATCACACCTCGTCTTGTCCGCAAGAAACCTTAGCTTATATGCAAGTTCATGCTCCCGGGCCAATTCATATTGACCGATGGATCGAGTGATCGATCGAGCTGAGTATGGTCATCGATTATCGGATGCATGGGTTCAGTAGTAAATGCCTTTTGCATTGCTTTGCTATATGCATTAGGCGCATAATACGCATATGTATACTGTAGTAAAATACAATGTAATTCGGTAAAAAAAATGATGAACCTTGATGAAAGATCCTTGATGGGTTTGGTCGGGTAGGACAAATTCCCAACGGCGTCATAAATTGGGGAGCGATCTACCATGAGCAAGTGAGAACAAGATCAGGGGGAGGTGAATGAAGGAAACCTGAAAGGAGGAGATCGAGGACAGAGGAGGAAGAATACACAGCAGCACTGCAGCAGGGAGGAGAGAGAGAGAGAGAGAGAGAGATGAGACCTAGGGATGCGTGAAATAAAGCCTGCAGGAGCTTCACGAGGGCGCAGGCAGAGCGATCATCGATGGAGAGAGAGAAGACCTAGAATAAAAACTGGTAGTACTCGCACCCACATGAGGCTTGCATATGCATGCGTCCTCTGTCTTCTTCTTCCTCGCTCCTCTGTCCTGCTGCTGCTGTGCATGCTCTCCGCTGCTGCAGCCGATCACATCATTATTCTATTGCTCTATTGTGTTTCTCTCTCATGGCCGGCCGGCGCATCGATCACCATTGCCATATTTAGTAAGCTCCGTATCCATCATGGCCTCACCCCACCCAGCTCCCGACTTTACTAGTTACCACGCGAGAGCCCTCCTCCTCTATCATATTGGATCTCCGTCGTCCTCCTCCTACCTGACCCCCATCCCTCGACCTTTCTTCGCTCCGCAATAAATACATATACTTACAGGTTACAATACCGGAGAATTTTTTTTGAAATATGTCGCCCAATTTTTTGTTTCTATTAATATTGCAAGTGCGGTATTATCAAGAAACAATGTAGAAAAAACATTATATTTGTACCTTTAGAACTAATACGACTACCCTAAAGAATAATATATCCCCTGCTTGTTATGAAAAATTTTGTCGTCGGACATTTCTTCTTCCATTGAATCATCATCTTCATTAACCTTAACTTCTGCATTTAAATTTTGATTATGTTCCTGCTGGCCATGATCAGATTCACGTTGACTATGATCGGATTCATGTTGACCATGATCAGATTCATACCCTTCAATTGTTTTGGGGCCCTCTATGAGCTGAGAAGAATAAATTAATTACAATTATTACATAAATTAATTTAAATAAGAATAACCTCTGGCAGCCGTATGAGATGATCAGCTGGATTGGATGAATGATTGTTGACTGATCACCGTCGCAGCGCCCGCCGCCGACTGTCGTGCTCATGAGAGTCTTACGATGCAGAGGGGAAGTGGTCGATGGCGATCACGATCATGCGAGGTGTAGCCGATGGCGATCAAATCAACCGATCAGGTGGTGTGGAGCCGTGGAGGCGATCTGCGTGTGCGTGGGAGTCAGCTAAAATGACGTACTGAACCTCACCATCGAACATCAGCGCTGGCGGCGGCGGTGGAACGTAACCTGAGTCAGTTATGAAGGGATATGATGTACTCTATCGTAATCTCCGGTTGTGTCCCCTCTTTCTTGCGCCCCCGGCCGTCACCTCCGCTGCATGGCCTTAGGGCCGGCACTGTGGGCACTGCGTTTTGGTAAAAGAAGTCGTTTTGGACAAGGTTTGAGTCAAACATTAGGACTATAACTCATGAATAACTTTTAAGTCGTTGAGTTTAAAAATGTGAAAACTACATGAATAAATTTGTCTTGTAAAATACTTTCCTAAAAATGTACATATGTTAGTTTTTAATAATTATTTTTTTAAAAAATAGGAAGTCCAAGTTGTACGTTGGAGAGTGTGTCACTGTCCTAAACGACTTCCTCTGTCAAAACCAAAACGGAGGGAGTATTATTGTTATTCAGGACCTGGTCTAGCTACCTAGCTACTATACAGTGCCGTAGCTACTAGCTAGCTGACGGTGGTCAAAGATAGTTGGCAAGAAAAAGAAATGAAGAAAAAAAGGGTGAGAGAGGAAAGGAACCAAACAAAGATCGATCTGCCCTCGAGAATCCTGACGCCGAGTAGTATATAGAGTTTACAGAAACTTATAACTATCCATGATAGTGCTAAAACAGATTACACCGAAAACCATAGCATATGCATGTAGTACTAGTGTAGGACAAGAACAGCTACTCCATTTTTTTATGTGTATATATATGGGGGACTGTCAATTAACTATGGCGAGTGACTAACTGTCAAGGTATTTGTATCTATAGAGAGGTAGATAGATGATGTAGTGTAGGTACCTAGCTGCTAGAATCCTAGCTAGAGCGATCCATGTTGAGGCAAACTTTGCCCCACCCTCCTCTAAGCATGCATTGCACATAGCCCCTGATCATATCCATCTGCTGCACCACATATGACAAGCTTGCAAGTTCTATCTCTCCAGCCCTTTCTTTGCCTGAACATTTGTTTGTTCAAACTTCTTATACCAAAATGATCAAAAAAAGATTTTTTTTCTTTAATTTGTTGTCGCATAGGCTCTCATGCATCACACCTGCAAACTACCATACCATATGTAGTAAGTAGCACACATCACTACACTAGCTAGCACTCCTTGCACATGACATTATTTATCACCTCACAAACTAGCTAGCTGCCTTCTCCTTCTTCCTCATTAGCTTCTTCCACCTCTCTCCTCTCCAACCCATCCCCCTATAAAGCCTTCACTTACGCGACCACTCATGGGCTCTCTCTTCAATTTCCCCTCTGCTTCTTTCTCTCTCTCTCTCTCTCGGAGACAGCATCAGCAGCTGCTTCCTCTTGCTAGCTAATATAGCTGCAGCTGCTAGGTTTGTAGTAGCCGGGCCGGTCACACACACTGCTGCACTTGGGAGGAGCTGAGAGGAGGAGGAGCTCATCCCTCTCTCTCTCTCATCTCCACTGCAGCATCCAGCTCCTCACTGCTACTGTACTCTCTCTCTCTCTCTCTACTGTGTCTCAAGATCGAACAAAGTAAGGCCGTGGTGGTGGCATGGACAACATCACTCACAACTCCAGCAGCAGCAGCTCATGGGATTTGGACATGAGCCTCGGCAGCAACCACCACCCTCTCCTCTTCGACAGCCACCAAAATCCGCCGCCGCCGCCGCCGCCACCATTACCGTTCCACCTCGTTTCCACCTCCTCCCATCACCACGGCCACCACCCTCCGCCGCCGCATCCTCCACACCACCACCACCACCATCATCTCGGCCTGGATCCTTCCCCGTCCTCCTCCCTCTTCCCGCCGCACCACCACCGGCTCCACCACCACCTCGGCCTCGACATCGACCCGTCCCCCCACCATCGGCACCACCAGCATGAGTACGAGCAGCAGGAGCCCGGCGGCCACGAGCAGCAGGAGGAGATGCGGCAGCACGAGGCCGCCGGCGTGGCCCAGGAGGAGCGCGGTGGCGCCGGCGCGGAGGACGTGGAGGAGGAGCTGGGCGCCATGAAGGAGATGATGTACCGGATCGCCGCCATGCAGCCGGTGGACATCGACCCGGCCACCATCAAGAAGCCGCGCCGCCGCAACGTGCGCATCAGCGAGGACCCGCAGAGCGTGGCGGCGCGCCACCGGCGGGAGCGGATCAGCGAGCGCATCCGCATCCTGCAGCGCCTCGTCCCGGGGGGAACCAAGATGGACACCGCCTCCATGCTCGACGAGGCCATCCGCTACATCAAGTTCCTCAAGCGCCAGGTGCAGGATCTCCAGCACCAGCCGCCGGCGCCGACGCAGCAGCAGTACCCGGCCGCCGCCGCCGCCGCCGCCGCAGGCGCCGGACCCAGCACCTCGGTCGTGGGCCCGCGACCCGGCGGGCCACCGTTCCTCCCGCTGGGCCCCGGGCCGCTTATCGACTGGGCCGGGCTCGTGAGGCCCGTGGACATCCACGGGCCGACATCGTCGTCGTCCTCGTCGTCGATGGGCGGCGCACACGCGGCCCTGGGCTTCGGCTTCAGCAGCGCCGGCCAGAGCAGCCATGGAATGCACTGATGATGAGGTGTGGGAGAAGCTTGCTTGCTTAATTGCTTGGTTTTAGAGGAACGAAGAGAGGATTAACTAGGAATCATCGAATCAGTCGTCGATGGATTATTGGTGGATGGATATGCATGACGATGGACTAGCAGAGAGGTAATTTTGATTTGATCTTGATTATTCTAGCTGTGTGATCGAGGGTGGTAGTAGTGTATGTGTTCTCTAGCTGCTAGCGATGTTAATCCATGTTCTACGGAAAAGTAAACTAATCAAATAAGTTTACTAGCTAGGGTTTGCTGTGCCATTTTTACCACCATATGAATATGTTGATCTCTTCTTCAGTTCAGGCAAGTCCTTTTGTTCTTTCTGCTGTTCTTAATTTCTTTAATTTCTCCACCTCCCCACTCTGAAGAAATGCTCATCATCTGTGGAAACTAATATGTCAATCAAGGAATTATATTTAACCCCAAAAAAATATTGTTAAAGAATACTACATGCTAGCTAGCCACCGAGTATATAAAATTGCCCATGCATGCATATGATGTGTTGTGTCGTGGTTGCACTAGCTTTGCTGGCTTGCGTGTGGTGGTGTCATGGTGTGGCAATCCATCCATCCAAGCGTCTGCAGTTAGTCACAGGCTTGTTGACTACTCCGATCCGACCGTACAATACATTGTAGTGTATTGGTTGAGCATGTGATCCATGGATGGATCAGAGTCCATGCAGCAGAGATGTATGCATACATTTTATTGGTCAATAATCCAGTACAATTTTTGCAACATTTTTGGCTGAATTCATTCAAGAGGTTGATGGGTATATTTTTTTCGCTTGAAATTTGTGTGTGTGAGTGAAGGGATAGAGCTGAAAATTTGATCAAAACAACAAAGATTTTTGTACAGGCTAGCTAGGGTGAGATTGAGAAGAGGGTAGGAGTAGGAGGGGAATGAATTATTGGTTGCAAGGGATTCAGTGCCATGATCAGTCATGAGTGGTGAGGTGCTGAATTCTATGCATCAGGAGGGGCAAAAAAAATATTTCAGATTTGGGTTGGGAGGGACGAGTCCCCAGAGAGGATCGGACGGCCGGACAGTGCGGCCAAACCAACCATCGAAAAGGTGACGACGACCTCTCTATCGTCTACAGCATGCATGATGTCTAGTGTATCACGCTTACCTCACCACCCAGCCTATCTAGAGCAGTAGCCTGCAGCGTACTACTGGATTTTATCCTTGGCATGGAAAAAAGAGACAATATATATACTTTGTGTTTTTTCTCCTCAAACTCTAGTGCCTATATATATGTGGCTCGATCCGGCCGAAATTCCTAGTTTTTACATGCATGCATATGTATATATGCTCTTTGCTCTAGCTAAGAATGCAATAATGTACTTGCATTGTTTTTGTTTTTGCCAAGAAATATATACATTGCATGCCAACTTTTATTTGTATGTGTAGTCTGATAATAAACTAGATTAGGAAATGATAATATTAACTACTGTGTTAAATTAATGAACTGGAATTGTTAGTCCATCAATTTGCACTACTGCTATTTCATGCAAACTGTGATGCGGTAGTGATGATAATTCATATTCTTGTTCTAGCTAGGTTTTATCCACATATAGCAAATTAAATAGTTTGTTGCTTATACACACATTGGTTGGTTAATTTCTGCAGACTATACATATATGGGGAACACAGTATACATGCATGCGCCATGTGTTCATATTTTTTTGTAGTTTTACATTCTAATGTACATGTACAATTACAGAAATTTTAAGGTGCTTTTTTTATGAGTCATCCATCTAACGAAATCTAACGGTGGAAGTATCAGGAAGTATCAGAAAGTTGCTATGGAGAAGTATTAGGAAGTATCAAATTTGTGGGACCCACACCAACATTTAGTTAATATTTCAGATGGTGGGAATATCAAAATGCTTCATACTTCTCAATACTACCCAATACTTCCCAATACTACAAATGCACCGTAAAAGATCTCGTACAATTAATGGTAAGTTGTGATATCGCTAGTAGAACTTGAAGGATCTGAAGCATAGAATCGTTGTAGTTCTTTGCCTTTTGATATTTAACATTTTTATACGATATTCTGTTGGTGACCTCCCAATGCAAATTAAAGCCCATTTTTTCACTTCCCCTATGTTTCTCTTATATTTTTTTATATAATAGACCTACAGAAAATAGTGAGCCCGTGAAATTTTGTTCGGGATGTGCACAATGGTATAACCGGATATAGCAAGTCATGGGCACACCATATGCTTGCAAGATGCTTGTAAATCATGTCTATATGTGTCGACCTTTGATACATTACACTCATTTTTCAGAATTTACTCTAAGTTAAAACTACTCGAATGAAGACATACTCCCTCCGGTTCCCTATTAGAAGTCGTTTTGGACAAGGTTTGCGTCAGACTTTGGGAATATAAATCATGAATAACTTTTTAGTCGTTGAGTTTGAAAATGTGAAAATCATATAAATAGATTTGTCTTCAAAATTACTTTCATAAGAATATACATATATAACTTTTCAATAAAGATTTTTTATAGAAAAGAGAAGTCAAAGTTGTGCTTTCCTAAATGACTTCTAATATGGAACCGAAGGGAGTATACGATCCATTTTTAAGTCTATGGGGTTTAGGACAAGCATTAAGTTAGTTCACTTTGAACAAAGAGCTAGCTTGTTCCAAACATCATATATTAAGAATAGAGGGCGGGACTCGGGAGTACCATAAAACATAATCCTTGTAGCTTCTATTGATGGTTGCTTTATATGCTGTAAACAAAAGGTAACTTACGTTTCACCATAAAGAATAATGAAATTAACACACATATCATGCAAATTGCTACAGTTAAGGCCTTTTAGTTAATCCTAATTATTAACCCATGGCTTTTCATAAAATTGGTTCTCATTATGTGTCAGTAAAGGACAATGATACGTAACTACCTCAAAGTTTTTGATATCCTCAGGAATACGACATGCATACATGTATATGTACGTTGCAGGTAGGGAGATAGTACTATATTTCGTTTATTTTCTAGGTTATTGGATTGACCCAAAGGTCAAAAGTCAACCAATTGAGTTATCTATAGTTTGAAGCACAAATTTTTTTTACGAGAATGATTTAAGCTTAGTGATCTTGAACGACCATTGGATGCCCATGCCCCCTTGCATCCATAATTGCAGTTTTTGTGATAATCTTGCCTTGGTGCATGCCGTGTATTGTCAGGTTGTCTTCCAATACTTTCTTGTTCCATGATCTCCAATATAAATCTCAAACGACCTCTCTCTTGTTGCTCATCATTAGGTCAAAACTAATCTGGCATGTTTGTAGTTATCTACAACCTACTACGGTTTTTTAATTAAACGAACCAAGCAGAAGAGCTGTCGATTCTACAACATCCTACGACGAGCTATGTCCATACTTCTGATGCAGTTTCATTTCATGTTAAAGTCTTGTTACTACTGAAGGGAAACCCTAGCAAAAGATGCAAGCGAGCCAATAACTTGAATCCGTGTACAAGATAAACATAAGAGAGGAACATATACACCAACAAAATTTTCATTGAAACTAGCCTAAGTAAAATCATTGACCTAATAATATAAATGACACTTGTTACCAGGACATATTGTTTCATTTATTCGGTGTGGTATTTGTTTTTCAAAAGCCAGTGGTCACCCTGATTGCATTGACTAAATTTACTAGGACATCCTTACAGCATCATCACTGACTTGACCAATCCCACCACTGGAACAAATGAATAACTAGTGATCAAAGAAAATGGCTCACCGACCCATTGCACCAAAAAAAAAGAAAAATATATCTTCTCCTGTGTCCTTTATTTCCCCCCAGCATATATATTGAGCCAATCCTTGAGCGCTATTAAAATTCCACATGATTCTAATAATCTATGGTATAGATCCACACCTAATAAGTTATAGGATGACACAATGTACCCGTATTGTTACAAAATCAAGATATTTAGTACTGGTGGAAAACTAACCTATTAATCTTCACATTTATGCATGGCTAATAAACATAGACCAGTGAACATATATATGCACACATAAGAAAAATTTGTACCCATTTGATTACACATGTACCAGATGTAGTAGGTATACACATTTGAATTACCTTAATGAAGAAATAAGATGATCATCCACGCATATTTCCACATAAGAGCAGATAGATTTTTACTGCATTAATTTCTGACATTGATAATGAATGTCTACCTGGTTTAAATTTTTCTGGCTTGATCCCTGCGGTATTTGGTCGGTAGTATGCACTGTTTCAGTCTCCACATCCACAGCAACATATACCACAATAAAACAATTGTCAGCATATAGCATCAACTTTGTAAGGTAGTCCTTCGAGAAATGGTTCTAGTGGGTTACATGCATGTGTCATGCATATTCATAAAAATAATATAAAATGTGTATAGGTTCAGATCTTCAACTTCCTATATTTTGCATACATTATTTCGAACTGCTAATTTACTGAAGTAAATAAAGCTATATTTGTTTCCAAGTGTGCATATTGCACGTTCATCGATCATGGCTAACAAGTGTAATATGATTGATCACCCCATGCATGGATGTAATTGTGTGTGATCAAAAGGAGATTCATAGGCCGCCTTCTTTCAGCGAGTTGTTTAAGCCACGTGTATTGCTTGTGAAAGAGACTTACGAAGGTGCATGCAATACACACATAGTCCAATCGCAAATTGTTTGTTTACTCGGGACACTTTTTAATTATCGGAAAATCTGAATGCGGTTCAAGTCAAGTTATGAGGCACTATATGGGACAATGATCAATGTTCACACATATATAGCTACAATTCAACAATGGCCTCTCATGTGTTCCGATCAATGACGACGCCTGTTTGTGCACTCGTAGAGGGTACTTCATTTGCCTTTAATTTTGGCATGACGCGATTTGATAGAGGCGAAGTGCCCGATCTTTCGGTGAGTGGAGATAACTTCGATCTGGTGGGAGGCGACCCTCACGATTCGACTACGATGAGCGAGACTCGATGCGCCAATGCAATCGTTGAACCAACTCCCGATGGTTACCGACCTTGCTGGCGCAAGATCAGCCTGATCACGAAGATCAATTCCTGTGCGCAATCGAAAAAACGAATAAGAATTTGAGGCGAGCAATCTTAATCTCACTCGAAGGTGAAGTTCGAATCACGGAGGACAATACGTATTTGTTCGTGTTCTGGTGTGGCTAAAGCTAGATGTAAAACAAAATCGAGTTGTAAAAGATACATGACTCTGACTAATAAAGGGGGCACAACCCCTAGTGGAGGGGCAGCCAGCAAAGGGGGCGCCGCCCCTAGCATCGTGGGTGCGGGGATGCAACCCTAGGCGCCCCCTTGGGCCAGTCCTAAGATCCCACACACAAGGCCT
This sequence comes from Cenchrus americanus, assembly GCA_947561735.1. Taxonomy (NCBI): domain Eukaryota; kingdom Viridiplantae; phylum Streptophyta; class Magnoliopsida; order Poales; family Poaceae; genus Cenchrus; species Cenchrus americanus. Next base: position 42,909,927 of record OX387242.1, on the reverse strand, counting down.
CCTGTTGGGCCAACTGTCGGGCATACTCCCCGGGCACACATGCAATGAAGGATGAAGACGGACTCCTATTAGAATTCCCCTATAATCCTACTAGGACTCGTCCCGTGTAATCCTACTAGGACTCCTGCCTTGTAACCAACTAGGAACCCGCCCCCTGGACTATATAAAGGAGGGCCGGGTACCTAGCCGGCAACCTGATCTCAACCCAACACCAAGCGCGGGCGCCATACTTGATCCCCCACACAGGACGTAGGGCTCGCCATCTTGGCGGCCCGAACTCCGTATAAATCTTGTGTCCCGTGTCCTTGCGCATACCTTCGAGTTCTCGGTCAACCGATCACGATCCTCACCGCACAATCTACTACCTCGGGTACCCCCTTGGTAGGTTTGCCGGTCTAAAACACCGACAATCGGCGCGCGCCGGTAGGGGTGATCATCACCACCGGCGAGTTCGAAGGACCGATCATCGAATCAAGCTCCTGCGGCGGTGGTTCTTCAACAACTAGACGAATCATCAAGCACTCAACGAATTTACGCACCCAAGCTTCCATCGAATCAACAGATTTTTTTTGGATCTCAACTCGTCGAGATCCAAGTTGAAGCTGCGGCCGCATCCGTTCCACTTTTTCCGCGTGGAAACGGGGCACCATCACCACCGACTTCCACTCGGCGGGATCCGAGCACCAACCGTTTTTTCTCGCGATGGCACTAGGGAACTCGAGTCCGGTACGGAATCAAACACGAGTTTGACTACGTCCCGGCCACGGCTCCATCCAAGTCCGAGAAGATACGGTGTATTTCACAAGGGCTCTGCAGTCCTACTATATTGCCGCGCAACTCGACAAGCAAAAAAGACCAAGGCGGTGATGTGAATTCTACCCAAATTCGTACTCGGTCTCTTCCGGTACTCGAAGTTCCCGGACTCTGTTTAAGACACGTCGAGAGATTGAGGTGGTTTTCACCGTGGTCGCCCATACGACACGTGAGGACCATGCAAGCATTTGGCTCTTGGCTACGTGCACACGCGGGGTTCTGGATAACTCAAGACCAATTTGCTTGGTGCACATGGAAGACTACACGCGCCGCGACTACTCGTCTCCCCGCCGCACATGCTCTACCTCAACCTTGCCGTGCGCCGCGACTACTCGTCTCCGGCCGCACGCGCTCTACGTCAACCTTGCCGTGCGCCGCGACTACTCGTCACCCGGCCACACATTCTCTACCTCAACCTTGCCGGTGCGCCGCGACTACTCGTCTCCGGCCGCACGCGCTCTACGTCAACCTTGCCGTGCGCCGCGACTACTCGTCACCGGCCACACATGCTCTACGTCAACCTCGTCGTGCACCGCGAGTACTCGTCTCCATTCTCCCGGTGCAGCGATCTACCTCGACTACGCCGCGCGTCCGGGTGCCCTCGGCACGTCGCGCGGCTCGTCACACGGCTCGTCGCGCCGCTCGTCGTCGACTACTCCGCGTCGCGCGCGCGGCTCGTCGTCGACTACTCCGCCTCGCGCGGGGCTCGTCGTCGACTACTTCGCCTCCGCCGCGCATCCGGGTGCCGCGGCACGTCGCGTGGCTCGTCACGCGGCTCGTCGCGCCACTCTTCGCCAGGCTACTCCGCGTCGCGCGGGCTCGTCGCCGACTACTTCGCCTCCGCGCGCGTCCCGGGGTGCCTCGGCACGTCGCGCGGCTCGTCGCGCCGCTCATCGTCGACTACTACGCCTCGCGCGGCTCGTCGTCGACTACTTCACCTCCGCCGCGCGTCGGGGTGCCTCGGCACGTCGAGAGGCTCGTCACGCGGCTCGTCGCACCGCTCGTCGTCGACTACTCCGCCTCGCGCGCGCTCGTCGTCGACTACTCCGCCTCCGCCGCGCGTCCGGGGTGCCTCGGCACGTCGCGCGGCTCGTCACGCGGCTCGTCGCGCCTCTCGTCGTCGACTACTCCGCGTCGCGCGAGCTCGTCATCGACTACTCCCCGCCTCGTGCGAGCTTGTCGTCGACTACTTCGCCTCCGCGCGCATCCGGGTGCCTCGGCACGTCGCGCGGCTCGTCATGCGGCTCGTCGCGCCGCTCGTCGTCGACTACTATGCCTCGCGCGAGCTCGTCGTAGACTACTTCGCCTCGCCGCGCGCGTCCGGGTGCCTCGGCACGTCGCGCGGCTCGTCACGCGGCTCGTCGCGCCGCTCGTCGTCGACTACTCGGCTCGTCGCGCCGCTCGTCGTCGACTACTGCGCCTCGTGCGGGCTTGTCGTCGATCACTTCACCCACGCCGCGCGTCCGGGTGCCTCGGCATGTCGCGCGGCTCGTCACGCGGCTCGTCGTGCCGCTCGTCGTCGACTACCGTGCCTCGCGCAGGCTCGTCGTTGACTACTTCGCCTACGCCGCGCGTCCGGTGCCTCGGCATGTCGCGGGGGCTCGTCACGCGGCTCGTTGCGCCGCTCGTCGTCGACTACTTCGCCACGTCGCGCGTCCCGGTTGCTTCGGCATGTCGCACGGCTCGTCACACGGCTCGTCGTCGACTACTCCTTGCGCCGCGACTTCGTCTTGCCGCCACACCGGCTCTACTCCGGCCACACCATGTGTCGCGACTACTTGTCTCGCGGCAACACCGGCTCTACATCAACTACGCCTGCGCATCGCCACGACGTCGTCTTTTGGTCGCATCGCGTCGACCATTCATCTCGACTAGTTTTCCAAACTAGTCGAGAACGGCGATCACGCCCCCAACAATCGGTCGGAATCAACTCGACTAGTCAACTTCGGCAACAACCGTCGCGGCTCCATCGCCGACCGCCACGGCTTCATCAACGATCCGCCAGCAAGCATCGGCTAAGTCATTTATTTAAATGATTCTTGTTTTCTTTTCTTGGCTTGTTCTCCTCATCATGTAGGGCTACTTGCCGACTACTCATTTGTGTACGCTTCTCGACGGGTTTTCACGGGAGCTACACTCGCCGACTACTCTTGGGGTATATCAATCAAGTCACCACGAGTCTACTTCATCAACTCGGGGGCTATCCCTAGGAGGCGGCTTCTAAAGTCCGCTACGCGCGCGCAATCTAAAGTCGACTTCTAAAGTCGCATTCTAAAGTCCGCTCCGTGCGGCAACTTAAAGTCGACTCCGGTCGCATCTTCGCCCGCTTCGGTGGCATACTACGTGTGTAAGCTTCGATGGAACCTAGCCGTAAGTGGCCCTCGGGTCTCGGCGATGATGGAACCTAGCCGCACGTGGTCTTCACACTCTGTACCATGGGTCCAAGTACCCTAAGTACTCGCGCTCCGTACCTTGGGTCTGAAATCCATGGCCCAGGTACACAAGTCGACTCCGGTCGCACCTTCAAGTCCACTAGGTGGCAACCATACCTTGGGTCTGAAATCCATGGCCCAGGTACACAAGTCGACTTTGGTCGCACTTTCAAGCCCACTCCGACGGCAACTGTACCTTGGGTCTGAAATCCATGGCTCAGGTACTTAAGCCCACTCCGGTGGCACAAGTCGACGCTAATGGTCACATCCAAGCCCACTCCAGTGGCACAAGTCGACGCTAACGGTCACATCCAAACCCACTGCGGTGGCACAAGCCGACTTCGGTCGCAATCTTAAGCCCGCTCCGGCGGCAAAACTACTCGTTTTTTTCGATTTTTCATTCGCTTTGGCTTTCCGAAAGTGCTTTTTCGTTTTTTGCATCTTAAGTCCACCCCGCGTGGCACAAAGTCGACTATTGTAGTCGCATCTCAAAGTCCGCTCCGCGCGGCATCCTAAAGACGACTTCTAAAGTCGCATATCAAAGTCCGCTCTGTGCGGCAACTAAAGTCGACATCGGTTTTTAAGTCGCATCTCAAAGTCCGCTCCGCGTGGCACAAAGTCGACTTCGGTTTTCAAGTCGCATCTCAAAGTCCGCTCCGCACGGCACAAAGTCGACTTCGGTTTTCAAGTGGCATCTCAAAGTCCGCTCCGCGCGGCACAAAGTCGACTTCGGTTTTTAAGTTGCATTCTAAAGTCCGCACCGTCGGCATCTAAAGTCGACTTCGAGACGCATCTAAAGTCCGCTCGACGACACAACTACTTCTCAAGCTCCATGGCTCGATGCCAAATTACTACTCGGGATCTCTCCGGCTCGGGGGCGCACTCAACATACTACTCGAAGATAACTTCGACATGCTTCGCTTGCTCTCAAGCTCGGGGCTCCGCACCAATAACTACTCGACGTGGCTCATACGGCTCTCTTATCTCGGGGGTTACACGCCGCAAGAGTACTTGGATGATGGCTTTCGCGAACACCGAAGACCCTTGGATTGATTACCTAATCATTTCAAGGCTCGGGGGTCGCTATGCTACACCCATCATTAAATTTTATCAAGACGGAAGATTCGGAATCAAGATTGACCCTCGGCTAGAGTCTAGAACTCAACCTAAGGCTCGGGGGCTACTCCATATGGAGTGCGATTTTGCAACCGCACTTCCATGTAATCTCGACTTCAAGACCGATGAGCCGGACCACCTTCCGGCATCGCGGCGGTTCAAGTACTATTGAAGACTTCTCCAAGCGTACTCGAGGACGCTCAAGAACTACTCGAAGAGGCTTCAAGACTACTCGAACTACTACTCTCGACTACAATGTGCTCGAGGGCTTGTCGGGCATACTCCCCGGCACACATGCAAGGAAGGATGAAGACGGACTCCTATTAGAATTCCCCTATAATCCTACTAGGATTCGTTCCGTGTAATCCTACTAGGACTCTCGCCTTGTAACCGACTAGGAACCCGCCCCCCGGACTATATAAAGGAGGGCCGGGTACCTAGCCGGCAACCCGATCTCAACCCAACACCAAGCGCGGGCGCCATACTTGATCCCCCCAAACAGGACGTAGGGCTCGCCATCTTGGCGGCCCGAACTCGTATAAATCTTGTGTCCCGTGTCCTTGCGCATACCTTCGAGTTCTCGGTCAACCGATCACTATCCTCACCGCACAATCTACTACCTCGGGTACCCCCTTGGTAGGTTTGCCGGTCTAAAACACCAACACAACCTTTAGTCTTTCGGGCCTTCATTCTTCAACATCATGACGAAGTTGAACTCTCTTGCACGAGCCCGAGTAATTGGCCCGAAGGTGGTGCCAATGACGGTGATGCGGTCTTTGGGAGTAGGAGAAGGTGCCGCCGGTGTAGATGTACTCGTGGTGTCCTCATCATCCCCCCTTTTTGAACTCAAATCGTCCTCGACGGCAACTCCTCATCCTCACACGGATATGGCTTCAAATCGCAACATTAAAACTAGTGGAGACACCAAACTCGGTAGGTAGATCAAGGATATAAGCATTATGATTAATCTTGGTTAGCACTTTAAAAGGATCAACAACACGAGGCATTAATTTAGAACGACGCAAAGTAGGAAAACAATCCTTTCTCAAATGCAACCAAACCATATCACCACATTCAAAGTAACATGTTTTTACCTTTACTACCAAAGAACTCTGATATTTAGCATTAGCGACGAGCAATGTTTTGGTGAGTTTGTTCATGCGGGTTAACCATTTGTTCAATATGTGCAACAACATCTAAGTGTGGGGCGTCTTCAGTATCAAATGAAAACAAATCAATAGGAGCCCGAGGGATGTAACCATACACAATCTGAAAAGGGCACATCTTTGTAGAGGAATGTGTTGCATGATTATAAGCAAACTCAACATGGGGCAAGCAATCCTACCAACGTCTCAAATTCTGATCTAAAACGGCCCTAAGCATGGTTGACAAAGTTCTATTAACCACCTCAGTCTGCCCATTAGTCTGAGGGTGACAAGTTGTGCTAAACAGCAATTTAGTTCCCAATTTATTCCACAGAGATCTCCAAAAATGTCTGAGAAACTTAACATCACGATCAGAGACTATTGTATTTGGAATACCATGCAAACGAATAATCTCTCTAAAGAACAATTCAGCTTTATTGCTAGCATCATCGGTCTTATGACAAGGTATGAAATGAGGCATTTTGGAGAATCGATTAACAACCATAAAAATGCTATCCCTCCCCTTCTTAGTTCTAGGCAATCACAAAACAAAGTCCATAGAAATATCAAGCCAAGGGGAAGTAGGAACGAGCAAAGGCATATACAAACCATGGTTGTTCAACCATGACTTAGCTTTCGACAAGTAGTGCGGCGTGTGTTGACGGTGAAATTCCGTCAACCTAGCCATGAGTTTACCTTCGGTGTTGGCATAAGTTTTATATCTTATCCATTGGTACTAACCCCCTTGGTATAACAAGTTCATTCATGCATGTCAATTTTGGAGTTTAGTGTTTATGCGGGGTTTTAGCATTGAAAGCAAGATTTCCGACATAAGTTCATCAAGCACCTAGTGACAAGACCTTAAAGCCCGTACAAGTCAAGCAATGTAGTGAACATGACTCCAAGAAGCCCGGGACCAAACCCGAGAAGATGACAAACTCCGAGGACCTACCTAGAAAAGTGTCGAATCTTGCGGGACAAGGAGCTTCGTCCAACTCGGAGAGAAATGACAACAAGGGCCCACATGCGAAGGGGCGGATCTAGAAGACTCGGGAACCAACGCCGTGCAAAGGAGGCGGCCGGCCGGGCCGAAATGGGCCCGGGCCGGTCGGCCCGGCCGGCCGGCCTAGCCCGTTTCGAGGCCCGGTCGGCCCCCCCTTGGACCTAGATGCCCCTTGGACTATTTATAGCTCCCCGACCGAGAGCCACACATCAATCAATTCATCATCCGCCGCGAGAGGAGCGAGAGAAGCTTGAGGGACACCATCTCGGAGATGAGAGCGTGCTAATTGTCTAGGGTCTCCCTAGCCGACGTGGGAACCTTGCATGGAAGACCACGTCGGAGCTCGGGCAAGGATCAAGATCGAGGTAGGATCCGGTGGTGATCTTGTTCATGTAATCATTCATGGTGAAGTTTTATAAGTGAATCCGATTTCTAGCGGTCAAGTGTCTTCTCGATGATTTTGTTCTCCCTTGGTTTTGCTTCTTCCCCAATCTATACTTAAGATAGATTGCATAGGGTGCTCTTGTAGCCGTGGTGGCTAGAGGTGCATACCGAACCGACCAAGTGATTTCAACTTGTTCTTATCGAACTCGCCCTAGACTACCCCCATGAATAGGGGTGCGTTGTGACGAACGATGGGTCCGAAAGGCGGGCATTTTCGGAATTGGACCGGAGGCCATGGTTTAAAGATGCTTTTAATGAAATTCGCTTTTCTATCTTCATCTATCTTGTTTGGAGCTACAACATAAGCATGATTTAGATTCTCTAGATCGGTTATCTCTTTGCTTTCTCTTGCTACCTCTTTAGTAGATTAGATGTGTTTTCTTGATGATCTCTTAGATTAGATGCAACCTTTGCTTCTTCATAAGATAGCTTTCCTTTCTTTACTAGATTGAATCCTTGCGTTGCACATTGTTCCACGGATTCGATACCTTGGGTTCACCACTCAAGGGAAGAAGGGTCCCTTGACTACGACGGGAGACTTGTCCGCTTGCAAGTCTAAACGAACTTTGATACAACTATTAACCGTCAACAAGCCCCTTTTTTACGGCGCCGTTGCCGGGGAACAAGCAATCAAGATCCAATCTAGTATCGCTTCTTGTGAATATTTTCAGTTTTTCTTTTGAGTTTTCTTTTGCATCTCTTAACTTTGATCATCCTCAAAAAGAAAAAAATCAATCTAATCTAGTTTTTGATTAACCCTAATTTTTCTTTTTGTTAGATTTTTTGTTTTTGCTAACCCTAACCGAGATGGTTGGCTACCTCTCCAAGAAATCCAAATATTTTTGTGGATGATCCAGGAAAACTCTATAGGCAAAGGAGACGTGCAACACAAGATAAAAGGTTGGAAACCCTAGATCCAAAAGCCGAAGTCGAAGGACCGTCGGAATCTCCAAGGGAATCACCACCTCCAAGTCCAAAGGAAGATCAACCTCAACCGCCACCCATGGGAGAACAACCGCAACTTTGAGTGCAAGATCGAGCTATGAACCCCGGACATCGTTGATCTACCTATCATAAACCTTCAAGACGGCGGAAGGCCGTTCAAGATCAAGGTGACAACTATCCGCATGGTGCAACACTCGCCTTTCACCGGTAAAGAGGATCCGAACCTTCACCTCCAAGCATTTGTTCAATTATGTCATACCGAAGGACCGATACGGCGAACCGCAGAGAGGGGGAGTGAATGGGAGCGGATAAAAATTCTTCTCAAAGGAGATAGAGACTCCGACAAGATGAACACGGCTTCCAACACTTCTCTAACTCACTACCCAAGTTGGCCTAGCCCACGTAGCCACTAGAGTGCTACTTTGGACCAAAGAACCAACAAACAACCTTCCGAGCCAAAACACACCAACACGCACGGCGGAAACTTGCACGTCTTCTTGTCTATCTTTGCCGCACCGGTCGACCGATGGCCCGCGCCGGTCGGCGGTGGACACCGGCCCGACCGGTGGACGAGCCGGTCGAGCCGGTGGCTACGGCGACCGCACAACAAATGTTCCGGAAAGCCTCGGTGACTTCTCTAGGCCTTGGAACAAAAACACTCCCAAAACACAACCTGCACTAAAGGAAAACCCTACACAAAACCTAACAAAACAACTCCAAACGAGACCAAGAACCGACCAAGAAGACCAAGACCCAAAGACACACGAGTCAAGCGAGTTCACCCGAGGCAAATCTCACAAGTGACTTGCACCGGTCGGACCGGTGTAGCTCGGGCGGCTCGGGATGAACGACACCGCGGGTCAACTCCTCCAAATCCAAACCTCGATCTCCCGAATCGCTCCACAGACTTGAACAAGACTTTGGGGATGATAGGAACACCTCATGAGGAGTCCATAGCCACGATTTTGTCCAACCAAAACTTGCCAAATCAAGAGGAATCGAAGAAATGCCGCCAAGAACTCCTCTAACCCAAGAACACCGAAAACCCAAAATCGAGCCCCTTAACTCACGGATTTGGGAGGGAAATCACAAGCCAAAGAACCACGAAGGGTTCCCACAAATTTCCCCCATCAAATCCCCAAGAGCAAGGTCCCGAAAACACCCCAAGAAAAACACCAAGAGAGGGCTCCGTAAATCACCACCAAGAACAACCGGGAATAACACAACAATGCCTTGAGGAACCACGCCGAATCATCTATACATACCAAGGAGGTTCATACAAGGTCTAGCTTGCCACCCGATCATCCAACCCGCTCACAAGATCTCACCATGAAGCTCTCAAGCTAGTCCTATGGAAATCCTAAGAAAATAGGAAGGGAAAATAGGAAGCAAATGAACTAGGGTTCCCGAGAGATGGCTGCCATCCTCTCACCTCTTGGGTTATATAGGAGGCAACCGAAAGTCTAAAATACCCTTACTTAACAACTAGGGATACAAGCCCCTCAAGGGCGGTTTTGGAAGTCTTTCAAGTTTTCTCCATCGGACGGATGCCGGCGACCGCACCCTCGCTTTGCCTCGACGCAAGCCTTGCGATCCCGACGTGTGTCCTCCGCTTCGAAGATTCGGACCGCGTCGTCACACACCGGTCGGGCCGGGTGCTCCTCATCGGTCGGACCGGGTACCCACCCGGTCGGACCCACCGGTCTGGAGGCTCGCTGCAAGACCTTGTCTTCGGTTCTCCGGTTTTGGCTTTGTGGATCAACCAATGAACCCGGTGGTTTTCGGTGAACCACTGGAAACCACGCGAACTCGGTGTAGCCTCCGCCAATCGCCACACAACGTTGTCAATCACTCATCACACAAGGAAGCGACCATCCACCGGTCCTCGAACCACACATGGTCCTCAATCTCCCCCTTGATGAGTGCATTGACAACACCCACATAAAGTAACAAGAGAGAAGAAAAAAGAAAAGAAACGAACAAAAAGAAACTCCAAAAAGCAATCAAAAGCCAAACAAAGGCAAAGAGCAAGATCACTTGAAGAAGACAAGTCTCGGACCCCTTAGGCAAGGGCAACGGCTCGACACATCCGAGACAAAACTATGCTCAAGCAAAGAGCGCAAACCACCAAACCAAAGCTCGAACAACCACAAAGAGCCCCCCCCCGCACACATGCAAGCTCCCCCCGAACCAATGCAACTCTCCCCGGATGAATGCATGCAAGACACCACTTGAAACGAGGTAGGCGCAACAACTCGACACGACCGGTCGACCGGTCAACACCACTTGGTCAAACCGGTGTGCAACATGTGAACAGAACCAGCACTCTGACCGGTCAGACCGGTGACCTCGACCAGTCAGACCGGTGCACAACAGAGCCTGAAAATGGCTCGAAACCACCTGAAAACCTTCTAAATGCATCCAACAAGCCATTTCAAGCTCAAACTTCTCCCCCTTGTTGACAATGCATGAATCAAGCCAAAAATGCAAAACTTTCAACCTAGAGCTTCTCAAATAGACAAAATTCAACATAGGATGCTACACATGTCCAAATGAGCAAGTTAGATACCCGATAGGTTCGTATTGACATCAACTACAAGATCACCAAGTTTCACAACCATTGGACGAAGCTAAGATAGATTTGGGTAATTTTGCGAAAAATTCGCCTCTCATGAGCAAAGTCCTAAACATGATCAAAACATATCAAAATGGCAAAGCCACACAAACTTCATGCTAGGACAGCCATTCTAATCATAAGACCATCACAAACATCCACAAGCACCTCATGTCATGTCAAAGCCACCGAGCCATGTGTCTACTTCTATATATGAGACTTCTCATTGGTAGACATCATGCAATGGTTTAGCACCCAAAGCAAATAAAATTTAGCACATATGACATGGGAGCACATTTTCCAAGCATTTTACATTTCATTTTCAGATTCAAATTTGGTACATGAAATGTCTTTGCGACAAAAAAGAACTTATGCCCTCCACAAGATAAAGCAAGAGGGCTAAACATTCATGATGGCAAATGAGCCTTTAGCCCCATATGATCAATAAACTAGCTATCCAACCACAAATTAAGCATAACCAAGCCACTAAAACATGTCAAGATCATATAAAGGCATTTACACATGAGAGAGCATACATGTGACGATTTTCAAAAATATAGCCATCAACCATGGATTATAAATCAAGATCATCAAGAGCTAAGTTAAACTAACCATAGCATACCAAACAAGCTCACTAAGACATAAATAGCATTCCATGGTGAACAATGTAAATAGGAGAAGCTTTTCCTATCCAATGCATATGATACAAAATGCTTGCAATTTAAGATACAAGGATGCTTATACATCATGTTACATATGCCATGCCAAATGCAAGAAATGCACAAAGGAAACTATACATATGCTACAAAGGAGCTCCCACACAAAACTCACAAACCACCGGCTCCTCGAGGGGAGGCAAAAAGGTCTCGACACCACCGGCAAAAGAGAAAAGGAGCACAAAACCCACAAGCTCCCCCTAAACACATGCATTAGGTTCGAAGAGCATACAAAGCTCACCTTATACACATGAGATAGGGAAAGGAGCAAAACAAACCAAGTGGCTTGACCAAGGCCACACACTTGAAGGTCACTAATTCACTTACCTTTATCATTTCTTCAGAAGTCACTCATCCTTGTCCACCATCCCCGAAAGTGATGTACCTCCATGTCACCACCGAGGTATGAGGCCAGAGAACCACCCCCGATATCAACCAAATGTTCTCTGAGCCATCCACCTGCAACTCAAAACCAAGAGCGAGAGCGAGCAAACGACTCAACACTGGGGTTAGTTCCAAAAGTGGCAAACCAGTGTCGGGCCATTTCCTCGAAAGTAGGGTTAGCAACATTCATCCTACCATGCCTATCAATACGGCGATACATCTCGTCAAACCTAGAACCACCATGGGAAGACCACTCTGTCCCATTGGAGGGGTACGACTACCACGAAAGGGAAAGCGTGGTCCGTAGCCCTTCCGAGACTCAAAATCGCTACCTCTCCCAAACTCGTATTGATTACGAGGTGGAGAACGTCCGACAAACTCAACACCACCATGGTAACCATTATGAGGGAACCACCCCTCACTAACCGAGAGAAGGACCAAAACCACGAAAAGAAAACCGTGGACCGTCCCTCCTTTCCAACTCCAAGCTACGACCCCTCCCATCCCCGTATTGAGCACGAGGGGGAGAGCGCTAGCAAACTAACCATCGGCAAACTCTCCCGGACCAACCACCGAACCACGACTTCTTGAACCAAACTTAGCATCCGTACGAGCACGAAACCCAAACTGCCGCTGTCCGTGCCCGCACCGGTCCGACCGGTGCCTCTCACCACTCGACCGGTGTAGCCGGCCGCAGCACCTCCAACGGCCTTTCACTCTCCCCAAGCCGAAACTGTCCTCACACTCACCTTGGCCCCGGGCAACGCACACGAGGCTCGGGCACATCATGAGAAGGGTGGTACTGTCCTTGTTTGCCCACTCCTTAGCCATTCTCGCCTCTCTCCTTATCTTATAGCAAAACTCTTTCTTGTGACCATCCTTTCCACAAAACTCACAATGGAAACGGATTGATCCGGGATTAGTCTTGGGGTGAGGCTCTTCACAAGGCTTCTCACTTGGTTTCACGCTTGGTTTCTCTCTCGGTTTAAGCAAGCTGGTTTGGCTTGGGAGCAAACTTATCTTTGGGTGTGAATTGTGGTGGAACCGAAGCATTCCCAAATTTCCCTTCTCTCTCACCACTTTGCTCTCACCGGACTTATCGAATCCCAAAGCCCAACCATCAAAGCGCTTACAACTCGCAATCATCATACCAAGCTGAGGTTCCCGACTAGACAACCAACTCGGCACTTCACGCAACTTGTTGTTCTCATCCCGTAAATGGTTAACACGTTGTGCAAGTTCCGGATTTTTCATAGCATGCAACTCACACGTAGAACAAGAAGTAGGAACGAGGCACTTTCAAATCAGCCTCAAGCGAAATAATGCGAGAATGAAGCTCAACAATTTTCTCATGCAAACTAGGGCAAGAAGTACAAGCACCAAGGAAAGTGGGTCTAGATTGTAGCTCAGCCAACTCAACCCTAAGCACATCTAGTTCCTCAAATTTGGAGGCATACTTTTCCCTAAGATCGGTCAAGTCGGCTAGGAAAACGAGCAATCAAGACAATCAATCTCATCGAAACAACGGGGCTAGCCTTAAGAGAATCAATTTCAAGCTTGCTATCTAGAACCTATGTTTCTAGCTCGGCCACTCTAGTCCTAGCATCCTCGAGCAAAGATCTAAGCTCCTTCCTAAGCATGTGATCGCGATTATCAAGCAAGTCAACCAACTCCTCATTCTCCTTGCGCAAAGAAGAGAGCTCATCACATACCTCATCCTCGGAGTCTAAGTCCGAGGCGTCTTTCTGGCTTCTCTTGCTGCTGGGGCTGCGAGCCAGGCCGCAAAAGTCATCCTTGAGGCTGAGGCCCGTCACACAAAGGCCATTGAGATACTTGCCGAGGTTCTTCTTCTTGTCATCCTCTTCGTCTTCATCACTCGAGCTTGAGGACGTGTCCTCGGAGTCGGACTCGATGTCGCTCGATCTCTTCATCTTCTCTCGAGACCACATCTTCTTCCCATGTCCATGATCCTTCTTATTGGACTTCTTCCTCTTGTCCTTGAACTTGTGCTTGTCGTGGTTGTTCACCTTCGGACACGGTCAAATAGTGTCCATCCTTGCCGCACTTGAAGCATGTCATCGTGTTCCTCCTCATGTTCACCCGGTTCTCGTGCAACCTCTTAAACCGCCTCGTCGGGAGCGCCGGCTCGTCCTCTCCAAGCACGTTGAACTTCTCATCGACACGGACATCAAAGATGACAAAGAGAACATCCTGGTGGATGGGTTAGTGTTAGCCTTTCCTTTCGAATCACCGATGAGGGAGAGACTATGAGAGTCGGTCGGGCCCTCAATCTTGGTCGTCATGCTCCTATCCACCTCAGCCGACTTGAGCTTCGAGAACAGCTCGTTCACTGTCAGAGTGTCATACTTCTCTGACTCCACAATGGCCTCAAACTTTCCACCCCAAACCGTATGATCCAAAGAGTGTAAGAGCTTAACAGCTCTATCATGATCATCGTACAGGAGAACATCCACATTGGCCCTCATGTTGTTCACAACCACTGTGAACCTCTGAAACAAGGCATCGATGGACTCACCGGGAAGATGAGTGAAGTTCTCGTACTCTCTTCGGTAAGTCGCATACATCCGAGCCCGAGCACGGGCATTCCCAACATGAGCTTCCTTCAACACCGACCGGATCCTACAAGCCAAGTGCTCGGTGTGCACCCGATCGAATTCGGTCGACACAAAGCACGAAACAAGTAGTTGACCACCTTGTTGTTGGTGTCGAACATGCCCCTTGATCCCGGAGCAAGGAAGTTCATTGGCTGGACACACACTACAAGGTTTTCCCCCTATTGCAACGAATCCCTTAGGCAACACCACTATTTCGGTTGCAATAGGGGGGGTACTATTGCACTGAAACGGTGATTTGGTTGCAATTTGTGTGTCTATTGCAACACAAAATTTGAGTTGCATTATTTATTTGTTCGGTTGCAACATGTTGACGCTAATGCACCCTTTTTAGGATTTCCGTTGCATTTGGTTGGAAATAATGCCACCCCAATTTTGTGTTGCATTAGCATTCCTTGCGTTGCAACAGAAAGTTGCTATAGCCACCATACTAGGGATGGTTGCGTTTGAACAAGTATGTCGCAACGTAGAATTTTGGTTGCAAATATATCTTTGCGATGTTGCAACAAGTTGGCGCTAATGCACCCATTATTCAAAATTGTGTTGCATTTGGTAGGAAATATTGCTACCCTATTTCCGCGTTGCACTAGAAATTCGGGTGTTGCAATATAAACTTGCTATGGCTACCATACTAGGGTTGGTTGCGTTTGAACGGCCTTACGCAACGTCTTATTTGGGTTGCAAATATCTCTTTGCGTTGTTGCAATACAAGGAAGGCTACTTGCTTCGTTTCTAGCCTCAAGGAGGAATATTGTGTACGTATTGCCACAAAATTTGTTTTGATGAAAAAAATCTGCTATGGGGTTGTAGCGAAATTTAAAATGCGATTTAATAAATAAATTATATTATGAAAAATCTGAATTTTAACAATATGGTATAGACTATATGTACCATGAAAAAAAGAGAGGATTTGTTTAGATGAAAAAATTGTGTGCTATGGGGATGTGGGCTAAGTCAGACCACAATAGGCTCAACCGGCGAGCGTAAAGCCCAGCGAGCGGGAGCCCGAGTGGACCGGCCAGCCCATTAAGCCCCATAGCGCAAGTAGCAAGCATTAGTTGATGATGGTAATACGGAGTTCGAAAACGCGAGCACGCCTCTCCTTTTAAGCCGGGATACCCCCTTCTCGGTTTACGGGGTGGCACTAAAGGTACTGGAGACTAAGATGTGAAAATGTCAAATGGGCCGATGAGAGTAATAAAAACAAGGATATGCGGCCCAAATCGTCTATAACTTTCGGCTCCCCCACCCCCAATACACTTTTGCTCCCAATCATCCCCCTCGTCGGCTCGACCGTCGCGTCCACATCGAGATGCCCCGCATCGCGGTTCCCCCCCGCGGCAAGCGGCGACGGCGGGCCGGAGTGGCCGCATCGAGCCTTCCCGGACCGGTGGCGGGCGCGGACGAAGGGGCCGCGGCCGCCGTAACACAACCGAGCAGGCCGCCACGGCGGGCGGGGCCGCATCGAGGGGATCCCGGAGAGCGGCGGCGGCGGACGGCGGGGCCGCACCGAGGGTTTTCGGGCGGCGGCGGCGGCGTACGGAGGTGCCACTACTCCACCACGCGAAGCGTGATGCACGCGGGCGGTTCAAGTGTTCCACACCACCTACCTCGTCGTCCTCCGGTATGGTCGGCGGCACCCCAACTCGGTCGTCCTGCGGTACGGACGACACCGCCACCTTGTCGTCGTCGTCCGACGGCCCACATCGCCAAGTCGATCCATCCGTGAGGGTAAGCGAGGCCCTAGTCGGATGCAAGCGTTCCCGAAGAGAAGTGAGGTACACCGCCCTACCCTCTTTGATTTTCCGGGAATCGTGTGACTCCTTTTGCAATTAGAAAAATGTTAGTAGTTCATAGTAATCAAAATTTCATACTAGATAATGATAATTGTGTTTTTGTGTGGATCCATCTCACCCCATACTAGATAATGATAATGATAATTGGCTTGATTTCTTGCCATCTTTTGCCGTGAATCGACTTTGTGTACATTTGATCACAATCCCGAAAACAAAGCCAACCAAATGAACGCAGTCGTCCCATTTAGTAGGTTAGGCCTTTTCGGCGGTGTAGTCGGGGGATCACGGGTAAATTGGTATACATTATGAGTCAAGAGATTGAATAGGTTTGTTTAAAACCGAAAAACGAAGAAATTGTTTTGTTTGCTCGGGCTAGTGAACACCGCTAATCGGTGAGGATCATCATTCCGGACTCGGATGATGAGCGAGGACAATAGCAAGAAACCGTCTCCATCAAAAGCTTCGGGATCATCGAAAAGAAAGGTGCATTTTTTTGACTATTTTGCTTGCATTGGCCACGATTGTTGTAACACATTTCATGTTAGTAACTTGTGTTTGTTGTCCGCCATAGCAAATGCCCTTGCGCCAAATGGTTCAACAGTGAAGGAGCGCTATGATGATTTGCGGGAGCAGATTGAGAACCTAAGCGTCGACATTGCTTGGAACGCGGAAGACATGGAGATGACCCCGAAGGAATTCATGGAGACTGTTGCGACAAGTTAGAAGTGATGGCGAAGAAGATCCGCAAGCTTCGGGATAAAGTCAATCGCAAGTAGTAGTAATCTAGCTCGGTACGTAACATAACCGGGTCCTAGGTGAATGTTATGCGAGATGCTTTGGTGAATGGTCTAAGAATGGATGTGTATGTGGCAACATCTAAGTAATAACTTTGAACCTTTATATATGCATCTTCGTATGTCTATGTGTTTGGATCCGGATGAGCCCTTGCAAAATATTTGAACTTATGAGTGACACAAATTGAAATCTGTTGGGTCTCGTCATGCATATTTGGACTAACCATCCGTCCGTTTTCGAATTGCGACATGCTATTGTTTATGCTATTCATGTGTATATTCACAAAGCATTGTGATCAACAATTTGGAGACTCTTCACTAGAACTCCCGAATTTTGTGTATTATTGTTAGCCTCTATAGTAGCCGATCGAAAAGAAAAATAATGAATTACGCTTATGTTGAAAACCCCGAGAAAGGTCATACTACGTACAACCTCGGAAATATTGAAACCGGGTATTCCTTGGTTATACTAAAATTTTGTCTATCGTGTATGTATTGCCACGATCGGATAGGGGCTCTTCCGATCCGGACCATTCCAAAATTCCGTCTTCGACAACCCCGGTTATTGTTGCGGAGATCTCCACGAGGGCCTCTAGGGGATCGATCTCCACGGTGATCTCCACGTGATTCTTGTTGCGGAGATCTGAGCGGCGCTACGGCCACGGCCGGTACGTACCGATGTCTTGATCTCGTATATATATCCAATCGTTCGTTGCATATATATGCATATTGGTATATATATCGTGATCAAGGTCGATTGAAACATGAACAATGCAGATTAACTAATGGCATCAGACGAAGATCGAAGTTGGATGCGCTTGCCTCGACATTCGGCGGATTGGCGGAGAACAATTTTCGAATTTTTTTGCAAAAATTTACGGCCTCATCAGCGCGAGGTGGATCTATTGCGTGTCCATGTAATTTGTGTCAATGCATGATCAGACATTCCACCGTGGGTCCCATTCAAATTCATTTACTCAATAGAGGGTTTGCTGATTGTTTCATCGATGCTGGTAACATTCAAGACCAAACTAATACTTCTTCTCAGAGTCCTGTGAATCAAGATGTTACTGCTGATCTCAATAATCATGATGCACTACCTACAGCTGATGATACAACACATTTATTTGTAGAAGACGATGAAGAAGATGGTTTGGATGATAACCCCGTTGCCACCAATACTACGATTAGAAACATTATCGGTGGCACTATACATCATGGACAAACCGAGAGATGAGGAAGAGGCGGATAAGCGAGCAGAGATCTTTTTGAAACTATTAGAGCGAGGCAAAGAAGGAATTGTATCCGGATGCAAAAATGCAACGAAGGTCTCTTTTATTGTGGAGCTTTTTCGGATAAAGTGCATGTATGGCTTAAGTAACGCGTCATTGGAGGCCATACTTAAGCTCTTTGGAAAGGTTCTCCCCGACCGGCATTGTATTCCCGACTCCTTGGATAAAGTGCAAAGGGTGATTCGAGACCG
The DNA here is from genome assembly GCA_947561735.1 of Cenchrus americanus. Lineage (NCBI taxonomy): Eukaryota > Viridiplantae > Streptophyta > Magnoliopsida > Poales > Poaceae > Cenchrus > Cenchrus americanus. Next base: position 42,891,609 of record OX387242.1, on the reverse strand, counting down.
GGCTTGGACTATGTCAAGATACACGCATGCCAAAATGATTGTGTGTTATTTTTTGATAAATACGCAAATGCGGAAACATGTCCCATTTGTAAGGAGTCAAGGTGGAAAGTTGTAGATAAAACCTGCGATAATAATTGCGGTGCGGTGGGTGCTACTTACGTTAAGAAGCGGTTACCGATTAAGATCCTACGCTACTTTCCTCTTATTCCTCGGCTTCAAAGAATGTATATGTCAAAGCAAATGTCAAAGGATATGCGGTGGCACAAGAATGAATTGGTGAATGATGGGAAAATGCGTCACCTGCCGACTCAAAGGCATGGAAGCACGTGGATTCGAGTTTAAATGGTTTTCGAAGGAGGAGGTCGTAACGTTAGGCCGGGTCTTGCTTCGATGGGTTCAATCCCTTTGGCATGCAAAGTCTTACGTATTCCATTTGGCCCTGTCATCCCGGTTCCTTACAATTTGCCTCCATGGATGTGTCGAAACAATCTAAGCGGATTTTGTCAATGTTGATTCCTGGTCCAAAATCTCCTGGAATGGATATTGATGTATATTTGAGGCCCACGATCTTGGAGCTCAAGGAGCTTTGGAATAATGGTGTTAAAACAAGAGATGCGGGGACTAAGAAGAATTTTAGATTGCGTGCTATACTTCTTTGGACAATTAATGACTTCCGGCCTATGCTATGTTGTCCGGTTGGAGCACTAAAGGAAAGTTTGCATGTCCATACTGCCACAAACATGCCGAGTATTTGTGGTTGAAACATGGGCGGAAGCAACTGCTACATGGCACATCGACGTTTTTTGGCCCCCGACCATCCATGGCGCAACAATGCGGTCGGCTTCAACAACAAGGTCGAAACCGAGGAGGCACCGAACCACTATCCGGGTGCACGGGTACTTGAGCGTATTCTACTTTTGAACAAGTAGAATTTGGAAAGACATTGTTATCAAAAAAAGGAAGCGTGACGAAGACAACAGATGGCACAACTGGAGGAAGAAGAGTATTTTTTTTTGAGCTCCCTTACTGGTCTTCTTTGCTCATCAGGCATAATTTGGACGTGATGCACATTGAGAAAAATATATGCGAGAGCATACTAGGCACTCTACTTAAGTTGGATGGCAAATGTAAGGACGGGGAGAATGCTCGGCTTGACATGGAGCATCTACGGATACGACCAGATCAGCACCCTATGATTAAAAATGATAAGTATACCTTGCCATCAGCCTTGTACGAGTTAGATAAGGATGCTAGGGAAAGTTTGTGTGAATTTCTATATGGAGTGAAGATGCACGATGGGGTTTCCTCGAATATAAGAAGATGTGTTGATGTAAAGTCACGTAAGGTGTCGGGCTTGAAAACGCGTGACTACCATCTAATTCTACGAAACTTTTACCCTTAGTGGTGCGTAGGATTTTGCCGGAAAGCTTGTTGTCATTGGATTGATTCGGCTTAGTAATTTCTTCGATGCACTATGTTCAAAGGAGTTGGTGGAATCGGAATTGGACGAAGCTTAGCGTTCAATTAGGGAGGCTGTTTGTCGACTTGAGATGATATTCCCACCGCATTTTTTGATATCATGATCCATTTGCTGTTCATCTAGGCGAAGAAGCTAAACTTGGGGGGCCGGTGTGTTACGGATGGATGTACCCGGTGGAATGGTACCTACGCACCGTGAAAGGATATGTGAGGAACAAGGCTCACTCCGAAGGTTCAATTGCTTTGAGGGATACATACTCGAGGAGTGCCTTACATTACTCGCTCAAGATTCTTGGACGTGGACACCAAAGACAATCGTGTTGATCGACATGAAACGATTCTTGTTAATGAGCCACCATCCGGTTTGAGCATTTTTTCGAAATGGATTACAAGAGGAGAGGACGGACGAGTTGAAGAAATACCACCAAATGAGTTTCGGAAGATGAGGCACTACATAATTTTCAATTGTGATGAAGCTGGACCATATGTCGAGTAAGATGCACTACCGAACATCATTATTGCTTTTAATTTTAAATATCAAACTAACGGTAATATTTTTTTGTGTGCAGCGAGCATTTGGAAGAACGAGGGCACATGGATCCGAAAATCTTGATAAGCGACATGAGGCTCAACTCGTAAGATGGTTTGAAAGCAAGATCACGGGTTTACATGCTAGAGGGGAAGTAAGTTCGAGATTTGTTTGCACTTGCTCAAGGACCGGATCCCCGACCTCGTACATTGAATAGATGTCATATCAACAATTGGTCATTTCGTACCGTTAACATCGAGAGAACCCTTGTGACACAAAACGGTGGTGTGCTTGTCAAGGGTGAGGCGAAGGCACAAATTGGTATGGGGTGATTAAAAGAATGATCTCACTTTGGAATTCCCTGGACAAAAAGAAGTTATTCGTTTCCGGTGTGACTGGTTTGATGTGCCTCTTGTCACAAGTACCAACGAGAGGCAAAGGATACGGTAAAGATAAATATGGGGTCATTGACATCGATACTACTCGACACAAGTTTAGCAATGAACCCTATATTCGGCAACACGAGCGAAGCGGTGTTTTATGTGAATGCGGTGAACAAACACAGGTTGGAGCGGTGTTATTTCAATGAAACCAAGGAACTTGTTTGCCATGCCCGAATTAGATCTCGAGGACTCACTTGCTTGTGGGTATCGAAGGTATTAATTTGCTCGGTGAACACCGAGGTTTTGACAAATTGGTCTAGATCGGACAAGGAAGGCACAACCGGCGATGTCTCGTTATTAATCGAGTTTCGGGCCGAGGCGGTTGACGAACCGGACGATGAAGTATTTGATGTTGATGATGAACATGATGCGGATGACACGTACATTGATGATGGAATTGTTGCACCAATAGTTCAAGATGCCCAAGATGATGAGTTTTTCAATTGATACTTACTCGACCGTAGTCATGACTTCTATGTTGCCATTATTTACTACTTCGGAAGACTTTTGCATAAATCTTAATATTTAAAATATGAATCTAAAAATTGGTATGACAAACAAAAATAGGGGGCCGTAGGGCGGGCCCGAGTCACCAACGAGGCTCGCCGGCGAGCGTGAAGCCCAACGAGCGGGAGCCCGATGGGCCGGCCGGCCCAACAAGCCGGAGGTTAGTAGAGAGGAAGCGGTGTTCGAGGAGGAGTTCGGGATGGCAAGCACGCCTCGCCTTTTAAGTTGTGGTGCGCCCGCTTGAGGTAGCGGTGTGGCACTAAAGATTATCTTTGATGTCTTCTGCCGTGCGCCGCTTCACACACACGGGAAGTAATAAGGACAAATGGGCCGGCCCAATCTCGGACGCAATCCTTTTCTAACAAAAGGGCACATTGATAATTTGCATATGTCTTGTTGCTTTTAATATGTTGATATAGAAAATAAAAAATTGACTAACAAATGATACAAATTAATCTTTAGTAAATCAACAAATAATTAGAGTAATATGGAAATTATCTGTCAAAATTGCCCAAATAAACAAGGCCTCTTAGTTTCAATCCATCAACTGAATTACTACTAATATGTACACATATACTTGTTCCAAAAACCAAGAAATTCTACTTGCTACTTTTGGTTAGTACATTATTTACATGATTCTACAAATTAGCATACGGCGAGAAATCGGTAACCATGCTTGATCTCAAGGCCGATTAGCAATCTCAAAAGACAAAATGCATCCTTGGCGGTGTATTTCACCCGCCATTCGTGCAACACCCTCAAACCCCAAAGCCTCGTGGTTCACATTTCGTCCTTGTACAAGGGTAGCTCCGGTACTCGATTTCCAATCTTCTCCGGTGACGACATGTAACCATTTCGGTACGGATGGCTATACTTCTCATCAACATCGAAACAATCAGTTGAAGGTCTTTCCAATTAGAAATCTTGACGCCGCAGTCCTCTTGTAGGCGTTCAACATCGTTGGTGATATGCGCTCCGACAAAGATGTGGCCTTCCTCGCTGAGAAACTTGCTCAGGACATCAGGAAGCTTGTAGCCGGCATGGTGCACCTGGTAAATAAGGCAGCGCGAACCGACACACAATTGCAGCAATGCGAGCTTGTACCCGCCACTGCGAAGCTGAATCCACTCGGTGTCCAATCCAACGAGCAAACGTTCTGGAGGTGGGCTACCTTTGATTTCGTTGATGTACTCCGCCACTACTCCGAGTCGCAAGTGACGGTGGTCTTGATGCTCGGGTACCGCTCCTTGAAGAATTCAACCTCGTTCATGGTAGTTGGGGGCGGTCCCTGCTCCTCCGAAAGTCGTGGACGGACGACGGCGGGGCGCCATTCGTCCCACTCCCAGCCGCTCCGATCTCGAACGTCGGCTGGATCAACGGCGGCCTCCCACGGGTTGAGGGCGACACACTTGCCACCCTGCAGTCTCAAACCAAGAAAACAAAGTTCTAAATCTTCAACCTCGTGACAAATCCACGACTAGCTAGCAACTCATTGTGCCTTGCAGGACTAACCTTCTAAGCGACGCTCTCTGCTGACGCGGCCGGGATTGCTCCGCCCGCATCACCTAGGTTCTTGTAGAGGCGGCGGCGGCGGTGGCCTCTACGGCATCGCCCTTCATTTGTGGGGCGCCGCCGTCACCCGATGCGTCGCTTCGGGTCATCGCCGCCGTTTGGAGGTCGCTTGCGATGGCGGTTGCGAGAGATTGCAAGCTTCGGGGGGGGTCGCCGACAATGGCGGCGGGCAAGAAAACCCCTTCTCCTTCGATGCGACGGTGGGAGTGAGGGGGTGGGGCGGGGGTAGGGAAGAGGCTAAACTAGTATATTCTATGCTTGTTGTTTCGGCTTCATATACGGGTCAAATCGACGTGGTGGTTGCCGAAGCAATGGGCATGGCAAGATTTGAAGACAACCGGCAAGACGAAGGGGCGGCGGTTCCTAGTTAATTGCTACACGCACGCGCGCACGGGGAGTCGTCGTCCGGCCGCAACGCTTCACCCGCACCGGATAGTTGCATGCAAAATCACACTAAGGGTTTGATGTCCGAAAAGGTTTGCGAAAAGCTCGTATCGCAAAGTAGATCCAAACTATGTATTTAGTTTTAGATTTCATCTACATTTACTACTCCATGAAGGTGCACCATTAATTACAAGTATTAAAGTAAGTTATTTTCAAAACTACTTTCAAAATCGTAGCTAAATATGGATTAAGTAGGTTCATTAGATTCGTCACACAAAGTTACGCTTACACGTGAAAAGGTTTTACAAATAAATTATATTTAGTGTTCCATTTATGAAAGATTCTTGGGGCTAATTTTATTTAGATGCGAACGGAAGAAGGAACGCGCGCTTGCGCCTCGCGATCTCCCACGCGTTCGGTCCTACGTACACTACTCGAGTACCCCGGACGCCCTGTTCAACGAAGCTCCTAGCCTCCTACCGAGCACGCGTCGAGGCCGTGACGGGTGACAAGACGGCACGGGGGCGGAGTAGTTTGCTTCGTACACCCGACCATGCCCCCCGCGGCGGTGAACAAAAATCGCAATGGCACAAACAAGGAACAATGCGAAGTTCGATTTCCTCGGCCATGAGGAGCCGGTACGGATTAATCTTAGAAAGGTGAGTTACGGGCCGCCAATGTCGGCGGCGGCGCCGTCGCGAAGCACGCCGTCGATGTCAACCCCTCGCGGCGGCGGCATCGGCCGCAATGGGGAAGTGCGGCGCGTAGTGTCGGTGCCGATCCGGCGGTAACGGCCACTCCGGCCGCGCGATCAGCCAAGGGAAAGTCGACTTGAATGTCCGCCGTCGCGAGCGTGCGGGCGGGTCCCCGGCGCGCACCGGCACGCGCCGCCTCCTTGACACGCCTTGGGAGCGCGCGAAGACGGTCGTGCGGCGGCCCGGAGCCCCGGCCGACCACCGCGACGGCGACCTCCGCCGCGCGCGTAAGTTCATCGTGGCGATCCTCCGGATCGTTCGGGCGGCGGCGCGGCTCCTCCGCCCGGTCGCGGCGGAAAGACGCCTCCGCCTCCTCGGGCCGAGGCAAGAAACAATGGCGACGAGTCAAACAAGAGCCTAGTGGGCGGCGTGCACCGACGGAATACGGGAACTCACCAAAGCGGCGGGCCTCCACATCGGCCTTGGCGCCGCCGAACTTCGGTACGTCTCCGTCTCGGTGCGCTCGAAGGGCGGTATGCATCGCATCCCGGGTCCCCTCCGGGTCCCGTACCTTGCGCGGCAAAACGTCTAGACGACGCCGTGTCCTCGCCGGTTCCTCGCCAAGTCCCGGCCCCTCTGACGAACGGGGCGTCGCCCGAGACGAGGAAGAAGACAAGCTCCGGGGATTCCAACGACGAAGATCCACCGGACGGAGGAGCCGCGCCGGCCGAAGGACCCGGGCCATATGTCGCACTAGGAAACGAGAGAAGAATGACAACATCGGATCCTCGGCGAGCACGGGAAACTATGGAGACGGAAGACACTCACCCCCGGCGAGAAATCAACCGACGGAGACGCGGCGGGACCGACGGCGACGAACCCCCGGGGGCCTCTTCGCGGGGCGCTTCTCTCCCGGCCATAGGCGCGCGCGCGAGGAGTCGAGGGGGGAGACGAGCGGCTACTCAAGATCGACGAGAGCGGCGCGGTGCAAAGGAGCGGGATTGGAAAACACAGCGAGGCCCCGCGGTTATATAACTCGTGTCGGGGCAACTGCATTCGTACCACCTGCCGTGTGGGGCCGACGGATCAATGACTAAAAGGCGAGAATATCCCATTGCGGGGACGCGACCCCACTAACTCGGCGGGGTGGGGCGGTTACCAAGGGTCAATGACGGGTGTACCCGGCCACTTGTTGGCCCACAAATCGATCTTTAACGGAAATTTGACTGCGGGTGACCCCATCCGTGGACGAGTTGCGGGACCCACTGTCGGTAGGATTGTTGCGCCAAGCGTCGGCTCCGAACCCGCGAGAGATTTCCCCATTGGACGAGTTGTGGGCCCCACCTATCGGCACCCCATTGGGATGTGTTCTTGAGTCGTTCATGTTCATAATGAACTTGATCATTTGTATCGTTTAATCATAACTTCAAAGTTGCTTATATTTGTCAAATGACGTCCAAATCGGAAATTTTTTTCCTACATTCTTATGACAACATAATCTAGATCATGGTGTTTACTCCATATCGTGTCACGACGTCTAAGCAATAATAATTTAAAAATAGAACATTTCATAACTACATTCAAGATTTTCAATCGATAGAGACGACGTCAATTTGAAATGAGATGAATACCAAAGTTTCATAGCTCGTCGAGATGAACAATCTTTATATTGGTTGGATTCTCATTTGAAGAAGGGGTACGATCACGTAGAACAAAAATGACATGTCTCCGACCAAGTTTCTTAAACAATGAGAGTGAACCTAGGATTAACGAACAATGTGTAGGACCACTTCTTCAAATGAGAATCCAACCAATATAAAGATTGTTCATCTCGACGAGCTATGAAACTTTGGTATTCATCTCATTTCAAATTGACGTCGTCTACTGATTGAAAATCTTGAATCTAGTTATGAAATGTTCTATTTTTAAATTATTATTGCTCAGACGCTGTGACACGATATGGAGTGGACACCATGATCTAGATTATGTTGTCATAAGAATGTAGGAAAAAGAATTTCCTGATTTGGACGTCATTTGACAAATATAAACAACTTTGAAGTTATGATTAAACGATACAAATGATCAAGTTCATTATGAACATGAACAACTCAAGAACACATCCCAATCTGGGTGCCGACAGGTGGGGCCCACAACTCTGTCCAATGGGGAAATCTCTCGCGGGTTCAGCCGACAGCTTGGCGCAACAATCCTACAGTGGGTCCCGCAACTCCGTCCACGGATGGGGTCACCCGCAGTCAAATTTCCGTAAAGACCGATTTGTGGGCCAACAAGTGCCGGGTACACCCGTCATTGACCCCGTGATTCCGTGTCCTCCCTATGAAAGCGCACTTTCCTTAAAACCCAATGAACCCCGCGACCCCCCAAATTCAATCTACAACATGATCTCGGAGGCGGCGGTTCTTTTCCATCTCCCCTCATCCTCGCCGGGGATAACGGCGTCGCACATCCAATTACCCACCGCGCGTGACGAACTGCAACCACTCCATGGAAAAGATCTCTCGTGGCTCGCTATGAGGCATCGTCGAGGCCGCCGGAACTGCCGACGGAGCTGACGATTGACATCGTCTCCCGCGTCACTGCGCAGTCAGAGGATGCCATTGTGGATCTCCGCAACTTGCGCGCAACATGCAAGGCAATGTGCGTGGTGGGCGGCGCCGCCACGGTCGGACGACGCCTAGCCCTGAAACGCGTCCTGCGGCGTCGATTCTACCTCGGCCACGAGTATCGCGCAGCGCTCGTCAACACACTAGCCAACGTCGGCAACCCGAGGCCTTGTTCCCGGAGCGGCTTGCGCCGCGCGATCGGGGAACACACGTGGCGTCATCACGCCGTGCCTCGACCGGCTACGGCGCGCCGCGGAGGGCGGGTCACAAGGAATCGATGTACGCCCTCTCCCTCTTCCTTTACAGACCCAACAGCGGCGAGGCCGACGACGACGAGGCCGGGCGGCTCCCCGCGCTTGGTCGAGGCACCCCAAGAGGGGGCGACGGTGCTTCCTTGGATAAATTTGACTTGCACAAAACGCCGCTCCCGGGATCATTGCGTCGACGTGGGACTACCTGCTTACAGATGCGAATGCGATTGCCGTGTCGCCGGTGCCGGCGCCCGTACCTCGCCACGACGATTTGCAGTGTGCGGGTCGCGGGTGTGGCGACCACGCGGGATGGCATGCTTGGTACTCGTGGTGTAGGTTCTGCAGCGAGGAGTGTAGGATCCGAAACGAGTGTGATTGGTTCTTCTACACACTCAAGGAAGCGTTAATGATCTGAAAGAAGGTATAAAAGTTGTGATTGCTGATATTTCTTGATAAATTTGTTCCACACATGATGCACCCTAAAAGACATTCCGGATTTCGGTGTACATGTTTGCGTTCTTTCTTGTGTTTTACAAGTTCGGTGATTGCTAAACATTGTTTTAGTGCACGGGATTTCGCTTATCATTTGTTCCGACGGTTCGTTTAATGCTTTCTTCATTTTCGGGGAAATTTATACGCCACCGACGAGGGACCTTGCGAGAGAGGCTGCGGCGTCATTTCGGTCACATCTTTGAAGAAAACCGGCTAATAAACACAAAGCATGTCTCTCAAGTTGTGTCTTTCGACTATGTATGTGTCTTTACAATTTGTGTCCTTGTAGAGCATGTTTTTGATGATCCTTAGTTGGTGTGGTGTCAACGTGACTCGGGTAGCTAGCTTTGTGTAAACTCGGTTGTCATAAACCTTACCGATTGCTACCCGATCTTTATGTTTGTTACACATATTTGTGTGATGCATTTTACTACGGTACAAATCGATAAAGGGTTTATGGTAGTCTCGCTAAAGTTTATACAAATATGACATTCGTAAATTTACTCGACCACATCAAAAAATGTGTAACCAATATACAATAACTTTGTGGTAAACAAGAAGTAAACTTTGTGGGACCCACCCGTCAGCTGGCCACACCAAAACGCATCCCTCAAATACGCCAAACGTTCAGAAAAAATGGGTAGCCAGCGATTTGGAATGTGGCGCCAGTTTTTTCCCATCCGAATTTTTTAAGTTTCGCCCAAACTACCGCGCAACCATGATCGGGGCCACCACGCCGGGTTACAAGAGTAAAAAGTCGCGTGTCTTTACTTTCCCTCCCGAATCCCCTCGCAAAACAAATCTACAACTCGGTCGGTTAGGGGCCGGGTAGACGATACGACTACCGCCGCCGCCACCAAGTCGCTTCTCGCCGCGCGTACACGAGGATGCCGTCGTCGAGGGAGCCGGCAAGGGTGACCCCTACGTCCTGCGAAGCGCGGCGCACACCGTCGTCGGCCATGCTACCTAGAATGTTCACAACCCCTGGTGCGGCGATTGGTGAACCTACCGCCACCATGGCCCCCGGGCCTAGGGCGACGGGGGCTCTCTTTGGGTCATCATCACCTTCGGGCGACGATGAAGCACGCGTCGACGTGGACATAGGTGCAGACCCTGATGTTTTACCTTCATCTCAGGACGAGACGACCGAGGCTAGGTACGCTGTATCGTGGTTCCATCTTTCCCTCGTTCGTACTGCATCCAACATCTCATGCATCTGTGCACGCACTGGTACCCTAGATTTCATGCATTTGATCACGCGATTTGCACACCAAATTTCTTCACATGTTATTGATATGACATCGAAAGGAATGCGCGAGATCATTAGATGATCGATCTTGGACCGTATATATGATTGAGAAGGGTATAGATGGGGAGCCGGATACAACACATACTTGTCACCCTCGTGGTTCAAAAATCACCCTACAAACCATAAACAACCTGAAACAAAAACCGGGGTACAGGATGAGGGACATTGTTTACTACAAGACTAGAATTCCTGACTCTACTGCGGAAGCAACACTCACTGAGATCGACTACGACGTCGACGTAGAAAGAATGAAACAGATTCACGAGGAGGAGATGGTGATCAGATTAGTTATCTCTAGAGAGCCAATACCTATAAACCATACCATGGCCATAACACCTTTGAAATCCAAAAGTGCTTACATAAATGCTGATGATGAAGAAGAAGTAGAAGAATGTGACTTAGATGAATACAAACTTTGGCTAGCTGATTTGCATCAAGAGAAGAAAGCCTTGGGTAAGATATGCTTCACCAAATATTTGTGTACTTATACTCCCGAATTTGCATGTTCGGTCACATGAATGAAATTAATTATGGATTATATTTCAGAATTAAAAGACATTTTCGGGGATGACACAATCGATACATACGGAGAGAATACCCGAATGTTGCGGGACTACTTGAAGACATCGGTAATATCCCTCTCCTAATTTGCAAGCAAATTACCATTTTTTGTCATACTACAAAATATGATTGGTCATCATATGCCACTAAATTCTCGCACGAACGGTACGTGGACCCCACCTTCATTTTGCAACACGGGAATGAAATGAACCCAACACCAAAGTGCAGCCTCCATCTCATGCTCGGCGTTGGAAACAACGAGCAAGGATCCGGTAACATGTGTTCCATAGAAATTACCCGTCCGTGCATACAATTATTTTGTGGGTATTATCACATGCATGTTGTTCGCATGGAATAGGCTCACAAAAAGTTAAGAAAAGAGGACGCGGTCCCGTAAGAGCATTGACGGTAATCGCCAAGAGAATCAAGGCGGGCAAGCGACGAGCTTAGACATTCAATTCTCTAAACATGGAGGACCGGTAGGTGATAACTACCGCTCATTCGTTGATGAAGTGGTCATGTATACAAGGAAAAGGGCTCCTATCATTGGAGTGAAATCATGGAAAAATGTTAGGGAAGAAGTCAAAAACGCAATAGCAACCGATGTATTGGTAATAATAGACTTTGCTTTTCGGTACAATTTAAATAAAAACTAACATATGAACTCATACAATATTTGAATGCTATTGTGATTATATAACGAGCAAAGTGGGACATGGAGGATAATGCTTTGAATCAAGGGAAAAGATGTGGGCCATTGCTAGGGAGCGTTACAAAGGATGGCGTTCAACTTTCGGTGCTACGGCCAAGACATACAACAGCTACCACCGCAGAATGTTACATAAGCCTACGAAATTAGATATTGTTGAATGGCACTATCCGTTGAAGTATTTCGATCTTGCTAAATTCAAGGTTTGTTCCACATTGTTAATTACGATTTCGACCACTACATTTTTCATTCAAATGGCGATGTCGAGTTTTTAAGATTTTTGTTCATAACTTTACATTGTATAGGAAAGGAGCACACAAAATTCTGCGATTCGATGCCAACAAATGACAAGACATTTGTCGGCACTAAGCCTTATTCTCGGCGCGGCCTATGAGAAGGTAATAACCGGACAAGCACATCTCCAATCTGTCTTGCGGGATGAAGAACATTAATTTGTTATTTTCTTGGCATAACGAGAGAGACCCGAAACCGGTGAAGAGCCCGATGATATGGAACTTTGGTGGATAACTCACACTAACCAGGGGTCTTGGACAGACGAACAATCTAAAAATGTCTATGTGAGTTCTCAATGAATTAGTTCATACATTACTATACATAGGCTTATGCAACTATAGAATGCAACCAATCTCTTGTTCAACTAACTCCTCCACCTGTGCCTTGCAAATGTTAGGACACCGCAAGCAGCGTTATTGTTGAGGCGGAATCAAATGCAGACAACAACTTTGTTTCCCAAAAGGAAAAAAACGAGATGTTCCAAAAAGCCTACAAAGAAGTCACGAAGTGCAAATCAACCAAGTTGCATGGAAACGGGTACCGGCAAAAAACCCAACTAGAAGGCAACGCTCAATGCGGAGCGCGAGGAACAAATTCGTAGGGAAGAGCTACAGCATGAGGAACACGTCGAGCTCATGGACGCATTTGGGCAGCTACAAGAAAAAATGTCAGGATGGGAAGAAGAAAGGGAAGCAGAAAGGAGAGAACATGCACACCAACTTGAAGAAAGTGAAAAGAGAAGGCAGGCAGATCTACAACAGCTTAGGCAAGAGTTCCTATCAATGCTGCAAGCATCAAATGGACAGTCACAAGTTCCACAGGTACTGGTCAAGCTATTTGCATGAATGGGTTTCTTTCCTTGGGTTCTATATATGAATGTTTGTATCCTTTGGTAGGTTGACCAGCCAATATCTGTGCAACCATGCCCAAGCAACAATGTCACTGAATCTGCCGACGTGGCGGCGGTTGCATCAATCACCCAACAAAACAACCTTGTCACCGAATCCGTAGACAACGTGGCGGCGGAACCATCAATTCCTACATCCGGGAATGTACAACCGGACTCCGGGAATGTGCTCTCGTGTACTCGAGTTGTTCTCGAATTCACAACTTTTTACTAGTACATATCATCGATTCTCGATGAAATTACGCCTAATCTTGTCCTTCCAAATGATTGGTTCATAGGAGAAGGAATCTGAAGAAGCTCGAAAACAAGTATTTCGCAAAACCAGAAGCACTAAAGGTGGTGTTAACAATCCTGAAACACAATCCACCGTTAGACAAATTTCTTCTCAACAGCTACAGGTACAAGTTGCACAAAGGAGACGACAAAGCACCAAAAAGACATGAGGTGAAGCTTTTTTCAACAACTCTTACTGCTGTGAATGTAATTCATGTTTCAGCTGTCAAAGTGTGTTTATGGTTGTGGTAATTATTTGATGTCATTATGCTATTTTTATGAATCACAATCAATCTTTGGTTTGCTATATGTTGTTGTTTCACAAATTCCAATATTAGAGATTAATTGATGCTAGCTTAAAAATTTTGTTGATTCTTTACGGGTGAATCCCCCTTTGCCGATCAAGTGTTGGGATCATCTCCAAGTCACAATTGGCGGACCAAGTTCTTCATGTCCTAGCAAATTTGTCTACTATGTGTTGAAACAATGTCCCGTGCCAAACTTTTCGGTATTTAAGTACTTCATGAGTCATGTAATTAACTCGGTGGATGGTTCAATGTTGGTTAATTAACTATAGATGCATTGTTATATTTATCTGTCGATGTTAATTGATGTTGCAATTACTGCTTTGCTACATAAATGAGCGTGGCGAATACACCATACGTTGCAAATGATAAATCATGATATCACAACCGGTGTTTTTCGTTGCCAAAAAGTAGCGTGGCAATAGTAAGGTGCACTTGTAGCACCCCTAATACGAATGTGGTAATAAAGAAATTCAACTTGTAGCGACACAAAATGAACGTGGCAATAGTATGGTGTACTTGAAGCAACCCTTAATAGGAACGTGGTAATAAGAAGTTCAACTTGTAGCAACACAAAATGAGCGTGGCAATAGATAGTGCACTTGTAGCAACCCTAATAGAAACGTTGTAATAAAGACTTTAACTTATGGCAACCAACCAAATTTCGAAGCAATAATAGAGGACCACATATTACAACCAATCAAATTACGTGGCAATAGAGGATACCGGCTAAAGCAACGTAACCAATATCGTGGCATCGACAATGCTACCTATCACATCGAAATCAACTTTTGTGGCAATAGAGGAGACCACATATAGCAACTAACCAATTTCGTGGCATCGGACAATACTACATATTGCAACCAAATTACTTTCGTGGTAATAGACGAGGTTCAACCAATAGCAACCAAAGTCGGTGCGTAGCAATACTATAACTTGCAACGAAACGAAACGTTGCAATTGCACCTTTGGCAACACCGCAGATGTGTCGCAATAGTACACTTTGCAACCAGAACAAGTGTTGTAAAAAACCCTAATTGCAACGTTGCGTTACGTTGCAACAAAAAAACTTTGGCAACCACTAGATGGACAACGACGCAATACCCTAATGCAACGCGGCCTTTCGCATCCCATGGCCCACAGAATAATTTGGTTGCAATTGTGTCTATTGCAACCAAATATGGCATATTGCAACACATTTTGTGCGTTGCATTAGGGGGGAAATCTAGTAGTGATAGCTCGTGTCCACCGTGACATCCCAAAGGATCGACTCTTTCCACGGAGGAACGCCGCCATCCGCTTACTCCACATCCGGTAGTTCTTGCCATCAAAGTGTGCGGGACCCGAACCCCGTTCTCGGTATGCCATCCTAGGATCTTAGACTAGTTAGAGTCAATCAAGACCCAGTAACCGGCTCCGATACCACTTGAAGGACCGATACGGCGAACCGGAGAGGGGGGGAGTGAATTGGAGCCGATAAAAATTCTTCTCGAAGGAGATAGAGACTCCTACAAGACGAACACGACTTCCAACACACTTCTCTAACTCACTACCCAAGTTGGCCTAGCCCACGCAGCCACTAGAGTGCTACCGGACCAAAGAACCAACAAACAACCTTCCGAGCCAAAACACACCAACACGCACGGCGGAAACTTGGACGACTTGCTATCCGTGCCGCACCGATCGACCGATGGCCCGCGCCGGTCGGACCGGTGACACCGGTCGAGCCGGTGGACGAGCCGGTCGGGCGGTGGCTACATCGGCCGCACAACAAACGTTCTAGAAAGCCTCGGTGACTTCTCTAGGCCCCGGAACAAAAACACTCCCAAAACACAACCCGCACTAAAGGAAAACCCTACACAAAACCTAACAAAACAACTCCAAACGAGACCAAGAACCGACCAAAGAACACCAAGACCCAAAGACACACGAGTCAAGCGAGTTCACCCGAGGCAAATCCCACAAGTGACTCGCACCGGTCAAACCTCGATCTCCCGAATCACTCCACGGACTTGAACAAGACTTTGGGGATGATAGGAACACCTCATGAGGAGTCCATAGCCACGATTTTGTCCACCAAAACTTGCCAAATCAAGAGGAATGGAAGAAATCCTGCCCAGAACTCCTCTAACCCTAGAACACCGAAACCCCAAAATTGAGCCCCTTAACTCATGGATTTGGGAGGGGAATCACAAGCCAAAGAACCACGAAGGGTTCCCACAAATTTCCCCCATCAAATCCCCAAGAGCAAGGTCCCGAAAACACCCCAAGAGAGGGCTCCGAAAATCACCACCAAGAACAACCGGGAACAACACAACAAAGCCTTGACGAACCACGCCGAATCATCTATACATACCTAGGTGGTTCATACAAGGTTTAGCTTGCCGCCCGATCATCCAACCCTCTCACAAGATCTCACCATGAGCTCTCAAGCTAGTCCTATGGAAACCCTAAGAAAATAGGAAAAGAAAATAGGAAAGCAAATGAACTAGGGTTCCCGAGAGATGGCTGCCATCCTCTCATCTCTTGGGTTATATAGGAGGCAACCGAAAGTCTAAAATACCCTTACTTAACAACTAGGGGTACAAGCCACTCAAGGGCGGTTTTGGAAGTCTTCAAGTTTTCTCCATCGGATGGATGCCCGGCGACCGCACCCCGCTTAGCCTCGACGCAAGCCTTGCGATCCCGATGCGTGTCCTCCGCTTCGAAGATTCCGGACCGCGTCGTCGCACACGGTCGGAC
The DNA here is from genome assembly GCA_947561735.1 of Cenchrus americanus. Taxonomy (NCBI): domain Eukaryota; kingdom Viridiplantae; phylum Streptophyta; class Magnoliopsida; order Poales; family Poaceae; genus Cenchrus; species Cenchrus americanus. The sequence goes on along the minus strand of OX387242.1, from coordinate 42,875,533 downwards.
CGGTCGGACCCACCGGTCGGACCGGTCCGGAGTCGGCCGCGAGCACTATCTTCGGTTCTCCCCGGTCTTGGCTTTGTGGATCAACCAAGGAACCCGGTGGTTTTCGGTGAACCACCGGAAACCCCGCGAACTCGGTATAGCCTCCGCCAATCACCACTCATGACTCGGCTCCCACGTAGTCCCGGCTCGACCTTGGTTCCGAGGCTCAACCAAGAAACCGTCCATGACTTCATCTTCTTGTTCATGCCACCATGCGGCCCGCACTTGACCCCGCCGGCCACCGGGTCCCTCGAATGAAGCCTACTTGTCTTCTCCACACCCGGAGGCCTCACCGACGACGACCTTTCGCGCTTGTTCTTCACCCGCACCAACACCGGTCAAGCCACAACCCGCACCCGCAATACTTAGCCAAGAATCGGTCCACACAACGTTGTCAATCACTCATCACACAAGGAAGTGACCATCCACCGGTCCCCGAACCACACATGGTCCTCACATACTTTCGATGAGGATGGGGTGACTCAAGATCAAATGAGGGCAAGGCTTTTTCCGTTCTCACTACATGGAAAAGCTTTGCGTTGGTTCCACACTTTACCGATAGAGTCAAAACAAGATTGGGAAGCATTGATAAGGAGCTTTATGAAGGAATTTTATTCGCCGACCAAGACTCCGAGTTTGCGCAACAAGATTGATACATTTGTTCAATTGGCCATGGAGACGATTGTGGAAGCCTTGGAGCGTTTCAATGAATACATGCGAGTCGAATTCCTTGAGTGGCATATCGGTTTACTTAATAGGAGGATGGAGAATATGGAGATAGAGAAAGAAGGTCAAGACCTAAAGGCTGCCGAGACAAAATCCACATTCGAGGAGTGTGAGGAGTACGACCATGTCCAAGGTACACCCCGATTTAATGCAAGTTTGTCCATTCAAGATTTGGTTCCTTTTTGTACACAATTCAAGGAATTCATGGACGAGCAAGCTAAGATCAACTAGGACGTCATCACTAAGTTCGGGGCTATGGAGAAAATATTGGAGAATTTAGATGGCAAGGTGACGAGAGGTCGGAAGCTCTATACGTAAAGTGTTCATCATGATGAAGATACTAGAGACGCAAGTGGGACAACTTGTCTACGCCCGATGGGTAGCAAAGGAAGATTGTCGGTACAATCCCAAGGTCCCAAGACTGCGAAGGCTACTCGAACTCATTCGGGAGAGATGGAGGATCACACTAAGGAAACCATGAAGATCATGACCGAAGGACCGGAGTTTGAGATGCCGAGCCACTACATGAAGGAAGGTGTTGCGGCCGTCAAGACCAAAGGACAAAGCCGACTCGTGAAGACCAAAAATATGACTAAGCCGAAGAATAAGTCCGTGCTCAAGATGGTGCGGAAGTGGGTACCCAAGATTGCAATGCTCGAAAAGAGCGTTGATCCGAAGTAATCAAGTGAAGAAGTCTAGCCATGAACTATAAATGAAGCGCTAGGCGGGAGGCAACCCGTTTTGTCGAGTCAAGAATAAGCTACGGGAGGACAACCCGATTCAAGATTTTTTGAGTCTTTCAAGTAAGTTAGTTTTCGAATTTTGCTACGCAATACATTAGACTTAGAGTGGTTGAACAATATTAGAAACATAATTCTTGGTTGAATATTTTGTTTGGATCATAAACCCTTTATATGATCCATCCTATGTTATTTGATTCTTTTCGAGAAACCAAAACCAAATAAATTCAGAATCTATCTCAACCTTTCATCCTCTTCATGATGTTATGGTTGACTTGTTTTACATGCTAAAAACACACGAGTAGAGCCACGCCTTGTACCTAGATGTTATTTAAATTTCAGCACGTGGTAGGACTCGCGTGAACCTAGAAACTCGACTTTGGTTGGTTTAAAAAAATCCTTATCCTTGGTTTCTCTAGAGTTAGAAATTTTCTAAGCCTCATTTAATTTTATTTTATTCAAAATCTCTCTCATATAACTAAAAGTAGAACCTAAACCTATGCCCCCGTGATCAAGCCGGGAAAGGCTTGCTCTCAACTAATGGAAGCAAACAATACCGGTAAGACCAAAATAAAAGTAGTTGGAAATATTTTTCGACTTACATTTGTTTTTAATGCTTTAAAAACTCCTCTAAATTTATTGAACTCATTGCAAGCTCGAGTTTATCTTTATTTTTTGAAATTAGAGGAGTGCTTGGCATTAAGACATGCTTAGAGGGAGGCAATCTAGTTAACTTAACCATGCATGCACCATGATGCATCACGGGATGCCCCTCCATCATCTTTTATCAAACCACATGCAAAGGACAAGCATAGGGGGGCAGCCAAGGCCTTGTTTTGCAGGAATATCATGGAGGCATGCGAGGCAAGGGAGCATGGAGGTGACTCAAAGTGAAAACATCAAGTGGAAGGAGCAATAATGCAAGCAAAGGAGTGGACAAGAACGTTTGGAAGGTGCAACCCCGTGGAGCACGCGGTCACGAAGCAACAAAACAAGCATGAGTGCGCTGGAGAAGAACTGAGCAACGATAGGTAAGTCTCCCATCCAACTCCTTGTTCGTGTGCTCAAGTTTGTAGTTCAGAACCGCCTTAGACTTAGCCATCCATCCCGTTTGTCAAACCAAACGGCATAACCAACCATTCATATATGCCAAATTTCATTTTAAAAGCCGTTTTCCATTCATCTCCCAATTTCATTCTAATCGGTGGTAACCACTATGCAAATCAATCTTAGTAAAAAGAATGGCACCACTAAGCTCATCTAGCATACAATCAAGGCGTGGTATAGGGTATCGATAATGAATGGTGACGTTATTAATAGCACGACAGTCTACACACATACGCCATGAACCATCTTTCTTAGGAACAAGTAACACAGGAACCGAGCAAGGGCTAAGAGACTCACGAATGTAACCCTTATCAAGCAACGCCTGCACCTGGCGCTGAATATCTTTTGTCTCATCTGGGTTTGTACGGTACGGACCGCAGTTTGGAAGCTGGACGCCAGGAATGAGGTCGATCTGGTGCTCAATGCCACGAAGCGGTGGAAGACCCAGTGGCAAGTCTTTGGGAAAGACATCAGCGTACTCGTGCAAAAGGTTAGCAACCGCAGGCGGAATTTCCAAAGATGGTGCATCATCAAGGGAAACAAACACACTAGAGCATACAAGTGCATAGCATGACAAATGAGCATCTCGAATATCATCAAAATCAGCACATGTAGCAAGTAAAACATGAGCATTCAACTTAATTTCAGATTTATTCGAAGTGGATGGTGATGGTTCCTATTCTTTAGCAGTTTTAACAGCTCTAGAAGATCATCTTTAACAATTTGTTCAGGTGTCATAGGATGTATAATTATTTTGTCCCTTAAACATGAGAGAATAATGATTCGAACGACCATGATGCAAGTTATCAGTATCATATTACCAAGGTCGACCAAGTAACAAAGAGCATGCTTCCATAGGAACAACATCACAATCAACATAATCAGAGTAAGCACCTATAGAAAAAGGGACACACACCGATCAGGATACTCTAATTTTACCACCATCATTAAGCCATTGAATGTGATATGGGTTTGAATGCTTACGAGTGGTTAAAGACAACTTCTCGACCAGCATAGTACTCACCAAATTGTTGCGGTAGCTACTGTCGATGATGATGCGAATCGACCGCTCCCCGCACAACACCCTTCGTATGGAACGAGTGTGTTGCTGATTCTTCTCGGCCGGGGCGACTCCGTGTACTAAGAACATGCTGGACAGCAAGACTCTCGTACCTATCGGCGTCCCCCCGGATTGACATGTATGTCCGTCTTAGCTGCATTGTCGGTGGTAAGCAAAGTATGTTCAAGTTCTTTTGAATCACTAGGCGAAGAGTACTCACCATCGTCACGAATGAGTAATGTGTGCTTGTTCGGACGATCCCCGAGCCACGTGGCCACGTCCGCTGCAACGAAAACACGTGATATCCCGTGTACGACCTGTGGTGGATGCTGCGCCTGTCGCTGGGGTGGCTACTGCCGGCGTAGCTGTCCTCTCACGCGGTGTAGGTGTGGATGGCGCAGGGAGAGCAGGTGCTGAACTGGACAACGAGTTTCTACCTGCAAAAGTGTCAGAATATATCCTCGAGCGGTGTCCCTGCACTTCGCGTTCAGCTTTGCAAGCAAACTGGTCATGTCAGCATATTCTTTATAATCAAGGATGTCCTGAATTTCGCGGTTCAAACTACCACAAAAGTGTGCCATTGCAGCGCCGGGTTCCTCCAATATACCACAACGAATCATACCTTTTGCAACTCATGGTAGTAGTCCTCAGCAGACTGAGAACCTTGCTGAAATCGCTGCATTTTGTTAAGCAAATCATGAGCATAATATGACAGCACAAAGCGATGTTGCATAGCAGTTTTTAATTGCTCCCAAGTGGTTGGAACAGCAGTAGGATTTTTTATCCTTATACTCACACCACCAAATTAAAGCAAAATCAATAAATTCACTAATGGCCGCCTTAACTTGAGAGGTAGCAGTAATATCATGACATGAAAATTTTTGTTCAGCTTCTAATTCCCAATCAAGATATGCAGTAGGATCATATTTGCCATTAAAGGGTGGAATTTTAAATTTGATTTTAGAGAAGGAATCGTTACCAGCGGGGTGGCGTGGTACGCGGCGGGCTTTGCCTCGGCTATCAGCATCCTCCTGCTCATCCTCACCCACACATCCTTGGGCCACCAAATCAGTGACCACCGTGTTCAATGCATCGAGTCGTGACACGATGGCGTCGAGTGTCGTCTTGGTGGTTGTCTGCGCTAGATCAAGCTGGTCGAACCGCGCGTTGGCCGTAGTAACTGTGGAATCCACCCGCTCGTGGATCGTCTTGATGTCTGTGACAAGTCCATCAATCTCAGCCCACATGTCCTGCAGCTGTTTTTTTGTCGTCGTCGCCTGCCATGGTTAACGCAAACACGAAACAAAAACGGACGCCAACACAGGGTGGAACAACTCACAAAGGTGCTCAAACTAATGTTGTTATCAAATTCTTATCTGTTCTTACCACGCACACAGGGGCGGCCTGCAACCAACCGGTGGAACTTGCGAAAGATTGAAGGAGCGATTGCCTGGAGAACAAAATCTGCTTGTCGTAGAAATATGTGGAGTTCTGGGTAGGCTGCACTCAAGTCAAGGATTAGCACACTCAAACAATAATGAAAAGTTGAATGATAGTGCTAAACACTAAACAAACGCTGCTTGCAACAAGTGAAATCGAAAAGACAACAAGTAGGGTGGAGAGGGTGTAGCAAAAGGTTGTTTTTTTGCTTTTGTTTTTTTGCAGGAGTCCTCAAAACTGATAATATGAACATCGAGAATCTCCAACAGCAAAATACCACACACACTTTTTCCGAAAGTACAGGGGTATTCCGATAATTAAAAGATGGTACTGGAAAAGAGAGAGGCGGTGGCTCGGTGTGGACGTAGCACGATCATGGAGAGATAGCTACCAGGGCATGCATGATGCAGCCAAGAAGGCTTGCGAGCCAAGAGAAACTGTGGCGCAAAACTCCTTCACCGAGACGAATCGGTTCTCGTTTCCCACTTGGAATGTGCGGCGGTCTCTCTCTTTTTGGATTCTTTTTTATTCTTTTTTTGACTGCTTTCCTTCTTTCTTTTTTTTTCTTTCCTTTTTTTGACCTACCGCACCACGGAACAGGGATGGGGCGACCTAGAGGCAGCTACGCGACAGGTGTGCACACGATGTGGCGGATGGATGAGCAGCGGAATTGAAACAAGGGTGACAAGAAAAGATGGAACAAAAGGTAGAAAGCACAAGTAACTAGCAACAATTGAACGCGTAAGCACACAAATTCAACAAAGTCACTTATTGAAAGAATGTGCAAGGTGAAATGGTTGCTGGGGCAAAGATCTAACCTGAAGGAAATTTTTTGTTTGGTTTTTTTGTGGACTGTAGGAAGGGAAAAACACTAGATACAACTCACCGATCAAACTGGAAAGCTGATACCACTTGATAGAGGCGAGGTGCCCGATCTTTCGGTGAGTGGAGATAACTTCGATCTGGAGGGACGCGACCCTCACGATCCGACTACGACGAGCGAGACTCGAAGCGCCAATGCAATCGCTAAACCAACTCCCCGATGGTTACCGACCTTGCCTTGGCGCAAGATCGACCGATCACGAAGATCAATTCTTGTGCGCAATCGAAAAAAGAACAAGAATGCGAGGCGAGCAATCTTAATATCGCTCGAAGGTGAAGTTCGAATCATAGAGGACAACACGTATTTGTGTGTGTTCCGGTGTAGCTAAAGCTAGATGTAAAACAAAAATCGTTGTAAACGATACGGGACTACGACTAATAAAGGGGGCGCAACCCCTAGTGGAGGGGCGACCGCAAAGGGGGTGCCACCCCTAGCATCGTGGGTGCGGGGATGCAACCCTAGGCGCCCTCTTGGGCCGATCCTAGGCACCCACGCGTAAAGCCTCCTGTTGGGCTAGCCTTCGGTCTTTTGTGCCTTCATTCTTCGGCATCATGATGAAGTTGAACTCTCTTGCACGGGCCCGAGTAATTGGCCCGAAGTTGATGCCGAAGACGGTGATGCGGTGTGAAAGTGCATCTTGGCCCCTAATTGTTTTGGTGATAATGACAAGCGCAATTTGTGGTATTTAATGCTTGGTTAAGATGTGTCTTGGTCTTAAGTGAATGAAGCTCATATGGTTAATCAAAGGAAGGCACCCAATTTTCAAGTTGTTGTTTTCAACTCGGATCAAGGCTTAATTTATTTTTAATTTGAATTTGAGTATAGGAAACACCGTACTATAAAGGGGATGCAAATCGATAGCCAAGAGATGCTAAAAGTTCTCTAGAAGGTAACCCAAGTGAGTGAGAAGAGTTGAGAGTTAGCACGTGCACAATTGCTATTCTTTTCCCAAATTCTCAGCACTTGTCGGTTGTACCGACACCACGTCGGTACTGCCGACGACCTCCCATCGGTTGTACCGGCCTTGGGTCGGTATACCGATAAAGCTTCTCTGTCGAGTTTTAGCTAGGAGGTCGGTACTACCGACCCGGGCGTCGGTACTACCGATAAGGCGGTACTATTAGAGTTCGAACCCCCCCCCCCTCGGTAGTACCGACATCGTGTCGGTAGTACCGGGGATACACGATTCAGCACAGTAATGGCTAGTTTTTGGCCCTTGGTATATAAACCCCTTTCTCACTCCTCACTCATTGTTGACCAACCACGAGACAAACACTTCCTTGAGCATTCACTCCACCTCTCCCCTCTCCTCTAGAGCTAATCCTTGGTTCCCTTGAGCTAGGGTTTGAGTAGAGAGGTGATTTCTAGTGAAGTGAGCACAAACTTTGAGAGCCCCATTGTTCTTCTCTTTCTCAAGAGCACTTGAAGCATCTCCGGGTTTTTTGTTTGCATTTGTTACTCTTGAAGCTTGCTTCTAGACGGTTAGGCGTCGCTGCGAGTGCCCTCTTTGTGTGGTGCACCCGGGATCGTTTGTATTACCCTCTCCTTGGTGTTGAATTCTTAGTGAGCACCAATCTTCCTTTGTGGGGGTTGGAAGAGGAAAAGAGGCTCTTGGTGATCGCCCTCCCTTTGTAGGATCCTCAACGGAGACGTAGCATCCTTTGTGGGTGAACTTCGGATTAAATCTTGTGTCTCCTTTTGCTTGCTTGAATTCTTTGTCTCTAACTAAACCTAGAACTTGTTTTAGCCTGATCTATCATTTGGTTGCTATCCAACTTATCTCTGTGGTTGCAGGTGGTTCTTAGCCTCTAAACTAAGACTTTGATTCAAGTAGAATTGCTAGAAACCCTGCAGAATTCAAATTTCGTTTTAAGTCAACTCTACCCCCGTGTCGGTAGTACCGAATCGGTACCGGTAGTACCGAGCCCCTCGGTAGAACCGGCACCACGTCGTAGTACCGACAGTGCTTTAACCGTCGCTTTTGTTTCGAAATTTGAAGTGATCCTATTCACCCCCCCTCTAGGCATCACAAGGTCCTTTCAATTGGTATCAGAGCCTAATCCTTTGATTTAGGCTTAACCGCTAAGGGATCAAGATGTCGGGATTGGAAGCAACCCAACCACCGAAGAAATTGCTGCAAAAGAAGCTCAAGAGAGAGAGCTCAAGGCTGCTCAAGTCGGCGACCTCATCGACAAGGCTCCAAGTCGTACACCATCCAATGTTGATAGCTCCGACGACTCATCATCGGATTCCGACTCCGACTCGGACTCCGACTCAAGCGATGAGGATGTCAAGGATGATGACCATGCGGCAAAGAAGGCGGCAAAGAAGAGAAGAAAGTCCAAGAAGAAGAAGAAGAAGGCCAAGAAGATGGCAAAGAAGCTCCTCAAGAAGATGATCAAGAAGGAGCAAGCCAAGTACTCGCACTCCGGCTTCTACGAAGTGCCCCACAACTACGGGCAAATTCGGGCAACAACTCTAACGACAAATTCTATTCCGTGCATTTGGGAAAGCCTCCTCATTTCAATGGGAAGGATTATCCCAAATGAGCTTATGATATGCAAATGCACCTCTACGGGCTTCACCCTTCTTTTTGGAAGATTGTGGTTGTAGGTGTTACAATACCTGCCGAAGGAGGAGCCCTCACCATCGAGCATGAGCAAGACCTCCACCGCAATGTACAAGCGACAGGAGTCATCACGGGATCCTTATGTGCACAAGAGTTCAACAAGGTGCGGTACATCCAAATTGCCAAAGTAATTTGGGATACACTCAAGGAAGCACATGAGGAAACCGAGCATGTGAGACAAGGAAAAATGGACCTAATCAACGGAGAGCTTGAGCTATTCTTCATGAAGGATGGAGAGACCGTGCAAGAAATGTATGATAGGGTCATGGTACTTGTCTCGAACATTAGAGCCCTTGGAAGTAAAGATTGGGATGACTCAAAGGTCACAAAGAAGTTGCTAAGAGCTTTTGCCCCTAAAGACAAGAACTTGACGCAAATGATAAGAAGAGATCCAAGATATCCAACAATGACTCCCACTCAACTCTTTGGAGAAATATTGCATCAAGAACTTGTTGAACAAGATGTGGAGAAGTCTCTAACCTTGAAGATGGGGAAGAGTCTAGCTCTCAAAGCTAGCTCTAGTGAAGTAGTTGAAGAGAAGCCCAAGCCCTCCAAGAGAAAAAAGGAGGACACTAGCGATGAAGAAAGCACAGATGAAGAAACCGCCTTTGCTATAAGGAAGTACAAGAAATTCTTGAAGTCAAGAAACTCAAGAAAAGGTGGAGATGAAAAAAGGAAGAAGTCACAAAGAAAGTGTTATGAGTGTGGAGAGTATGGACACTTTATTGCCGAATGCCCCAAGAACAAGAACAAGAATGAGGAAGAGAGGAAGTTCAAGGAGAAGAGCAAGGAGTACAATAACAAGTACCAAGGGCGTGCACACGTGGGTCAACAATGGGACTCAAGTGATGAAGATGAGGAACCAAAGAAGCAAGGGATGGCAACCATTGCCATGGCACAAGGCTCATCTTCACCACGCCTCTTCAACAACCTCTCCGATGATGAAGACCACTCTCACTTTTGCCTCATGGCAAGGGGGACCAAGGTACTAGAATCTTCCGTCTCATCTTCTCCAACCTTCGTTTCATCCACACCTAGTAGTGACCTAGAAAACATAGATGAGGAAAAGGAAATAGAGAACAACATGATAAAGAAATTTGGCAAAAAGGGTCACAAGGAAATTAAAAGGCTTTTGGACAAACTAGAGAAAAAGGAAGAGATTCTTCATGAGCAAGAAGACTTGCTTATCCTTGAAAAGGAAAGAAACCTTGCTCTAGAAAAATCTCTTGTCGAGGAAAAGGCTAAGGTTGAAAAGTTGACCACGGACTTGTCCTTGGCCAATGATTCTAACAAGAGGATGTCAAAGGATTACACCTTGGCAAATGAATCTCTAGCTTCCCTAAAGGTTACTCATAGTGAGCTTCAATCAAGCCTCTCAAGCTTGACCGAAAAATACAAAACTCTTGAAGCCAACTTTAGTAGTCTTTGGGAAAGCACCAAAGACACTCCATCGGCAAGCTTGGACTCTAATGCCTCCACTAGCAAAAAATTGTTCTTCTTTCTCTAACATTGATATAAATGCTCTCAAGACTAACCATGCAAGGTTTGAAGAGAAAATTAAGAGCAAGGACAAGGAAATTGCCCGATTGAACATGTTGATCACACAAGGCAACATTGGTGCCAAGTCCATACCCAAGGTAGTGGACAAACAAGGATTTGGGCATCGCAAGAACAAGGCCAATGGTAGAGTAGTGGTGAAAGGGCATGAGATTCCCTTGTGGAACAAGGGTGGCTACCTCAACTCAATCATGGATATTGCCCATGGAGTCACCACATCTACCACAACCAAGTACATGTCAAAGTTGGTGCAAACCACAAAGGGAAGTGGTGGAGTTAACACTCCACCCAAGGAATCGAAGAATGTGGTTGAGCACAAACCCTCACCCAACTACACTTGTGACTACATTGTAACCTTGGACCATAATGGTAAAATGGTTGTCAAGTATGTTGGGGCCTATGCCATGAAGGCCATGAGAAAGAGTGTGTGGGTTCCAAAAGTTTATGCATCTAACCTCCAAGGACCCAAATCCTTTTGGGTACCTAAACCAAGAGCTTAAACTTGTCTTGTAGGCCTACTCCTCCGGTGGAAGCACATGGTTGATTGATAGTGGTGCCACTAATCATATGACCGGAGATGAAGGCTTGTTTGCATCCCTTGATCATTATGACAACCCTACAGAAACTATCATCTATGGAGACAATGGTCAAGGGGATGTCATTGGTTTAGGTAAAATTGCTATCTCAACAACAAATTCAATTGAAGATGTTTATCATGTTCAAGGGTTAGGATACAATTTGTTGTCGGTTTCACAACTTTGTGAGAAAGGCTACAATTGTCTCTTTACTCATGAGGGTGTGACCGTCTCTAGAAGGGAGGATTCCTCTATTGTCTTTGCGGGTCATCTTCGGGGAAAGCTTTACTATGTGGACTTCACAAAAGTAAAAGTGGACCCTAAGGCTTGCTTAGTGGCAAAATCCGACTTGGGTTGGCTATGGCATCGCCGACTAGCCCATGTTGGCATGAGGAACTTGGCCAAACTTCAAAAGGACGAGCACATCCTAGGACTAACGAATGTTGTTTTTGAGAAAGATAGGTTGTGTAGCGCTTGTCAAGCCGGGAAGCAAGTTGGAGCTCATCATCCCGCCAAGAACATCCTATCATCATCAAGACCATTGAAGCTACTACACATGGACTTATTTGGACCACTTGCCTACATAAGCATTGGTAGTAACAAATGGTTTAGTAATTGTTGATGATTTTTCCCGTTTCACTTGGGTATTCTTTTTGCAAGATAAAAGTGAAGCAAAGGGAATTGTGAAGAAGTTTATTAGAAGAGTTCAAAATGAGTTCGAGCTCAAGGTCAATAACATAAGAAGTGACAACGGCTCGGAGTTTAGGAACACACGAGTTGAAGAGTTCCTAGATGAAGAAGGCATCAAGCATGAACTCTCCGCTCCTTATACACCTCAACAAAATGGCATCGTTGAGAGGAAGAACCGTACATTGATTGAAGCGGCAAGGACAATGCTTGATGAGTACAAGACTCCGGACTCATTTTGGGCGGAAGCCATCAACACCGCATGCCACGCCGCCAACCGACTCTACCTCCACAAGTACTTGAACAAGACTCCCTACGAAATCATCACCGGTAAGAAGCCTAGTGTGCATTACTTTAGAGTCTTTGGGTGTAAGTGTTTCATACTTAACAAGAAACCCAAAGCCTCAAAGTTTGCATCCAAGGTTGATGAAGGTTTTCTACTTGGTTATGGAACTAACGAGCATGCCTATCGTGTTTTCAACAAAACCACCGGTTGTGTTGAGACCACGGTAGACGTGAAATTTGATGAATCCAACGGCTCTCAACAAGAGCAAGTTAGTGAAAACCTTGTAGATGATGAAGAGCCCCCAAGCATATCCATCTTTAGAATGGGGATCGGTGAAGTAATGCCTCGGGAGATTCAAGTACAAACTCCTGTTGACACAAGCACTCAAGATCCATCATCATCAACAAGAGTGGAACCACCTAGTTCTCAAGTTCATCAAGATGAGAGTCAAGTTCATGGTGACGATCATGGACGGGGCTTTGATCAAGGGGGAGAACTAAGTGATGAAGCTCAAGGAGATACACCACAAGTTGAAGATGATGATGATGGACCCATCCAACGTCAATCTCAAGAATCATACCCAAGAGTACATCAAATGGTTCAACGAGATCATCCCGTTGACAACATTCTTGGGAGTATTCAAAGAGGGGTAACAACTCGATCTAGATTGTCAAACTTTTGTGCATTTTACTCATTTGTTTCCTCTTTGGAACCTCTTAGTGTGGAACAAGCTCTTGAGGATCCGGATTGGATTATTGCCATGGAGGAAGAGTTGAACAACTTCAAGAGAAATGCAGTTTGGGAGTTGGCACCAAGACCCAAGCAAAATGTGATCGACACCAAATGGGTTTTTAGGAACAAGCAAGACGAATTTGGTGTTGTCACAAAGAACAAGGCAAGGCTCGTTGGCAAGGGCTACACGCAAGTTGAAGGCTTGGATTTTGGAGAGACTTATGCACCGGTAGCAAGGCTTGAGTCAATTCGTGTTATTTTGGCCTATGCTACCCATCATGATTTCAAGCTTCATCAAATGGATGTGAAGAGTGCCTTCTTGAATGGACCTCTCCAAGAAGAAGTGTATGTGGATCAACCACCGGGCTTTGAAGACTCAATATTTCCAAACCATGTGTACAAGCTCCATAAGGCGCTCTACGGGCTTAAACAAGCTCCTAGAGCATGGTATGAATGCCTTAAGGAATTTCTTCTCAAGAATGGCTTTGAGATAGGCAAAGCCGATTCTCTTGTCTTCATACAAAGAAATGGAAAAGATATTTTCATTTGTCAAATTTATGTGGAGGATATCATCTTTGGGTCTACTAATGATAAATTTTGTGAAGAATTTAGTAGGATTATGACCAAGATATTTGAGATGTCTATGATGGGAGAATTGAAGTTCTTTCTTGGATTTCAAATCAAGTAAATGAAGGAAGGGACTTTCTTGTGTCAAACCAAGTATGTGAAAGATATGCTCAAGAGGTTTGACATGGCCGATTCCAAGCCCATCAAAACTCCCATGGCATTAAATGGACATCTTGATCTCAATGAAGAAGGGAAGTCAGTCAACCAAAAGGTATTCCGTTCTATGATTGGCTCCCTCCTTTACCTTTGTGCATCTAGGCCCGATATAATGCTTAGTGTGTGCATGTGTGCAAGATTTCAAGCCAATCCTAAGGAGTGTCATCTAATGGCCGTTAAGAGAATCTTTAGATATTTGGTTCATACTCCTAACCTAGGCTTGTGGTATCCCAAAGGCTCCACTTTTGATCTACTTGGCTACTCGATTCGGACTATGCCGGTTGCAAAGTAGATCGGAAGAGCACTACGGGACTTGCCAATTTCTTGGTAGGTCTTTGGTGTCATGGAGCTCAAAGAAGCAAAACTCGGTTGCTTTATCCACGGCCGAAGCCGAATATGTGGCGGCCGGTGCTTGTTGTTCACAACTCTTGTGGATGAAGCAAACGTTGAGTGATTATGGTTGCAAGTTTAGTAAGATTCCACTCTTGTGTGACAACGAGAGTGCTATCAAACTAGCGAACAATCCTGTCCAACACTCTAGAACAAAGCACATAGACATTAGACATCACTTCTTACGGGATCATGAGTCTAAGGGTGACATTGCTTTACGGCATGTTTGCACCGAAAGGCAACTTCCCGACATTTTCACCAAGCCTCTCGACGAGCATAGGTTTTGTGCTTTGAGGAGTGAGCTAAACATCTTAGATTCTCGTAACTTGGCATGATCTTTTGCACATAAACCTGTTTGTTGCCTAGATAGGAATCAAAACATTTTTTTTTTCCTCTCTTTGTGTGTGTCTTTCAAAACTTTGGATCTTTACATAGTGATTGGTGACTATAGCTTTGATTTATTGTTTGTGACTAGTCACCAACTCCTATGGGTTCTCTACATGTCCATACTTCCCTCTACCAAAAACCTCAATCTAGACTCTCAATCAATCTCAAAATCTGGGTAAACTGCCGGTACAACCGACACCAGGTCGGTAGTACCGATAAGAACTCTCTGTGGGAATTTCTGGCGTTTCACGGTAGAACCGATGCCATGTCGGTACTACCGGACCCCCCCCGTAGAACCGACTCGGGGTCGGTATACCGATAAGACCTATCTGTCACAATTTCTGCGGACCGCCGGTAGTACCGACCCCCTGTCGGTACTACCGATAACTAGAGCTGGGCTATAAATAGCCCGCGGCCTGAACCTAGGGTTCCAGGAAACTTCTAACCGTTAGCCGCGCCCCCCTTCCTCCTCTTGCTCAATCCGTGTGGGGATTTCAAAACCCAACCGTGCAAAAGTGATTCTAGCCACTCCTTTCGATTCTCCACCCTCTGGAACATCCGATCCTCGCCGGAAGTTCATCGATTCGCGCGAGAAGCATCTCAAGGTATTCATTCAAAATATCCGTCGATCGATCTCCCAATGTAGTTGTTTCTAGAGGGAATGCTTTAGGGAATCTTCGTTTTATCCATCCTAGAACATGTACCCTTGAATTCGTAGCTTTTGGTTGGACAAATCTCCCGGATTCAAGGGATTATGCCCGGAGTCGAACCCCATCGGTAGTACCAACCCCGTGTCGGTAGTACCGATGGGGGGCCGACAACAAGACCCCTCCCTTGAATCAAGTTAACTCTTTCCATCGTCAATAGACACATCTTATGCGCCCATTTCTAATCCTCCCGGACGGGTCGTGCCGGCAAGCAAGTGGTTCGCGAAGGGTCCGATGAAGATGAGGTTCCTCTCACTCAAAGGAAGAGGAAAGGGGGAGCTAGCTCTCAAGCTCCTCGTGGACGTGGCCGTACCAATCCACCACCCGCTCCTCGTCGCTCAACGGAACAAGGTCATCGAGCCCGTACAAAGCAAGCTCATCAACCGGATGACCACTATGATGACTATGAAGATATATCTTTGGAAACCCTCTCAGCCTCCTCGTCCAACAACTCAAATGGGAATTGTCAGGATGGTGGACTATACAAGGGGGTCTCACAACATGTACAAGGAGAGGTACACCGATCCCGCTCAGTGGCAAAAGGAGTTTGACGTGGACATCCGCTTTTGGCTTAAGTTCAATGCAGATTGGTATGAGTCTGTCATTATCAGCAAGGACCACATGACCGTTGATATGAAGTCAATCAACTGGGATCTTCTTAGGTCTCTTGACATTCCGGCCGTCAATGATGCGATTGATATTTGTCATGCCAAGGGGATGACCAATGTGATGGCAATCAACTTTGATTGGAATGAAGAAGTCGTCGCCCAGTTTTATGGCAACCTCTACATCCGTCGTGAGACAAGGACATTTCATTGGCTCCTCCAAGGCAAGCCCCTATTCGTCTCATATGAGCGCTTTGCCCAAATCCTTGGTTTTGGTGAGGAGGATCTTACTCGTCCCAAGCTTCATGGTGGGGAGTTTCCGCTTGACAGTGAGATGGCCTTCATGTATGACTTCGTGTATGGAAAAGTGGAGTTTGGTACCACACATGGGATGAAACCGGTCTATAGGATGTTGAACCAACTCTTCCGCTACACCCTCACTCCTAAGATCGGTGACAACACTAACATCTCCAATGTGGCAAAAGAGATTCTTGTGAGGATGGCACCGGGGAAGGAGGACTTTAGCATCTTTAACTTCATTTGGGAGGAAATCATTGTGTGCTCCGTATCCGCCAACAAGAGTTGCCAATATGCTCCTTGGATCTTCAAGATGATTTGTGAGGTGGCGGGAGTTGATATTCTCCCCGACAAGTCTCACTCTTGGTACAAGCCAAACAAGGGCAACATTGAGCATCTTCTCAAGTTGGGCAAGCATGCCCCTCCTCGTCCCGCTCCCGTGGGTGGCCCCTCCTCCGGTGGCCCATCCTCCTATGAGCCACCTTCATCCTCTCATGGGCCATCCCTCTCGAGGCACCATTCCTCCCGGCAAGAAAAAGAGTATTTTCAACTTCCTCTCTCAAGGTCTCTTTGCTTGTTTCAATGTGGGAAATCACAATGCACAGGAGATTCGTGCGCACCGGCAGCACGTTGATGAGCAGCTCCTCAAGTTGGAGACGCGTCAAAAGGTTTTGCTCGCTCAACACAACATCGAGCACTCTCCCGTCCGCGAGCCTATGGATTTTCCTCCTCCACCAAACTTCTACGACCCTTGGGAGATCTACGGTGACACCTCCATGATGTATGGAGCTCCCCCGCCGACATCGACGATGAGGACTTTGGTGGTGGTGAGACCGACGACGACGACTCTCCCCCGGCTGCCCACTGTCCACATGATTATGATGATTGAAGGGCCTCCTCTTTTTGGCGCTTGATGCCAAAGGGGGAGTGAGCTCACAATTTACTCATGTGTGAGGTGGCTTGTATCGTGGCATGTATCTCCATATCCGTCTATCTATCTATCCTTTAGTTGTGGACATGTATGGACTATTTGTGTGGTGTAATGCTTGGTGAAGTACCTAGAACTCATTTAAATTTGTAAGACCTAATTGTGCTTGTGATGTGAGGAACTTTGTCTATCTATTTGTGATGATTGTTGCTTCTCTCTTTATTGTTTTGTATATCATGTCATATGCATCACAGTTTATATATCACACTCATGCACTTGTGTATACAATTTGAGAGTGAAAAGTCTTCTAAGTGTGTGATAGGCATTTGAGGCCTTCTAAAAGTCAAAGCACACATTTAGGGGGAGTTTCATTTTCAAATTGTCAAATACACACATCTTCTATAAAAACAAATTGTGGTTGTCATCAATCACCAAAAAGGGGGAGATTGAAAGTGCATCTTGGCCCCTAATTATTTTGGTGATAATGACAAGCACAATGGGTGGTATTTAATACTTGGTCAAGATGTGTGCAGGTCTTAAGTGAATGAAACTCATATGGTTAATCAAAGGAAGGCCCCCAATTTCAAGTCGTTGTTTTCAACTCGGATCAAGGCTTAATTTATTTTTAATTTTGAATTTGAGTATAGGAAACACCGTACTATAAAGGGGGATGCAAATTGATAGCCAAGAGATGCTAAAAGTGCTCTAGAAGGTAACCCAAGTGAGTGAGAAGAGTTGAGAGTTAGCACATGCACATTTGCTATTCTTTTCCCAAATTCTCGGCGCTTGTCGGTTGTATCGACATCACGTCGGTACTACGGGCGACCTTCCATCGGTAGTACCGACCACGGGTCGGTATACCGATACGGCTTCTCCGTCGAGTTTTAGCCGGGGGGTCGGTACTACCGATAAGGCGATACTATTAGAGTTCGAAACCCCCCCCTCGGTAGTACCGACACCGTGTCGGTAGTACCGAGGATACACGATTCAGCACGATAACGGCTAGTTTTTGGCCCTTGGTATACAAACCCCTTTCTCCCTCCTCACTCATTGTTGACCAACCACGAGACAAACACTTCCTTGAGCATTCACTCCACCTCTCCCCTCTCCTCTAGAGCTAATCCTTGGTTCCCTTGAGCTAGGGTTTGAGTAGAGAGGTGATTTCTAGTGAAGTCGGCACAAGCTTTGAGAGCCCCATTGTTCTTCTCCTTCTCAAGAGCACTTGAAGCATCTCCGGGTTTTTGGTTTGCATTTGTTACTCTTGAAGCTTGCTTCTAGACGGTTAGGCGTCACCCGCGAGTGTCCTCTTTGTGTGGTGCACCGGGATCGTTTGTATTACCCTCTACTTGGTGGAGAATTCTTAGTGAGCACCAATCTTCCTTTGTGGGGGTTGGAAGAGGAAAAGAGGCTCTTGGTGATAGCCCTCCCTTTGTGGGATCCTCAACGGAGACGTAGCATCCTTTGTGGGTGTGAACTTCGGATTAAATCGTGTGTCTCCTTTTGCTTGCTTGAATTCTTTGTCTCTAACTAAACCTAGAACTTGTTTTAGCCCGATCTATCATTTGGTTGCTATCCAACTTATCTCTGTGGTTGCAGGTGGTTCTTAGCCTCTAAACTAAGACTTTGATTCAAGTAGAATTGCTAGAAACCCCGCAGAATTCAAGTTTCGTTTTAAGTCAACTCTACCCTGTCGGTAGTACCGACACAGTACCGGAAGTACCGAGCCCCTCGGTAGAACCGGCACCACGTCGGTAGTACCGACGGTGTGCTTTAACCGCTTCTTTTGTTTCGAAATTTGAAGTGATCCTATTCACCCCCCCTCTAGGCATCACAAGGTCCTTTCACGGTGCTTTGGAGTAGGAGAAGGTGTTGTTGGTGTAGATGTACTCGTGGTGTCCTCATCACGATTGCCATGTTTTTTAAAAGAAGGCAACGGGGTTGGAATGCGCCCACCTGAACATTTCATTTAAAAAGCCAACAGGCAAGAGTTCAAGAGGCCGAGATGCCGGAATTACATAGAGGAGGGGGGATGTTAACCACATATCAGGTGTACTATGAAACATAAAAGGATTGACACCACTGTTGTTCAAACGCTCAAGTGTTGATACGATGGGGTGCCGTGAGTCCAGAGGGCAGCGTGCTCCTAAACTGTTGTGACAATGATGACGATCGGCTGGGCGACGAAGTCAAAGATCATCTTGTTGCGACTTTTCCACACCACCCAGAGGACTAGAGGAGGAGGAGGGCCACAGTGTACCGCAGGATCCCGGGCGGCAACGGAATGCCCTAGACCAGGGAGGCGACACTGGTGATGGTGGCACCAGGGTAGACAACTACCCAGAATGGGAGGAGCCGGATGAAGCGGAAGGGGCAATCCTCGACACCAATGTTGTCGTAGCAGAACAAGGAAGCTCGTGTGCGAGTGTTACCATGCCGGAGAACCCAGAAGAACACTCAGACCTTGATGGGGGCAAAGTTGTCCCAATTGACATCCAAGAAGGGGAGCTTATACCAGGAGCGCTTGAGCATGGCATAGAGTGCCCTGGTGCGGACCTCGATGCATGCTCCCCACAGGAGACGATAGGTGTTGTGGTCGTTGCGGGCGCAGCGACCCGAAGATGGATGGAGATGCGGTCGAACTCGGGAATGCACGGTAGGGGCCGAGCCCGGCGCGCATGGGGGAGCGTCGGGCACCCATCGCTGAATCTCACGGCGACGGTGATGTCTGTTGCAAGACAGTGGGAGAAGAGGGTGGGGAATGCTTGGTGCAGAGGGCTGACAGAGGTCCAATTATCATACTTGAAGGAGGTGGACATGTCTTTTCTCAACACCACAAAGGTGACGCTCATGTAGACCTCCTCCAAATGCTGGAACATGAGCCAACATGGTGTAGGGGGCACACACCGCCCGATCGCCATGTGTCCAGGATGGCCTTAAGGGGTCCCCTAACTAAGGGAAAACCACCCTCTTAAAATGTGAAGCACCTCACAATTTAACCATAACCAAACCCGTGCAAGGCCCACGGCCTGCTAACAGCCCAGCGGCCCCCAAGGCCCATCCGACGAGGGCCCCGACCGCCCTCGAGTCAATCTCCGCTTTGCTCGAGGGTCGAGCGCCCCACGAACAGATCTCCGCCTCGCTCGAGGGCGGGCGCCCCACGAACAGATATCCACCTCGCTTGACGGTCTAACACCCCTCAAGTAGGTTTCTGCCTCGCTCGAGGGCCCAGCGCCCCTCGAGCGAATCTCCACCTCGCTCGAGGCTTACCCTCAACCCGTGGCGCCCCGCCTATTTGCCCCGACAGGGGCATTAAATGCTCTGACTCACTGTGGGCGCCATAGTCAAAAGGTGAATCCACCCCACACCGATCGACTGACACCGCCCGGGAATCTACCCACGTCACTGTGCGGCCATTCCCGGTGTTGTATGGGCACTGCACATGCACTATGCAGATAGGCTAGTGTCATTCCAAGACACTGTGTCACTTGTTCCTGTCCTTCCCCCACGTCAAACCCCTCGAAAGGCCATGGGGCACCCCCGAAGGGTGTACAGGCGACAACCAGGCACACAGGTGGTGTCGTGGCACGAGATGCATTGAGCTCATCTTATCCACTGTCTCTGGCGCTGTTCGGCCATCCCCGGTGCTGTGGAGCCATTTCCGGTGCTGTGGAGCCCTGTGGCGACAGGACATCACCACGCCGGCTCCTGTGCGACCAAAGTTCTTCCCTCAGCAAGACCCTTGACCCAGCATGGGCGCACCCTCGAGTCAGCGTACGGACGACGACCGGGTGCAAGCGCCAGTAAACCCTAGACCCTAAAACCCTAAGCCCTAAACCCTATACTGTAGACTACCCTTGAAGCCGTCTCCGGACGAGCATAGGATCGGAGCCGCCACACCGTCCGCAGAAGCCGGGATTCACCATCAAGTCGCCCTAGAGATGAGGATTCGCTAGGACCTCTATCACGCCACAAGCACTGCACACCGGTGCAATGACACTGTATATAATACCATGCAACACGTTTGTAAGCTGCCTCCCCTTGGCCAATAAAAGGAGGAGGCAGTCACACAGCTGCGGCCATCCGCTATCATCCAATCTCATCCACATTCTCGCATTCACGTTCGCCTTGACACCACCCGATATTGACACTTTGCCTCAATCATCCTAGCAGGGACTTGGAGTCTTCTCCTCCTCTCCCACCTTGCTTGTAGCCCCCCTCTACAGGCACCACCGGTGCAAGTCAATACAACGCACACACACAATCTGCTGGACGTACGACCCCACGGCCAGAACCTGGATTAACACGTGTCTCTGTTTTGTCATTTGCGCCGACCATCAAGAGGCTGATCACAACGTATCTTACTAGTTAGTGTCGGGAGCGGGACTAATCCTAACACTGGCACCATGTTAAAACACTTCTTGCATCTTGTGGCTACTCATCACACGCAGCCACCATACTAACACCACCTCGCCCACCTGACCCATTATCGTGGTAGCTATACATCATGCCTGCGATATACAGCAGGCCATCGTGCTGCGTCTCGGGGTGCGGGGGCGAGTTTCTTCTTCTTCTTTCTATTTCCCTTCTTAGTTTTATTTTTTCTATTTTTATTTTTCTATTTCGTTCTTTTTATTCTT
This sequence comes from Cenchrus americanus, assembly GCA_947561735.1. NCBI lineage: Eukaryota > Viridiplantae > Streptophyta > Magnoliopsida > Poales > Poaceae > Cenchrus > Cenchrus americanus. The sequence continues at coordinate 42,854,338 of OX387242.1, read as the reverse complement.
CTTTCATTTTATTTTTATTTTTCTTATTTCTTTATTATTTATTATTTATTTATATAGTTTATTTTAATTTTATGTTTATATTTTCATCTTTTTTCTATTTTCGTTGTTTTTTATGTTTTTCTTTTAGTGAATGTTTGTTTTCCTTTCAATGATTTTTCCCTCTCGGGTGAATATTTCTTTTGCCTAAGTGAATATTTATCTTTCCTCAATGAAAAATCGACTTCAAATTATTCCTTGTCAATGAATATTAGATCTACTTTTGTGAATACTTTAAAAATATTTTTAAATACTAAATATTAATTATTATTATTACAACAAACAAATACTTTACTAGATATAACAAGTAGATTTGTTTGGTCTCATATATTTTTGTTCGGTCTCAGTGAATATTTGTTATGTCCTAGTGAATATTTGTTTGCCATTTGCCCATTTGTATACGTTTGTTTGGGTCCAGTGAACATTTTTCGCTTGTATTTGTTTGGCTCGCTGGAATTTTTGGTTGGCCTTAGTGAATATGTTTGCTCTCCCGACCCAAGTGAATTTTTGATCGGCCCTAGTGAATATGTTTGTTCGGCCCAAGTGAATATGTTTGTTCGGTCCTAGTGAATTTTTGTTCGGCCCTAGTGAATATGTTTGTTCGGCCCAAGTGAATATGTTTGTTCGGTCCTAGTGAATTTTTGTTCGGCCCTAGTGAATATGTTTGTTCAGCCCAAGTGAATATGTTGGTTTGGTCCTAGTGACTTTTTGTTCAGCCACAGTGAATATTTTTGTTCAGCCCAGAAAAGTACAATAATAGAAAGAGAATTAAAAAATAATTTGTTTGTTCATGTAATTTGTTCATATGTATAATTTTTTGTTCTGCCTTTTGTAGAATTTGTTCACAGATATTGTATCTCAGAAAACATAAAACTTAATTTAAAATATGAATAGAAAATTTGCTAAAATATACTCAAGTGGGATCTTGTTTTGAAGTTTTTATTGTTAGAATTCCAATGAGGCAATCAGAATTGAATTTTGATAATCAGTTTAACATTAATAGGTTTTTAACATTTAAAGAACTTTACATGAGACATGATGTCAGCTTTTTGTTTGTTTGTGTTTACATGCATATATTTGTCAGACTAGTGCAGCCCACTTGCCTTCTCTGCTTCGGATTCCACCACTGCATGAAAACAGACCGATGCAATGAAATGTTTTCATCGTAGCGGTGACGTATAACCGCGCCCACCCATCATATATGGTTGACACAATGACACATTTGCTCTGCATTTATATTGCCACCCTTATGGGAGCACATGTTGTGACATCCTGGCTCAAGGCTTAATAGGATTGATAAGGATCCTCATACAAACAAGTTGCAACGTCCTTTCCGGAAGTCCATCTCGAAAAAACTCCAAAGTTAAGCGTGTTTGGCTTGGAGCGATGGGTGACCGACCGGGAAGTCCTTCCCGAGTGCGCATGAGTAAGGACAAAGTGCGCAGGAAAGATATGTGTTGGTCTGTGGGGATATTCTAGGGGTCCTAAAGAGCTGCCAGGCGTAGGTGGGCCCAGCCTCGGGGAGGCAGGTCGTTACACATGTCTCTAAATTTGGAGGTCCTATGAACACTAACCCTAACACACTAACCTTGCATTTCTTATCAATCTATATTACTCAACACGGTTAATCTTTTAATTTAAGATGACAAAATTGTCCCATTCTCTATATACATGATTATTCGTACCACGAGTTGCATGTATAGTTTTGTAAATTATTAGATTGTTACTGCTATGAAAGGATGAAAATCAACTAAACAAAATAACAAACCTTATGATATTGAAATATTATAAACTGACACATATATATAACTCCTATATAGGAGCTCCCTAGTACTCAACATGCAAGCATGCCACCTCAACAGCCCCACTAAGACCATGACATCCAGTGATGGGGCCCGTTGTTTGAATTAGCTAAAAAATGTCATAACTCAAAAATCAAAAACCAAATTAAATTCTGATTACACCATTGGATTCCTTTTAATAAACCCTTCAAAACAAGATCTCATATGAATATATTTTGATAAAATCGCAAATAGGCCCCATTGATGGTAGTTGGTGTAGAGTAAAGTGAAAAATAAAAAAAAGATGAAAAAAGGAAAAGGAAAAGGAAAAGAAGAACGAAAAAGAATAGGAGGGTGATGGTAATATTCTAACTCATAGATTTCTCCTACATACTCACAACAACGCGTAGGGAATTGAGGAATATAAAGGAATAGCAGTGTAGATAGTCCTAGCAGAAACATAACGACCGACCTTTTTTAATTTGACATCATGAAGTATATCCATTTTTATACTAAATAGCTATTCGTGTTGGTAGGAAAAGAAAAGAGTGGCAAGGAATCACCGAATTGATCTATCTACTTTTAGTTCAGTTTGCTAATTGCATGTATGCATTCCATCAATTGTTTCTATTTTTTATTCAATTAGCAGCCATCTTCTTCCCTTTCAATCTCCTGGTCAGCGTGTGATTGATGGCCAATGATAAATTAAGTTAGGATGGGATTGTAATCTCCCCTTTTTTAACAAAATAAATGAGATGGCTGATGATAAATTGAGTTCGGATGGGATTGTAATCTCCTCCTTTTTTCTAAAAAATAGTGGTTTACATCTATAATAGTTAATTTTGACAAAATCCCGCAGCAACGCGCGCGGTGTTCAAACCTAGATCAAAGAATTACCAACGGCGGCGACGAGGTTGCCGAGGTCACCGAAATTCTCTCTTATGATCGGACACGCGAGGTTGCCGAAATTCTCTCTTACGATCATTATATTTTTCTTAATTCCCGCAGCAACGCGCGGGTGAGATTCCCCTAGTTACTCTACAACCACCTATTTGTTGGAAGATAGAAACTATATATTCCCTACGTCGAAACACACAAATTTTGTCATTATTGTTTACCATATTTAATTTGGTATCTACATGTACATGCAGCAGTCAGTTGTCCACAAATATGCAAAAAAAAGAAGAAGCAACCAAGGTCATTTCACCGACTCCTGCTAATTAAGCTAGGCATACCCACTTTCTATACAACAAAAGGCAAGTGCCGCAACTAGTAATAAGCTCCTTCCAAGATCATCTGAAAATCATATGATGTATGAGATACCAATTAATTTCATACGCATGCATGGCCCCTCTAAAAGCTCTCTTAATTTCTGCTTTTTAGTTTTATTGACGAAATTAAAGAGAAGAAAGCTAGGACCGGGTAAAGAAGGGGAAAGGAGCAAGGTTTCTGAATAGAAAATGTTATCTGCGGTAGGCATTCATGTATGCACTGATTACAGTGCTGGCAGACAGGAGCCAAAATCATGCAACAGAGAAGAGATGGATTGCTAGCTAGCTTGTACACATGAATGCGTACGCATGGCCTTTTCTTTGAGCAATGCCTGCTGTTCATATTCCTTCAGATCACTCCTCTGCAATATACTACGTACACACAATGATCTCTCCTTCATTTCCTATACTAGACAAAACGCTGAAACGGAGGTTAGACAGTTGGGAAAAGATAAACATTGTGGATTAGCCAAACTTTTATAGCCTGGGGTTAGCCATGCATATATAGTGGTGATGGTGTCAGAGAAGATTGTAACGACTATATCTAAAAACCATGGCACATCTAAGATTTGGCATGGCAATATGATTGGCTACGCCCAGTATGTATCCTCTGCTTTCGTGATTTTGTATTGGTACTAACATTACAAATTCCTGCTAAGAGCATGGATTAACCCTGTCACTATTATGTATTATTAACAGAACAAGGATGATATACATATAATCTATGCTACACATGCCACAAACAATTCAGTACTATGATTCAAACATGCATTGTCCCATATGAAATGCAAATCTAGTTCCTTTTTTATAGTAAGCTAAGAATTGAGTACCTCTAGCCAAGGTTTACGTTACCGGTAACATAGAGAAAATTGGAGGTCACCGAGAAGCGTGTTTGTTAGATTTCTCAGATTCGACGTTTTTCTTTCAGGCAAAATTTAGAAGAAAAACCCTCAGCTTGTACACAAAATAAATTAAATTATTTTCAAACATCCTAATATGAAAAATAAGATATAACAACACATAGAAATGCGCTAAGATTTATTGTTTTATGGGGAGTCTGGTGGGAGGCATTGGTGTTTGGGCCTTTTTTTTTTGCTTGGACGTGAATTCAAAAATACCAAAAAAATTGAGCAGTAACATTAAAATCGGCCGGGCTTAACTGAGAAACACGTTTATCAAATTTCTCTTTTTTTTCATCGAGAAATTTTTCCCTACCTCGCTTATTATAGAGTTGGATAAGAGTAGGACATGTGTGACTGTATAGTAAGGCTCCGTTTGGGTTTGGGCAAGTACATTGGTGTGGTCTGATAGGCTGTCCCATGGATTTACACGTAACCTTGGGTCGACTCAACAGACAACCTATACAATGAGTTGTCTGGTAAGTCGTCTGGTAGATCTATATAATTCATTAACTTGTGCACATAAAAAAAGGAATATTATGAGTTGTGTGGCAACAACAACTCATACAATGGTCGTGGAGTTGTCTCATGAGGTAGTTGTTTCGTTCATGAGGTGGTTGTTTCGCGAGGCAACGACCTCTTTCTCTCTCCTTGCTCTCTCTCCTCCACGTCATCAAAAATCTTATATGGCACTGCATGGGACGACCTATGGGACTGCTGACGTGTATCAATGTAATTGCTCCTACAAGTAACTTATTTGCACTTTTAAGTCAGGTGATAGAGCCTAAATTCGTGGCATAATAATAAGAATTCGGTGACGAACTAACCAAGCACGGGATGCATGCCTTGCCTGGCGTGGGGGGTGTGCGCACATGATCGATACATGGCAGCACAGTGCGAGATTGTACGGCGGCGTCGGCGATTGCAATAGTCGTATGCAACAACTTTACGGCCGGCGAGAGAGATGATGCGATCATATACCATTATTGGGGCCGCCGGATGGGAGGCATACACACATGCATGCCGCCGTTGAGCCGTCACTGTCACACTACCACACAGCACCAATGCACAACAGGAGATAAGCTAGCTAGGTTTTAATTTGTTGTAGCCGCTAGCTACTGCATGACGACGGCGGCGGCCGCGCGTGCATGAGACGTATTAGCTACTATACCTAGCTGCCTCGTTTAATTTTGGTCTGGTTTTACCGATGCATACCACTCCCTCCGTCCAAGATTCTGCTGACATTTTTAGATTCATAATTTTTGCTATATATCCGTCTAGAGATAGTACTATATACTGTTTATTTGTACATATGTAGGAAGGATTATGAATCGAAATCTCAAAATGATTTATGGACAGAGCTGAGGGAGTGCAACATATATAGCTCTCGATCTATGGTTCTATTAATTAGAGCGGCTCCAGCAAATCCTCTAAACAACCCACTTACGTAAAAAAACACACACACACTCTAGCATTATCTTTATTATGCTATTTATCTTTATTCTACAAGTGAATGAAGTGTCTTTTGATTGGATGGGCCACGCCTTACCAGCGTGTACGTTGTAACTGGCCAGCAAGTGGTTACGGCAGAACTTGTACATACTCTGAAAACTTGTTTCTTCTCCTACGTCCTACCTCTCTTCTCTTCTAGCTACGAGTCTTAGAGAGTTCGGTAGGTGCGTGCTAGCCATCTAACTTGAGTCAGGATATAGGTTAGCGTAACTAAAACTTGGGTTTTCCTTTGTCGCTTTTCTTTTGTATGAACTCGCAGTTATTTCCCTTCTCAGTAATGGAAATGGGATAATCCCTCGATGCAATGATGTACTGCAGCGCATTTTTTAGTTAACTTCCATTTCCTTGCTCTGCAAAATCACAGAGGGAAGTTAACTTATATTAGATATATAAAACCCAATGCAGTAGGAGTAGTAGGAACGCAGCATGCACGGTGCGTGGGCCCCACATCATCTGACAAAAGCTGGACCACACACACACACCCACCCACAATCGAAGGATGGCCCACACGTTCTCTGCGGTGGGACCCAGTGTAACGAGGATCTTTGTATGTTTCTAGTCGACTGCTTTATCATTGACATGTCACTGTATGCAAAGCATATACCGTTCGATTTATTCATGCTGCACTGCATCACTGCTGTATCAGCATGAACATACTCCTATGATTGATCGAGCTGCTAGCTAGCAGTCCTGCCCACTGCATGCATGCACTGAAGAGAGAAAAAGGGCTTACCAATTACCAAACCGTGTTTCATGGAGCGAGGTACCGATCGTTCGAACGATCCCAGCCAGCCAGCAGCGTGCAACTTAACGGCTGCCAGCAGCGTCGTCGTCTAGAGGCTACAGGGGCAAGCATATGCCGGTGCCGCAGCAGCTGCCGCATCATGCATGTACGCGGTGCAGCTTTCTATGTTGTAGTAGGACATGCCAGCATGCTCCTCACTTTAATTTGTTTCCGTATGGACAGCATGAGACACATGCATGCATATCAGTAATAAATTATCGCATATATATCTTTTCAAACAAATAAATAAACAAACAAACTATATGTTTACTAAATTATTGTTGCAATAATAAGGTTAAATTTAGGAGCTTTTGGTTGGTACTAGATACTGCTCCTTCCGTTCCGAATTATTTTCCGTTTTGGGTGTTCAAATACATTTCTTTTGTTATATGCACCTATGTGTGTGTCTAGATACATAATAAAAGTAATAAAAATAATGTATTTAGAAAACTCAAAACGGCAAATATTTTGGACCAGAAGGAGTAGGTTCTAATAAGAAATAGTGAGCATTCACCATATAGTTCTTTGCTTAGCTTCATTTCTTCTTTTTGTTAACACAGCAGGGAATGTATTGTATTAGTTATACTCCCCCCACCATTCCGTATTATTTGACGTTTGGGAATTGGGACAACTCAGTCAACGTAGCTAGCTGCAAGTTGTAGTTGTCTGAAATGTCGAGTAATCAAGGACGGATGTAGTAGTAATTGCGATTTAAGAAGAGCGTGCTTTTGAGTTTAACTAAATTAGATATGTAATCCCTCTGTCCTGAAATATATAAGCCATTTTGGTTTATCCTAAGTCAAATTATTCTAATATAAGTTTGTACAAAAGGCATGGGACACATCTGACATTCTCAATAACAGTGCTTTCGACAATGTCAACATAATGACGTCCTTCTTATGTAGCAACTAGGTTGTTCGGGTTTAGGGATTCATCACGATCGGTGACTGTCAGATGGTGAAATCTAGACAGCCCACAGGGGTGCTAATCCCAGTGGTTTAGTTGGTCGGGAGGGTGGAATCTAAGGCTAAGAACTCGAAGGTCGCGCACAAGCACGCGGAACATAGAGAACACGGCGAGTTTATACTGGTTTGGGCCTCCGGTGAGCAAAACCCTACGTCCAGTTGTCGGTGTTGATTGCTTGAGGATTGCGTATTGGTACAAGGGTCGCCTCGCCCGCCTTATATTGGCCAGCGGATGAGGTCGATTCCCGGACTCGGGGGCGGAGGGAGGGGGCCCGGCACCCCTAACAAGTCGCTAATCTACTTAATATTCATTAGTTCATGCACTCGCTAACCTCCCATTATCTACTTATTAGTATTCATTAGTACATGTATTAAAGCTATCTTTTCAAATTAGAGCTCAACAAGTGCTTGCAATCTTCTTAGAAATTAAGTGTTTCTTTAATCGGTTAACTAAAATGCTAATATGTGACTATGATTATAAGATCGGTAAACGGTAAACCTATGGCTCCCCCCATGGTGGATTTCCGGCTCCGCCCCCGCCCGGACTCTCGGTCGGTTACGACCATGAGACCTAAGTCTAGTAGATTACGTCGCTTGCCATATCTTGTCGATCTGCTTTGGTCGAAATCCACTGATGTCTTGTCTTGTACGCCAAATCTTGAGGTCGTGATGGATTAGGTCGTCTGGGCAATCCTCTGGAAGGTGTCTTTAAGAGGTTGTGTGGGCCGCCAACTAGGTAGTTGGGCCCACTGTCAGTGTCAGGTCGGCGGGTCTTTTGGTAGGCCGGACCCACTTGTCGGGGCGGCTGTGAGCTTGGTTGGTGGGGACCCAGGGGTACACATGTCTCACAAGCCCCCGAGCGAGGTATAGGCGCAGCGACCTTAGAAAGGTCATGACGAAGTCATAGAGCTATCGACAGGTCGAATAGCATGCACGTCGGTCCAAAAAGAAAAAAGAACAAGTCAGCTTAGCAGCTGACCTGTTTGTAGTCTTGTCGAACGAAGGAAGGTCGAGTGACGACCTATAGGAAGCAGGCTTTCAATAGATCGAAACGATGATGAAAAAAATCAGAGGGCATCGAAGATGCACTCATAGAGTAGTATCCGAGCATCATGGCGGGCAGGATGGCCGGTATGATGATCCAAAAAAGAAAAGGAAGAGAAAGTAGGTCGAGGAACAACGTGATGTGAAACATGTTTCCCAACAGGTCGGTACGACGAAGAAAACGAGAGGGCGTCGAAGACGCACTCGTAGAGTAGTCCCCGAGCATGAAAGCAGACAGCATGGCTGGTTTGATGCTCAAAGAGAGAAGAAAACTGAGTTATGGTCTTGATCGTACGAAGTGTAGAGACACCCAAATCTCCTAGCATAGCTGCAAGGAGTCTGGCAGGGCCGACCTCAAGGAGGCCTTGTAGGCGTGCCGACCTCGAAGAGGCCTTAAGTTGATGATGTCTAGTATCCGAGGGTATCCAACAGGATCATGAAAGGTGCGTCATCTGAAGAAGTTGTTGACGATGAAGCTCAAAATCTGTTGATCTTGAATGAATGGAGTGTAGAGACACTCAGATATCCTGCATAGCTGCAAAGAGTCTGACAGAGCCACCCGACGCGTGCCGACCTCAGGAAGGTCTCAAATCAAAAGCGCCCAAGCACCCGGAGATACCTGGCAGGGCCATCAGGCGCGCACCCCACAGGGAGGCCTTCATTCCCGACGTAAAATTTTGGGTGTCTAGAGCAGGTTGGCAGGGCTATAAAAGCACACCGACCTCGGAAGACCACGCATCCGGGGCGCCCAACTAGATTGGCAGGGCCGTAAACATACCGAGGTATTGTAAGACCTAGGTACTAAGGCACGCCGACCTCAAAGAGGTCATTTTGGTGTCCAGGCGACCAACATAGCTGCTGCCATCCAGCGGAGCCATGGTACTAAGGTATTGGCTAGGGTGGTAATAGTATGCAGGTGATGATAGATCCATTTGTGTAACAAATTCATATTGCCCATCACACTAGAGGGAGCTGGCCATGCTCTGCATACTTAGATCAAGTAGGCCGGACGACATGTCACAAGGTAGTGAGTAATTGAAGGTAGGACGAAGAAGAGAAAAGAAGGCGATGTATTGAGGAGGTGGCAACAACAAGAATGGCATCCGGTCTAGATGTTATTCAATTGATTGGCACGTCTTATAGCTATTTTCCTAGGGGCGGTTAACAATGTTGGGACTTGGGACTGGTATACGTCCACCAAAGAGGTTAATTTTCGTTTTGAGATTCACACAGTACAACGGGGGCGGTTAACAATGTTGGGACTTGGGACTGGTATACGTCCACCAAGGAGGTTAATTTTCGTTTTGAGATTCACACGGTACAACGGGGGCGGTTAACAATGTTGGGACTTGGGACTGGTATACGTCCACCAAAGAGGTTAATTTTCGTTTTGAGATTCACACAGTACAACGCAAACGCTTACAACACGCACGCACACTCACCCCTATGAATACACGTACGTAAACCCTACCCCTATGAGCACCTCCGAAGGACGGAGCACCGGCAGATCTGGAGATTCCCGAAGTCACCAATGGCGTCTCGTCGTCGACGGGAACTTCGCTTACCACTTAACGCATAACGCCGGAAAATCCAGAAAAAGGTGCGAGCACCAGGGTTTGAACCCTGGTGGGTAGCGTCCCAACGGACCGTCCTACCATTGGACTACAAGCCGAATCGCAGGAGGTTAATTATTTGAAGGCCAGACGATGTATCCACCGTGATGTCGTGATGTCTTCTTATACCTCGTACAACAAAGAAGGTAATAGTTGCATAAGGGAGATCCAAAAACTCAAAACACTTGTGCTTACATCCAAATTTTGGATTGCAACTTGTGGTTGAAATCGACGATAGTTGTCGACCTACCAGTATACCATAGTGAGATGGTTGTTACCATTCATCGTTTAGATCACAGGTGCCCATAACTCATACACATTGCCCATGATCGACACTAAAGGAGCTGGCCATATTCAATTTAAGGTTTCAGAGCACAGGGAGGGGCTGAACATGCATCAAAGATAGGTGATGAGGGGATCCAAAGAAGAAGGGTGGCGGATCAAGGAGCAAGAGGTTGCAATGCGAAAGGGGGACCGATTCAAGCGGTGGACGAGGAAGAAGACACTGTACCAGTCACCAAAATTAAAAGTTCTCTCATGACTAATTTTTTATAACATATATTCATACTCCTTTTCTCTCTATATATTTTTTCAAAAATGCTCCTTTCTCTCGATGCAAGAATTAACATATATTCTTCCTTTCCTCTCCCCCTTCAAAAAAGAACTCCTTTTATAACATATACTCACATCATATACTATTCCCTCCGTTCCAAATTTTTTGTCATTCTGACTTTTCTAAATACGTTCATTTTGTTATACACCTAGATATATATTTATGTGTACATATATAAACAAAGGAATGTATCTAAAAACAAAACGACAACTAATTTGAAACAGAGGGATCGGAGTACACAACCCCACCCAAAAGAAATACTCCTTTTCTCTCAAGAATGAATAGTTGATCGATTTTAAGTAATTTCTCCTAACAGTATGGGTACATGCACTGTGGGCCCAATGCAAGTAGAGGAAAAATAAAACAAATAATCCTTCCATGCAAATGTACGTATAGTGCATGATGTATATGTATACGGCGCGTGGTCCTGATCGACGATGGCACGCCTGCAGGGAGGTATGAATACAGAAGTGGTGATGAACTTTCTCCGATCAGCCGCATGTAGTGTGTACGCTTTCTATATGCAGCTATAGCAGATCTGGTGGTGGGACCTGATGGAGCAGAGGGCGGAGGCGTCCACGTCAGCGATCGTGTTAGCTCCCGTAGGCGCATATACGGCTGCCTGCAGAGGTCGCTTGGACCCTTGCTCATCAATGCTGTGCAATGCCATCTCGACCGCCACCCTATATACATTATTTACCTGCCATATATTTTCTTACTATTTAATCTCCACATGACCACATCCAGCCGCTATATTCATCTATTTTAGGCTCTGTTCGTTTCTTCGTAACAACCTGTCGTATAAATCAGTATGCATTATTTTCTTCCAAATAAATATGTCGAACAAATTGTCACACACGATTTTACGAAGAAAACCAAGTGCTAGCTATATGTATGCCGGGATCTAGTTTCATACATATAGTGACATCATAGTGAATAACGAAACAATATCACGTAAAGAAAGAGAGATTATCGAGAGATTTACGGCGGAATCTGGGAAACAAAGGCTCCAAACTTCACGAGGCAATCGGCGGGGGTTGCGTATGCCTAGCACCATCTTCTGGACATCATACACCTTCTTCTCCTTCGATTCTTCTTCTGCGAACAGCGGTTTAGCAAGGATGAGCACACTTATGGTTGGAGCTCAGCAAGTGGGGGAAGATGCAAGGCTATCAAGGATAGGCTAAAGTTTTCTTTGCGGTTAGCATTTTAATGTTGGTCAAATTTTATTAGCAAGCACCTATTTACTAGATGTAAGTTTATACCAACCCACTTAAGCGTTTGAGAAAAACATCTCATCTCAAAACCATATGAAACCACGATTTAATTCCATCTTAATGTTTGATCATCATGTGAGGGTCCAGGCCGCTCTTGACCGTGAGCACGGCTGTTATAACAGTTTTACACACTCTGCAGAGGTTGTACACTTTACCCACAGTTCGGGTCCCCAATGTGCCCGGGTTGATCAGACCCTTAAACACTTCCGAGGTGAGTGGCTAGGGGTCCACTACGAAGCCTTTACAAAGATATGCAGAAGACCAACAACCCGCGACGATTCTGAGCGGCGAGAGCGGACCATAACCCTCCCTAGTGGTCAGCACCTTAGCAAAGGCTACTACCCCAAAAGAACCGGGCTATACCCCTTCAACTCCGCCCCCCTGTGCTCCTTTTGGATAAGGCTATCGGATAGTTCCACACACCTAATTAATTGGCTAAGCCAGAGCCATGTGGAATGTGGTTTCACTGTTTTCCTGGGTGGTTCTCCATGTTCCAATTAAACCATATGATCTTGTTATTAACCATAAGCACACACATACATATATATCACCAAAGGTTATCATGATCAACATTCATCATATTGTAAAAGATTCATTTTAACCATCCCAAGTTATAGCAACTAAGCATTTCTACCCAAAACATTTATTTAAAAAGGGTTGTCCAAGGTAATATGGATAAAATTCTAGTCATGTCCTTAAAAAGGTGATTTCCCATCAAATTTATGCATAGCAACATTTAAATGTAAATTTGGTTATCATGCAAGTTGTGTGGGACAAAAATAGAATATGCAGGGGGAGAAGTCCACTTGCCTTCATTGCTTAAACACTGGGGTTCTTCTTCTTCAAACACTTGCTCTTGATCCGCTTCAACTGGTTGCTCACTTGAAACTGGCACGGTGTCTACGAGCACACAAGAAAGCATACAATAAACAAAACAATACACCAAGCAAAGGTAAAGCGATCGACGGAAGAAACGGATAACAAGGTAGCTTTAAAGAAAGGTGGCTAGGAAAGATTAGGTGTAAGAACATAGTTGATTCACCAAGAGAGAACAAAGGTTGGCTCTAGGAAAGCGATCACAAGGAACACTCGGAACTATCGGTTGATTTGGATGATCACAAACAAGAGCTATCTATGTGCTTGGTATCTTTTAATTAAGTAAAATCATGTGTATAGGTCATTTCAAAGAAATACCCTATTTACAATTAAGCGAGTTATATTTGTATTAAAAGGAACGGTGTATAACTTATTCCAATTTTATTTATAAATATTCAAGTATCATTTATGCAAATTAAAATTTACCGTAAAAGGAGCATGTGAAGCATCTAAACGTATATCTTTATATTTTGAGTTGAACTAAGAAAATTATAATTCAAAAACGCATTTACATTCATATTAATCAAATTAACATTTAATTAAGAAAATTCAAGATAGCCTATATTGCTTTTATTTAGAAAGCAAATTGAGTATTTATTAATCATCTTAAGATTAACTTAATAAAACCCGAGAGGCACTCTAATTATATTTTATTTAGAAAACATCATTAAGTAAGATTAGTCAACCTAATTTAGAATAGATTCTCAAAACACCTTTTAGGGTGAACATCATGGCCAGCACGTATTTTATCATGAGACCGATCTAACATAACAAGAACGAGATTAAACGGAGCTAAACCGTGGCATCTAGGGATTAAACAAGGATTAGAGATCTAATCACGATTAACTGTAGATGTGGAGGACTATTATAGAAGATTGGCAAGACACAAAGATTTGGTCAGATATTACAAGATTCTTCAAGGCTTAGATTGTAAGATGGACATTTATAGAATTACACGATAAAAGATATTTTCAGGGTATATGACATCAGCATGATGACAAGATGACATCAAGCAAAGTATTAGCTGAACGCATAAGTGAATCTAGCTACAATTATTAGCTTCTCATGCTTGTCAAAAGAGAGCACATGCACGTACATGATTGTGAGCAAGATTCTGACAAGAATGAAACTGTTAGAATTCACAGGTGACACTGGTCTGTATCCATGCAACATGCATGTGGTGGCTTGCTTCTTGGAACATAGGCATGCGTGTTCAGAGAACTATAGATTGCTAGATAAAATAGACCATTACGATTGAGTAGTGATGGAGCTTGGTACCTTGTGATGACGGCAAATGACGCCGGCACTAGCTTGGTACACCGGCCAGCGAACAACAACAACAAGTTTTAGTGGCCATCCTTGCCGGGCGTGAAGATCGGAAGACACTGATGCTAGCTGTGTAGAGATTGAAGGAATGAGAGCCTGCATATATAGGCATGAAGGGGAACAGGAAGACACTAAAGCACGTACATGTTGATGAGAAGCTCGCCAACGGTGGAGGACGAAGGCGGCCGGAAAAGAGAGAGCGGACGAGGAGATGGTGTGTCGGCCGGCGGTTCGGGGACTGACGATGGCGACCGGGACGTGGACGACAAGCGACGGTAGACGGCGAAGCTCCAGGTTGAGGTTGACGCCGTGGTTCTTGCATTGTGATGGCGCCGGCTTGGCTCCGGCGGCTTCGGCCTGTCGAAACGGCCATGAACACCGGCGGCGATGGACGACGAGGTGGCCGGACTCGGCGGCCAGGGCGACGGACGGCGGCAACCGACGGAACGCGGCAACCGACGGAATGGGTGCGGCTCGGCGGCGGCGCACCGCGCCGAAGAAGGCCGGCTCGTGTGCCCATGGCCGCGGGTGCTCCGGCGACAAGCGGACGACGACGACGAGCGGCGGCGGCGGGTGTGCGGCTTGATGACACGGAGGTCCCGGTGACGTCGGCCTTGTCCGGCGGCATCCGGCCGCGACGGAACGTCATTGGCACTCGGCGGACGGCGTGAAGGTCCTCTCCCGCGACGGGATGTGGACGGCGACGAGCGGCGAGCGTGCGGTTCGACGTTGTCGATCCCATGGTGGCCTCGAGTTGCACCGATGGTGTGTTGGTTTGGCACAAGGAGGAGGCGACGCTCGCTCGGCTCGGCCGGCGGGCATGCAAGGCCCGAAGCCCGTGGTGATTAGCGAGGCGAGGCAGCAAGAGGCGAGCGGCCGGCGAGCATGGCCGGAGGGAGCCGCGGAATAGCGGCAAAATGAATGGAAACGGAAGCCGCCATGGCCATGATTACTTGCACATTGAAAGGGGATATTGATTGAATGGAGCAAAAGTTTCGGTGTTGTGTCTACGTGCGGTGCGGGAGTGAAGGAAATGGCGGTACTGCACCGATGGACAATTGTCGTTGATGACATGGTGTGACTGCGACCGTTTCGGAAGGAGAGGAAGGAACGTCGGGATGGAGATTGAATGCTGGTGATGGCCCGCCATTTATGGCCTTAGTGGCAATGACCCTTACTAGTTACCGGTGATTTGATTGAAGGGAAGAGACGGTCGGACGGTCGATGCATGCATGCATGCGTGGGAGGTGATGATAACTCTCGGCTATTAACTAGGCGATGGAGGTGGAGCGTTTCTTGTTGGAGGACGACGAGAACGCCGCTTGCGAGAGAGCCGGGGCGGGTGGCGTCTTTGTGCGGGGGTAGGAGCGAGCGGCTCGGCCGGGCGCGGGCGTGCGAGCCTAGGCGTGCGGCGGGCGGCCAAGGACGTGCATGCACGAGGGCCGGGCGAACGGCCGCGTAGGCACGAACGAGGTGCAAAGCCGGCGAGGTAAAGGAACGCGGACGTGTGAGGGGCGGCGGCGGCGGCAAGCGGCGAGGTTGCGAGGATGCGGGTGAGGGTGGCCGATCGACACGGGCTCGACACATGGGTCGGTGCGGGCTCGAGCACGGGCGGCCGAGCGGTGTGAGGCGCACCGGCGGACATGCATGCGCGGGAGGGCGAGCGTCGCGGCATGCGGGTGGACGACTACGCGGGGAGCGAGGAAGCGAGTTCGCGCGGAGGCGGTACGGGGAGGGAGAGGACGATACGGCCAATCATTGATGATTTGATGGTCAACAACTCATCATGGTGCATGCGTTGCGATGGAGGAATGAAGGGGGCGATGACGCTTTTAGGTGCGGTGCGTCACGTGTGCGGAAGGACAACATGCACGACTTGGAAAAATGAGTGGTTGCATGGGACGGGTGTGGCACACGGTGCGACGACGCGCGAGGTGACACGATGCGGGCGGATGTGCGGCGGCCAACTCGGTGGCCGGCGGTATTCGCGACGAGCGATAGGTGTTGCGCACATGAGTGGGGTGACCGTGTGGTTTGGGAGCGAGCGCACGAGCGCACATGGGGCACGCGGGGCGACATTGTCGCATGGGCGGTGCTAGCGGCGGCGCGACGTGCCGGCGCAGGTGTGCGCACAATGAGATGACAACGGCACGTGGATTGGTTCGGGTGGCACGGTCGGATGCGGCCGAAGGTTGGGAATGGTCGGGCGCATGGGCCGGGTCATCACGGCACGCGGGTAGGATGCAAACAAGCACGGGGAGCTTAGCAAGTGTGGTGGTGCTGCGGGACGGGGGCCGCGAAAGGCGGAGCGGCACGAGAGCCGAGTGGCTCGGGCACGGATGAGCGCCGATGCGGTGCACGGGTACGTAAAGGCGAGCCGGCGCGCGGCGCGAGGTAGACGGCAAGAGAAGTGCGAACACGAGGGCCAAGCGGGCGATGCACTGTGCAGGCACATGAGAGTGCACGGCTCAGGTGCGAAGCACAACGCACGGGAGTTGGGTGGGTGTAGGAGCACGAGTGCGACACAGTGCTGACTGGAGGTGGAGGATGGAACTGATGGGTGGGCCCGACTGTCAGTGACTATGGAAGAGAGGGAGATGAAGCTGGGCGGCGAAATGGATTGAGACGACTGTTGGGCCAGTCGAGAGAAACATGCTTGCGAGAATTAAAGGTGGGTCGCACGTGATTGCTGGTCTAATAGAGAATAGAGGCCAGATTGGGATAGAAATATATATAGAGAGAGAGAGAGAGTATGAGTTGGACCATAAAAAGCTACAGAGAAAGATTGAGAGAAATTTGGGTCTGATATTTTTATGATTTTTTTTGAAACCACATGCAACAATAAAAAAATCATGCAAACCAAATGAATGCAACACTCGTAGAATTAATTTATTTATTCCAAAAGACAATCAATTATTTTGCTACAATAAATTTCCTGTAAACAAAACAAATGTTGGTAAAATTTTTAAATTATGAGAAATCATTCTTTAATTATTCTTCCTAATAACATCCTGAAATCAAGAAATTTCAGGGTGTTACACAAATCAACGGATATCTATCTCCCCGAACAGAGTTTTATTATTAATTAGATTTAGAGACCACGCAAAGCCTTGCAGAACATAAGATCATCCACACTCGTCATCCTTTACTCACTCCTTCAAAACAGAATATTTCATCCTGATCATTAAAATTCCCTTCTTCATATCCACTTATCCCACACTCATCATCCTTTATCATATTTTATTCAATCATCTTCTGACTACCCTGTCGCTTTACTTTCCTTTCCTTTCCTTTTCTCTCCAGACTCCTCTGCCTCCCCCCTTCTTCCCCACCACAGACGCGCCACACCGGCCTCGCGCCTCCCTCCGTCGGCGGCAATCCCCTGCCTCCGTGAGCAGGGGCGGGCAGTGGAGTCCACAATGCATCGTTCCTTCCTCCCCGGATTCTGTGACGCGAGCCCCGATGCATCTCCCTCCCCGCCGGTCGTGGGCACGACAAGCGCGACAGGGTCGGCGGCGCACCTCGGGGGCAGTGGTGGCCTTGATCTGCGTCCCTAGCCAGCGTCCATGGAGGTCCGGTGCGTGGATGTGGCGGGGACAAGGTTGCAGTGGGGTGAAGACCTTCCCCTGCTCCCTTCACGGCCGGAGGCGGGGCCTTCCCCTACTCCCTTCGCGGCGGAGGGCGGGGCCGCGGCGCGGCCGGCGGGGGATGCGGGACCAGTGGGCCATGGGGCCTTCCCCTGCTCCAGGCAAGGACGGCAGAGCGAGCCGGGCGCGCGGTGAAAACGGCGCGGCGCGGGGCCCTCTCCACCTGGATGAAGACCGAGCAGGGGAGCAACACGGTGAAGACCAAGCAGGGCAGCCGAGAGCTCCTCCTGCTCGAGCTCTGGTGGCGAGGAAGCAGGGGCGACGGCAGGCCTCCCACTCTAAGCGAGCTTGATCCATGGCGGAGGAACAAGGCCGGATGAATGGAGCTTCCAATCGAGACACGGGCGGAGGAATTGACGAATCGAGCTTCGAACCTCGATGGCTTTGCGATGGCGACGACGACGGGGAGCAGGTTGGCGACCTCCGCGACTCTCCTTCCCCGCTCTTCCTCCGCGACGGGCGGCACCGGCTTCCTCCCACTCCCGCGCCTCAATTCCTCCGCGACACTCGCCTCGGTTCAGGCGGCGGCGGACGGGACGGCCACCGGCGGAGCGCGGACGGGACAACCACCGGGGTCCGCTGTGCCGGAGGTGGAAGAGGAGCAGGGGGCGGCTCCCGGCATAGCTGCTCGACACGCGCGAGGTCGTTGGGCGGGCCCACGACAGCAGGACTGTGGTGGGCCTGTCGCCTCCTGGAGGAGCTCCTCCATTGCGCCAGATCTGAAGGAAACTTGAGGGGACTTTTTTCCCGTGGCTTTCCTAGTGAGCCGGTGCAGGCGATTTTCCTTTATCTTCTCCTCCAAAGCAAGCCCCGAAGCCTGGCGGAAGAGGTCCAAGATCACTCTGGTCATAACAAGATCAAGCATGACCGGGGATAGGAAGATGACCACATCATCCGCATATAGCGTTGTTTGATAGAGCGGGGGCGCAGAGGGCTAAAAAGGCCCCTCGAGTCAGCGAGCTTAATCATGGCACTAAAGCACTCCGATCCATTGCAATGAGGACCAGATGAGTGTAATCACTCACACTCTGGGTTGTCAGTGTGCTGACTTCCCATGTACCTATTTAGGGGTCCCGCTCTCGCCTTGGCGTCTCCCTAAATCTGCCATGCAGCCGGTCGTCGATAAGGTTGCCAAGCGGCTACCTCCCTGGATGGGAAGGATGCTAAACAGGAGTGGTCGTCTCATTCTCGTCCGATCTACACTCTGTGCCATCCGGTGCACATTTCTATGGCCACGAAGATCGTGCCCTAGGCCATTACCACTATTGAGAAGTTGGTTCGGGGGTTTCTCTGGTACGGATCTGAGGTGGTCGGGGGGGGATGTGCGGTGGCTTGGGTGAATGCAGCCTGCCCAATATAATATGGCGGCCTTGGCATCCCCAATCTGCAGCTAATGGGCTTCGTGTTATGCCTACGTTGGCTATGGCTAAACAGGGTGGATTCTGACAAGACTTGGTCGGGGTACTTTTTCAGGGCAGGTCGGTCGGCTCAAGCTTTCTTTGATGCGTCGGTTACAATGAAAGTAGGTGATGGGTCTCGTGCCTTGTTTTGGTTGGATCGTTGGCTCAATGGGTGCTCCATCCTTCAGTTGGCCCCTGACCTTTGGAACGCGGTTCCACCTATAATTAGAAAGTCTCGTTCTGTGCGGGATGCACCCTCGGGTCGACGCTGGATTTGGGACATCACCTTCACTCGCATTATACCCGTGGTCGTTCAATATCTTCATCTTTGGGATTACCTACAGAACTTCCACATGTCTGAACAGCTTGACAGATTCATCTGGAAATGGTCGTCTAACGGGGAATTCTCCTCTGGTTCAGCATATTGAGCGCTGTTTTGGGGAAGAACCTCGCTCGCTGGTGCTGATCGCATTTGGAAAGTGCAGGCTCCCGGCCGGTGTCGTTTCTTTGGCTGGCTTGTGCTTCACGGTCGTTGCTGGACTTCGAACCGGTTACGTCAACATGGGATGCGTGATTGAGATATTTGTGCACTCTGTGCACAAGAGGTCGAAACTTTGGACCACCTACTTCTAGGGTGTGTCCATAGCTGGGAAACGTGGTTTAGAGTATTGCATTACTACGGCCTCGATCAGCTGACACCGCTGGAGGAGTTGCCATACTTGGATTGGTGGTTAGGTGTTAGGAAGCGGGTTCACAAGTCCCAGCGTAAAGGCTTCGACTCTCTGGTTCTTCTGGTCATCTGGTCGTTATGGAAAGAGAGAAACTTGCGTGTTCATGAGAGAGTTGCGCTCCAGCAGGTGTTGCTAGCGCCTTGTATCTTGGAGGAGCACGGAGGTGGGCCCGAGTAGGCTTTGTGGGGATTGGCTCGCTTAGTTATCGTAGATTGCAGTTTTAGTCTTGTTCTTTGTGCTTTGTGCTTTCCCTCTTTGTTATGTAACGACTGTGTATCCAGACATTTCTCCGCTTCTTAATGAAAAACGTGTTATGCACATCTTAAAAAAATCTCCTCCAAAGACTGGATAAAGGTACGGGTGTGGATGGTCTAACAAATGTGTGTAAATTAATAAAGATGTTTTTTAAAGTCTTGATACGACCATCTATCGCCCTTCCTTCCAAACATGTTCTTATTAGTTCCCTATACAAGAATAGGAGAACAAAACCCATGCCCCTAATGGCGGCTAGCGATGGTCCGATACGGCGGCCGCCAAGCCAAGCCGGTGTTGTGCCATGATTGGGCACAAAAGGGAGGCCAAGGACACGCCTCATTTCTTTGTGCGGCTCATGTGCAGGTCAGTGAGTGAGCAGAGATCAGGAGCAGTTCATTCCTTTCCATACCATGGCCATGCATCACATTGTGCACTACTGCAGCTAGCTCTCCTTCCAGTAAGCATGCATATGCATCTGTAGTAAGCAGCCTTTCTTATTTCCTGGTCGGCGTTTGCTGCATCGTCAGCCCATAATCCCATACTATAGCTACGCTCCATGCCATATCTCCATACGGCCATATATGAGACTTTTAATGAGAGCGAGAGATGCATGGTTTCTGATGTTGATGGCTCAAGTCATACTATGGATAGATGCCTTTTTGGTGTCCTGCGTGCGACCTCTACTTTGGGAGGGCATGCTGCACATCTACTCCTATGTGGGACACATATGCTTCACACTATACGACCAATGCAAGTCTCCTACTCACTCATTCATGTGTCCTTGCATTGGTGAGTGCTGCGTCCAGTGCAGTACTGGACTAGCAGGATCACATCTGAACACATCACAAATAGTCGAATCTGGACTGGCCAGCGTCGAAAGGAGGCTGAACAAACATGCCGCATCCCTGTTGTACCTGCTAGCTTAACTGCCTCCAAATAAACACAAAAGGGGGCACCTTTCTTGCGACACATGTCATTCACAAACACCATACCGGCTTTCAATTCCTTAAGAGGGGGCTAGTGGTCGTATGGTACTCCCTCTTTTGCATTGGGGCCTCATTAACGATGTCCCCGGACTCCCCGGTCGAGAGCAAGCTCGCACGAATCTTACCATACCAGCACTAAAACACCGGATCGCACTGGTCGGTGGTGGCAATATATATGCATGCCCATCCGGCATCCGCAACTTGCTTCATTCTTTCTCTTCTTCTCTGTGCCTTGTATGCTGTCTGATTTCAGTGTAGACTTGGAGGGAGGAGAGGACGGGCCCTCTCTCTCTCTTTTAATTTGTACATGTACATATATATACCGTGGCCTGCGTTTTCAATCCTTGGTTAAATGGGCGGCCATCAGGCCGTGTATCAGAATCGGCCCAAATTCTAACCGGGCCGTGGTGGGATGAACTCCCTCCTTGGGCCGTCGTACATCAGAATCTTCCTTCGTTTCGAATTTTTATGTTTTTCACGATTTTTCAAAAATATACGTTGGGTCCAAAAAAATAGCAGTTCCAGCCATCGTTTTAAACAGCGGTATGGCTCCAGCAGGCTGATGTTGTGCGCGTGTGCGTAGGTGATCTTGTCCATGGCCCAGGCGTGCGTGAGTGTCCCTCAGGTGGTCACGAAGCATCGACGGCGAGCCCACGAAGGCGCCATGGCCGTCCTGCGCCGCGCCAGCCGCTGCGGCCGCCCCCCCCCCCCCCCCCATGGACTGTATAGTTAGGAATAGAATGGCTGCCTTTGGACCGGCAGTGCGCCGCGGTGAAAGTTCAGGTACCCTACATGGGAAGTGCCCGATAGTTCAGGTACCTCCCATGTAATGTCGAAACCTACAACTTTGCAGCTTCAAACTTTCTTCATTTGATGTTATATACTCTCCGGATCTTGATAAAAAAATCCGGCGTTTCGTTCATTTCTGCTCTGCATTAAGATTATTTCTCTGCAGAGAAATGATGGATATTAGCCATTGATATTGATGATGATGGATCAATGAAAATTGTGATCAAATGATCATCCGAGATTTGCAAAGATAGGCAGCTTCTCCACTTATCTTTTGAATCACGACGCAGGCCGATCGATGGATGCGCTGAGCATGATTATATTGATAGCAGGACAAGATGCCGATCGCATCCGTACCTTACAACTCACTCAAGCTAGCTGCCATTTGCTTACAAGCCAGCTCCTAGCTAGACTGGGCACACGCCCATCGATCGGATGCCATCCACATCATCTGGCCTGTGGCCTGGACACCGGGCGTGTCTGCATGAGAGACCGGCCGAAAGCGTGGCCGACGTCGTCCTCCACCGTCGCATGAGCTTCAAGCCAAGCCTACTTCACTCAAAAGCATTGCAGAAACTGAAGCACACCATCGAGAGAAGCCAAGAACGCATTCCAAATAAAGAATGGTATGATACGAAGTTAAGGAAGTTTTTGTGTAGATCATGAGGTCTAAATGGCGGATTTTCGAGCTAGCTAGGTGTCTCAGTCTCACTCATACACGGGGCCAGACAGCTAGCTGCACACAGTCACACACATGGGCTTTGATGCCAAGGAACGCATTGTTTGGAAGCAAACCCAGCCGAAACCGTAGCAGAGGAGCCAAGTCACTTGCAACTCAAATCAAATCTTCACGCCCTTCCCTCCCAGCCTTTTAGTCATCTTGAATACATATAAATATGAGCTACATGATCACCAACACAACTCACTCAGCTCATCGCACTACAGCAGCAGCACAGTTGCCTCTCTCGCTTTGGACATCAAGAACTCCCGGCAGCTCTCTCTGGTCCGATCCGGCAATGGCGTTCAACCCTAATCCTCCAGGACTGGGCTTCCCCTACTTCCCTCCAAACCCTTACTACCCAAGGCCAACGCCGCGACCTCAAGCCCCACCACCTCCGCAGCGCTTCCCGCCACCAATCCGAGCTCCACCACCACCGCAGCTCCCCCCCCTCCACGTCGCGCTCCGCCACCACCAGCCCTGCCCCCTCCACCGCCCCGTCGTGCTCCCCCGCCGCCCGCCCCGCCCCCTCCCGCCACCGCGTCGCGCCCCCGCCTCCACCATCGTTGCCTCCACCACCACCTCGGCGCGCTCCGCCTCCGCCCGCATCGCCCCCACCTCCGCCACGCCGTGCTCCACCCCCGCCGTCACCACCCATCCGACCGCCACCACCGCCAACTCCTCGACCTCAAGCACCACCACCACCTCGCCCGCTAGCCCCTCCGCCACCGCATATCTACCCGCCTCCGACGCCCGTGCCGCCTCCGCCTAGCCCTCCGCACCACATCGTCATCATCGTGGTGTTCGTCTCATTTGGCGGCCTGCTCCTGCTCGGATGCCTCGCCGCATTCTTCTGCTGGCACAAGAAAAAGGGGAGGAAGAGGGAGACCAAGGCTGAGGTGCTCAACTACAGCGACCATGTCCATGTCCACAAGGAGACCATGTCAGGCCCCCATGGCGCCGACGTTGTCAAGCTCTCAATAGACGAGGACGTCAAGTTTCAAGAGGCAGTGAAGAAGCAAGACTCCATCGGTGAATCCTCGAGCGCTGCGGCGGCAGGGAAGACGGCGCACCACCTCCCATGGACCTGGCACAAGAAACATGAGAGCAAAGAGGAGAAGAAGGCAGAGCTCATCAACGTCACTAAGCATAAGCATATCGACGAGAAGATCGTGCCGGGGCCGCACGGAGAACAGATTGAGGTCCTTTCTGAAGACGAAGACATCAGGTTTGAAGATGCAGGACAGAAAGAAGAAGAGTTTGAGAAATCCAAAGCCCACATACCCAAATCCTAAGAAGGTGACGACACTGCATGCCCAAGACTGCCGATACTGATGGTGATTCAACTTGAGGCAATTATCATATGATTCATATCCATACCTATACACGCACATACACATACCCTTGCATGCGTTTGAGTATTTTGAAAACATTCTATGTTCTTTCATATGACTGAAATAATGGTGCCAAAGACCCATTTGGTTGGATTCGGTGTGTAATTATTTGTCAGCAATTGTATATGAGCAATTTGTGTGTGAAAGAATTTCAACAGGAATTTCACAAAAAGCCCATTGTGTAAGATGCCGGTTAGTGGCTGCATGTTGCTTCATAACAAAGTGTGATCATACACAACCTATGTGTGCACATTCCCCATCGTGGCAAGGGCAGGAAGAGAATACATGAGGGGACACTACTTAGGGCAGAAGGTGAACACGGCTGCACACTCAACTTTACAGGGTAGCCTAAACATAATACCCAGTACTTGTTATCACTACATAACACATCATAATCCTAATTGCTTTCAGCTACTTATAGTCAAATTGCGATAGGAGTAATCCGCTTCTTAGTAGGCTTACTCGATGTATTGTTCTTGGTAGACACTGGTGGTGGTGTTACGTCGACAGCCACAGGACTGGTTACCGTCTTAACTTTATCACTGACATCCACTTCCACAATGTCTACTGCTACCGCCTTTTTGTTTTCACAGGTCACATTTCCTTCAGCAAGTTCCTCTGTCCCTGCATTTGAACCCAGTTAGAGTTTCTTCAAGAAAATGAATGCGAAGAGTAAAATTACGGAGCATATGGCCCAACATACAGAGCAAATCTGATGTGCATGCTGCATGGCCACTTGATAAAGTTTCTTTCAAATGAAACAAGGACATCAAAGACCTATTTG
Source organism: Cenchrus americanus (assembly GCA_947561735.1). Lineage (NCBI taxonomy): Eukaryota > Viridiplantae > Streptophyta > Magnoliopsida > Poales > Poaceae > Cenchrus > Cenchrus americanus. Next base: position 42,829,637 of record OX387242.1, on the reverse strand, counting down.
ATTGGATGTGCTGTGTTACTGTTCTAGGATTTCTGTAAATGAGGTACTTTAGTGGCCACCATGTTACTTATAATAATATGTGGCAGTTAACACTAAGCATAACATGTACAGAACAGAAGGCAAACATAAAGACCAAATTTATCTACTGGTAACCTATAAAACTAAGTCACAATAGTTGTAGTGACAATATAAGATCTAACTGCATAGCTACATATTTAATTGCAACTGTACAACTCATTTCGTTTTCTTTTCTTTGTTTTTTTTTTGCAAAAGACAGCTCATTTCTTACAAGGCTTACTCAATGTGATGTTCCCAGCCGACAACGATGGCACCGTAACTCCTGTAACCACAGGGTTGACTTCCATCTTAAGCTTGCTGGCACTAACATCAACCTCCATGCTATCTACAGATAAAGGCTTCTTTTCACATGTCATATTTCCTTTAGCAACTTCCTTCGATCCTAGTGATTTATCCAGAATTGGACCCAAGTTAGAATGATGTCTTGAATAAAAATTGCTTATCAGAAGGAAAAAACAGAGAATACGTAAATCTTCTTGGTTATACACAATTGTAAATAATTGATATGCAGAACTACCAAACTTATGTGTTGTCACTGCATCTAAAGCAGTCTTGAAACCTAGAACTGCTCTGAAATTTACCATAATTACACATAAATGATGTATGCAATGTTCAAAGCAGCAACATCTGACCTGAGAAAATAAATAACGATATGGAAAGAAGGAATGAAATGGGTAGATACCAGGGAGGATGTGAGGTTGTCCCAGTTCCTCGTCCTCAAACTCTATTATAGTACAGTAGCCATCTCGTGATGATACTGCCAGGTACTTAGCATCAGAAGACCTGACAGAAACAGATTGTAAAGATATATTTCTAGTCCCAGTATATATACTAAACCCAATGAAGGAGACTACAAGAGCAAAACTATAAGTACTCACCATGCAATATCAGTAATGGCAGCATAGTGTAGACCAGCATGTATTAGAATTGGAGGAACACTTTCAGTGTCATAGACATACACAGAGTTTAAAGTAGCGACAGCAAAAACAACTCTATAAGGAAGCTTAAAGAAACCGTCTGCAAAATTTAGAATGCGATTCAGCTTTACTGTAACAGAAGTCAAACCTTGAGGACCTCAAAGCAAAGCAAAGCAAAGCTGTCACAAAATGGAGGTACCTGAGTTAGAACTATGTGGTCTGAATAAAACAGGGCAGAAGCGCACTGCTACTATGGCTTTACTTGCCCCAGGAAGTTGTATTGCAGGCCTGCAGTGCCAAAGAAACTCAGTAACCTAAAGGAAAACAGAATTGCATGTACAGGCAAAGTTATATGCTAGAGTGTGTTCTTCTGACAAAAAGCACAAATATATCATGGTAGTCTTAACTAAAATACCATTTTTCTGTGACATCTCATCAGTAATGTAGCACATATGTAGGGAACAATAAGTTATAACAGCACCATGTGGCAACTAAGCAATCAAAGAAAATTATCTTCCAAATTTAACACTTTTAAAGTTCTCACTTATAGCTTACTCTTAGGTGCAGTAAATTGATCTACACTTGCGAAAATAAATTTAGCAATAAAGATTCTCTGATGCTCCATTTATTGCAATATCGTAATATCTTATTTCGAGTACCAGTTGAATTCAACAAGATTGATCCCTCAATTTAAATGGCAAGAAGTGGAAAACATATTGGTTATTTCAAATAACAGATATCATACCTTGAGAGGTCACGCCTTGACATTACGTAAGCAGTATTAATCACTTCAGAGTGTTTAGAAAGACCTAAGCAATACAGGAAAATACAAACTTATTTAGGGGGTTACAAAGTCAGATTTACTGAAAATAGACTAGAATCATTTGCAGTCAGATAATATAATTTTGAAGCTTCAAGAGCCAGTAATATTATGCAGATTACTTGAGCAGAACAAATAGCTACTATTGCTAACGGGGAAACAATTTATACCTGCTGGCAGTACTAGAAAAGATCCATCAGGTGACCATGCCAACCTCCGAAAGAAAGATGGTAGTGTCTCATCATGAAACAGATGAGATTTAACTGGTGGCTGCAAGGTAAATGGTTATATTGCTTCTGTTCAAACTCAGCTTGCGGTCAAATGCTCAAGCACTGAGTGCAAAAAAGACATACCTTAGATTCATCAGGATTCGGATATTCTATCTTCACCAGTGTATGCTGACAAACAAAGTTCACTTTCTCAGCATTCTTTGATTTTCCTTGAGGTTTATTTGCGTATATCTTACAGGTCCTGTCAGAACTCAGTGAAGCTATATACTGGCCCAGAGGATCCCATGCCACACCCTGAACATAATGCAGATGTCCCTCTAACTTTTGCTGAACCGTACCTGAGAAGGACATCAGGTATAATAAACCATATAAGACACTACAGAAACCATTGAGACTTAAAAAAAACAGATTCCTAACTGAAGCGGGAGTTACCTTTTACAGCATCCCAGATTATGCAAGTGTTGTCAACTGACGCAGAAACAAGGAAAGCACTATCATGAGACCACTGTAGGTCAAGAACATCCTTGTGATGGAACCTGCGAGATAAATAGGGCCATTGCGATTTAGAAAGATTCCATAAGAGACTGACTAAAGAAATGCTTCTTTTTTTTGGCTTGAGGTGAGTACTCACAGTAACGTCTTGTGGATTTTCCATGCCTCGCCATCCTCAGTGGAATGCAATTTCCACAAGATAATGCCACCACCTGCATATTATGAAACACAGTAATTATCAGAACCTGGTCACACAAAATCCATCTAAGATCTGGAGTGCATTCAGTGAGAAATTAGATTGGAATGCTCAGTCAGAACTTGGACACAACAACTATGCATGAGGCAATGAAAAAAGGTATTATGACTTAGCATAAACTCCTAATAATTTAGATGGAAATGCCAAATTAAGCATTCAATCATTCCAATTCAATAAATATTGGCTAAACTAATTATGACTTGGCATATAACAATAAATTCCAAAACTGAGCATACCGTCAGCACCGGAGGCGAGATATTCCCCTGCATAAACCAGAGCAGGAAACAGAGTTAGTTACGTCTGTGCAAGGACTCGAAGAGAGTTGTACTCAATTTTGCATAGAAAACAACGAAACAGCAAAAAAAATGAAGGAAGGGGGTAAATTGGGTAGGCTGAAAGGGGCAGAAATTGCAGTACCGGAAGGGGAAAAGCGGAGGACGTTGACCGCGGAGCTGTGGGCGGTTCCGTTGGGGACGAGGCCGCTCTGGAAGGTGGCGGTGGGGAGGCTGCTCTCCGAACCGTCGGACGATATGACCCAGATCTGCAGAAGCCGAAATGCGGCGGCGCCGGTGAGGAAACGGAAATGCGCGGCCGAAATGGATGGGGGGCGAAGTAGGCAGTGGCGCTGGAGGATAGGGGAGGGGAAAAGGGACCTTGACGTCGTGGTCGGCGCCGGCGGTGGCGAGGCGGCGGGAGGCGGGGTGGAAGTCGAGGCTGAGCACCGGCTGCAGGTCGTGCCAGTTGATCTGCACCGTCCCGCCCCGCATCTTTGCCCAACTCCTCTTCCTTCTCCTCGATCGATGAATGGATTCCTCCTCCGCCGCGTCGCGTTCGGCCCCAATCTCTCTCTCTGTTCTCTCTCTAGGGTTTGGTTTCGTTTTGGGGGAGGTTGTCACGGCGGGAAAAGGGGGGCGATTGCGCGCGCAGGTCTTTGACACTGCCTCCTCTCTCTTTCTCTCTCTCCTTGCCGCTCTTCTTCCTTTCTTCTTTTCTTTTTAAGAAAGTGCCGCTCTTCTTCCACTCCTAGTGTTCCTGAGTTGGGCCTGTATTTCCCTATTTCCAATGGGCTCATAAACGGTCTTCTCCGTTACAAAAAAAAAATAAACGGCCTTCCCGTGGTACTCCTGGGCCGTATTTTTCAGTGGGCTAGTTATTTATTTATTTTTTATTTTAGTATTTTGCAAAAGTAGTCCTAATAAAAATTTATACCGCCATTTGAAATGGTTATAGTCAAATGAAACGGCGGCGGTAGGTTAGGAGAGAAACCTCCCACCGCCACCTTGGTGGCCAAATAATTGACACAAGCTTCAGATCTAAAATTCATAGCACAATTTTTTTTAAAATCATAATTAATCCATATAAAATCATATGGAGAACTGTATATTGCCATTGTAGATCTCAATAAGATATACAATTTTTTAGTTAAATCTTTGTCATTTGGAGCCATCTTACCATCTTGGTACTCAAATAATCGATGCAAGTTGCATACCTAAAATTCAATCTTGAATCTGAAAATTCTTATCAATTAGTTGAGTACCAAGATTGCACCAAATGAAAATTTTGATCTATGAAGTTGCAGATCACATCATGCTGCAATTTTCATTCACATTTATCTTCATATGAGTTCATATGAATTAGTTATGATTTTTTTAAAAGAGTGATTCATGATAAAGTAAATTTCGCCAGTTCAATTGGCGGTAAGGTTGCCATAGCGCCTTACCGCTATTTCAAATGCCGATGTAGGTGTTTTTGCAAAATGCTCAAATAAAAAATTAAAAAAATCCCCGCACTTACTCCATCTCGGAAAAAAGTAACTTTAGCTATGTATCTTGACAAAAAAAAATCCAGATGCATACTATGACGAAAGGAGTAGTTAAAATTGTACTCTTTTCTATGACGCAAGGAGTACATTCCATATCAGTTTACTCGGTTTGCATCAATTAAGAAGAAATATTGGTACTAAAAAAACATTTGCTTGGTCTTTGTTGAACAAATATGTAGGGGGGGTAGCAAATGTTTTTTTTTGGGGGGGGGGGGGGGGTGACAGAAATATACATGAAAGAAATTGAGAACCAAGGAGTGCCGGTGCTGTATCCGACCCGGGCAAGTGGACTGTGTAGGTGCTATAGATATGGATAAACATGGCCGTAGCCATCCATCAGTAACGTCGCGGCAGGGCACTACACGACCTAGCAAAATAGATTCACTGCCCACATTTTTCAGCATCGAAATCTTGTCTGCAGAAATCAGCAAAATCGACGCACACTACATAGGCTGGTAATGGGCGATCGATACTACTTAATTAGGCCCTCGCTCCTATTTATGTATTATATTTTATCTTGTGGATTAATTGCAGATTAGCGATTATTGTTGCAAACCGCAAGCAGCGTGGAAGAATAATTGTACTCAACATACGACACATGGGAATTGTGTAACAACATGCAATCTACAGCACTCACTCCGTCCCATCTTAGGGCTAGTTCGTTTCTACAGGATTAGATCCGGTCGGAATTGATAAATATAACAAGAAAATCATGATAGCTACTGTAAGAGATCCGGATTGATTCCGGGTTGGAAACCAATTTACTCATGATATGGACATCAAGAGACTCGGAATTAATCCACTAGTCAAGAGGTGCGGAATCAATCCGGCTCTTTGGTTCCTTGTTGTGCTTATCATGATGAGTAAATTAGTTCTCGAACCGGAATAAATCTGGGTCTCTATATTATCTATATTGATTTTTTCTATAGTATCTGTCATTTCCGTCTGGATTGAATCCCGTAGAAACGTACTAGCCCTTACTATTAACTTTGACTTTTAAGATACATAATTTTTGTCACAAATTATTAGATGCATGTATGTCTAGATATGTGTGTGGTAGAAATTATATACTCCCTCCGTATCAATTTAATTGTCGCTGCTAGTATAAATAAGAAAGACTCAAAATAGTTCTCGTCGGTATTCTGGAAGAAATGTATTTCTCTCTTTTGCCCATGCTTCAGCGCTGGTCTCCTCCTCCGTCAGCAGTCGGTACAACGGTACCGCCGCTGCTCTTCCCTCAGCTTTCGCCGTCGCTCGTGCCTGTGTTGCCCTATCCTTCGTCCCTCCCACAGTCCACAGACGCCTGAAGGCTATAGCCGCCTTCCTCCCGAACGCAACCCCATCGTTGACCTGCTCAGATCTAGCAATGGGGCCATGGCGAAGGGAGCGAGTGGCGCTAGGGCGAGAAGGACGCAACAGCGTCGCGGGCTCGGACTGGACGACGGAGGAAGCATTGATGGAGCCGATCTTGGGTTCGATGCCACCCGCCGAAGAGCGTGATGAAGATCTTGCTGCCCACCTAGCACCTAGGTGCAACGTTGAGGCTGTAGCGAAGGGAAGCAGCGACAAGGAGGGCCTTGGGCTCGGTGGAGGAGTCTGGGGCGGCGCCATCACGTTTTGGTGGAGGCAAGGAAGAGCGGCGGTGCGTGCAGGAGGAGCAGCGGTGGCCATGCATGGAAGATAGAAGGGCAAAAGGGTAAACTTACTTGTTTTCTTATTTTCGTCAAACTGGTCGCAAACGACATACGCCGTGTTCGTTTGACTTATCAGCCACCAGTCAGCAATACTTTTCTCACCGAAACAAACCACCACTAAGAACAAGTCGGCGATCTTTTTGTCTCGAACAAATCAAGACAAATACCACCACCAAACGAATAGGCTCGTAATCGATATGGAGGGAGTGTATATATATGTAGAAACAGGTAAATCGAAAATTCGGACGGAAGAAGTGGGACTTAGGTTAACACAAGGAGAAGATGATGGAAGAAAAGAAACAGAGAACGAAGGAAGCAAAAAGTGCATGGCGAGGTAAGTAAGTGGCGAACAATATATCCTAAAATGCACTCACTCAGCCGCTGGTGACTAGATTAGCTAGCTTATTGGCGCACATGTAGGCACCTGAAAAGGAGATGCTATGGATTAAAATTAACAGCATGTGTTAATTATACACATGTCATGGGGAAAAAACGTCGTTTGCATTTACATATGCAGATATGCATGACACCGATGGCTGGACTGAGAATCAAATGGATGCACACGACGGCTGCAGCCACTCATCAACCTGCACGTGCTTAATTAATTACAGCATCATCCATCCGGAGTGGGGAATTCAATACGTGTGCTCGGCCCAATACCGTTAACAGACACTTTTACTGATATAGGAGTACTGTGCAGATAAAGTAATTTTTTACTATAAAGAAAAGAAACATCAGTTAATTATTAATTTCCGCCTTCCTCCACAGGTAAAAAAAAAATGATGATGGTTAACTCCATTTGGGACGATAAAACGGACTAACGTGGCACTAGATACTGCCGATGGGATTTGATTTTTTTATTTTTAAAAAAGGATATGTGCTAGTAGGTAGTCTATAGTGGTGCACTGCCCGGGCCAGTACACAAGTGGGCTACTAGATAAAATGGATGGATATCCTGCTGGTAGGCATGCATCAATAATCACCTAGCAACATATAAGCGCTACATGCATGACCTCTCTCTCTCTATGTATATGGTCTTGTCTGGAAAGGGAAAATATATATTGTCGGCAAAATTAAATAAACAGAATTTGTCATTGCACACAGCTAGCTAGTAGATAATGCGTGCACGATCTACTATACGGCGATAAGATGAATGCATGCTGTAAAAAAAAGCTAAAAAAAAGTGCAAGAAAAAGGGAGCGGCGGATTGAGAAGGAAATTAGTGGCCAGCAATCCTAATATACTACTTTATGCGCAGTTGCGCACTCACTTGCTAATGACTAGCTAGATTGGCGCATAATTATAGGAATATAGGCCACCTGAAAAGGACAAGGCTATATATATGCATAGTTGATTAAGATTAAATTCAATTACGCATGCGTGTGCTGTGTTGAATTGGGTACGAAATTAATAAAGAGCAGGAACTGCATAATGTGGATTTGTTTTGGTTTTTAATATATAAAATTTTGTTATGCACATAATATGATGTCATATGTACGTGTTTTAAAAAGTAAAACTAACGACCTACACGAGTATGTATATTAGATATTTAGATATATACTAGTTCATCAACCCGTGCCTCTGCACGGGCTAGTACTTTTTATTATTATTTGAAGTTGTTTAATTTTATTATCAACACCATAATAACGTACTTACTATTTTGCCACATGGGGTGTAAACGCAATATATTAATTAGCATTTTGTCAACATAATTGGGGAGAGAGATCAATATAATATAATTCTAAGATTATGTTGTATACTATGCTTGAAAGATGATAATAAGTATAATTAACTTTATTTTTATTGAAAGATCCACCACAATAAGAAAACACAAATTTTGGTGTTTTATCTGCATTTGAAATGGCAACGGTTAGTTTATCATATGTAAATAATGAATAATTATTAATTAAGAGTTTTTTTAATCATTACATGTAAAGGATCCACCATAGTGTATTGTTTCTTTTTTTTTGTCTCGAAGTTTGCTTCATTTTTTCTTGAACCATGGTACCCGTTGATGGTAGGTATCTTCGGTGATGTTTTCCGATCTTCTCCTTCCTCAGTGACGTTGCACATAAATGACACGGATAGGTTAGGGTAACCAACCAAATAACATGTTAGCATATCATCTTGGTTGTTTTTCCTTGTAATTTGGGCATCCTTGAAAAGAAGATGTTAGTATTATCCTCTTTCAAACCTGGCCAGTTCTTGTGTCCCTCATCATGTCACCAGGATGACTTTTTTTTGTTCCAGTTGTTCTCATATTTCTCGATATATGTGCTAAATGGAATTGATTTGAGATGCAATATGAAAAGAAGAAGTTACATATATGAAGAAATTAAGGCGTAATAGTGAAAGGAAAAAGTATCTAAAGAATCTTACATATATTTTCTGAAAAAGAGCACACCTCCTATAGTAGTTTTGTGCTAATCCTATCAAATATAGTAGTAGTATAGATGATTAGATTATCGTATTTTCATATTAATCTAGGTTGGTCGGGTCCTATAGACCTATAACTAATATAATCCACATGTTCTTTAGAGTATATAGAAAAGGGTAGGGTAATTATTATGTTATCTATGATCCAGCTATTTGGAGTAGATGATCTTTAGTTGATTTGCCGTCAAATGCTATCCCCAGTGAGCATGGTGGATCAAACGGCATCTGCCAAATAGCTTACGGATTCTATGAAACGTGCATGGGATTGATTGTGTTCTCTTTAATAGGCATATGAGAATGGAAGAGATTTAAATAGATTTTTTTTCTGTTTGCTGCTTTAGAGATAGACATTTAAAAAGATTGCAATACTTGTCATTGCTAGGGACTATTTGTTTTCCTGGTTAAGTTAGGTTAATTTTGGGGCTCGTATTATATCGATAGATGGCTACCTATATTTAAAATTATAGATGGCCGGTGTTTATATAAGGTATTGTTATATTACAATTTTATATTTCTCTGTGGAAGTTTAGTGAAGTGCATTGAGTAATGTGTATCCTTTCGAGTTAAGTTCATGAATTTTAAAAGGGCTTACCTACCCCATCTTGTTATTTAAGCAAGAGATAGTGCACATATGGATCTAGTATATTAGTTGTGTTAGCTAAAGATTCTTTTAGAATAGATTCTTTTCTGATTAAGGTAAGAGATTAATTACATGGCTGCACCTGACAGGTGCATTATGATAGTTACATATTTTTTTATTGAAATAAAGAGATTAATGGATAATTTTAGAAACAAAGTAAATCCAACGGCTATTAAAATCACTCTATTTTTTAGAATGTCCACCTAGGATTCCTAGGTGGCTTCATTAGAGTCTTTCATGAGTTTTCTCTATTTTTAGAGCGTCCACCTAGGATTTCTATGTGGCTTGATGTGGAGGCTTCAAAAGGAGCCTCTAATTAGTAATAGTAAGATACAACACTTCTCTCCCCCCCACCCCCACATGAAAATTGCATTGCACTCTATTGCACTGCATGTGGATCCATGGAGCGGAAAGGAAGTAATTGTGATCCCACTGGTCCACCAAATCACACAAAGGACCGATTTTCTCAAAGGTGTAGCTACATATACGTACGATGAGGGTCGCATCGTGGACGTGGCTCCAGTGGTGGCGGCGACGTTTGGCCTGAGCCTGAGCCTGAGCCGGAGGAGCCGGTGGAGCCAGAGCTGGAGCTGAAGGAGACGGAGTTGGTGGAGCCATAACCGGAGGAGCTGGAGGAGCCGTAAGAGCCGGAGGAACCGACTCGACGTGGACAACCATTGCTAGTCGAGGAGTGCGTGGGTGGCATGCCACGGTGAGCGGAGGAAGCTCAAGTTGCACGTCACGTGTCGACGGTGTAGCGGCCGTGCCGGGTGAGGGGGGCTTGAGCCCCTACCGCCGTACAGGGCCGGTCCTATGTTGTTGGGGGCCCAAGACAAAATCAAAATTGGGGGCCCTAATAACCATTAAACTTCAATTGGAAAGTTTATTTTGATGCATTATTTAAAAAAATGGTGAAAACAATGGTAATACCTCTACATCAAAATATAATTTGCAATCAAAGTGTGTTGATGGGCTGATTGTTTGTAATTTTTTTGTTAAGCTAATGTTGTCCAACACTTATTTTGTAATAATAAATCACAATTTGGACCTTAATATATATACCGCAGTTCATGATTGGGGGCCCCTGCGATTTGGGGGCCCGGGTGGCTGCCCCACCTGCTAAGAGCATCTCCAAGAGTTTGCCAAAATTTACTTGGCAAATCCTGTGTTTTGCCAACTTCTAAAAAGTTATGCAAAGTAAAAAAAGAATTCATCTCCAACAGTTTGGCATAATTCACTTGCCAAATCCAGATCTAACTTACATCAGGAATCCTAAGCGAAACAAAATTATGTATGTGCCATTTCACCTCTTGAAAAACTTACATCAGGAATCCTTCTCTATTCTTTATTTCTTTTTCACCCTTCCACCTAGAGGGAAACAACGATGGCAACCACGATTCGCGCGCGCATATATGCGCGTGGGGAGGTGAGTTTTGCCAAGTTTCTATTTTTGCCAAGTTGGTTTGCCAAACTGTTGGAGGCCAATTTTTCTTGTTTTGCCAAAATTATATGGATGCCAAGTTGGTTTGCCAAACTGTTGGAGGTTGGAGTTGCTGTAACACTACATGGCCGGGCCTGCCGCTGTGGTTCCCACAAAGTCTCGCCTACAAATTTTAAGAGGAAGAAGAGAAAGCAGGTTTTTGTTCATTTCTGCCTCCGCCACTGAAATATCTGATGATCCACTTGCGTTGCATTGTGACAACTAATTAATTAAACACAACCACACACATTTTCAGGCTGATGATATAGAACGGTAGTAAAGTAAGCATATGCATACATGCAGGGCTGTCATGACGTAGCTATAGCCTAGCAGAGGCAGGCATGCGACATGCGAGTTCGAGAGGGTTCCATCAGGGTGCAGCTAATAGCAAAGAGGTGGTTAATTTTGTTGGTCCATCTATCGTCCTTGTAAACCGCGTCGAGAAAGCTATCTTGCATGCGTAGCTTTGAGCGCGAGGAGGAATCCTACCGGAATTCTGCCCGGTCGACCTGCTATCTTAATTCTCTAGGAGGATCGATCGATCGACAGGTCTCGTCGTCGTCATACGCGTTTCATTTGCACGCACGCGCCATGCCTAGCTCGCATTGCATTGCTGTGGTATAGAGACAGCTCGATCATACTTTAATCTGTTCCGCTCGGCTGCCACCACACGCGTAGCACTAGGGCCGCCCCTGAGTACTCCATCCGTTTTATAATACTCCCTTTGTAGGTACGAAATATTTGTTGCAACTGATTTTTTTTTCATGCAACTTTGATCATTTACCTTATTCAAAAAATTACTGTAAATATGTAAAAGGGCATGTCAAGCTTAAAATACCTATAATAATAAAGTATGTAGCAAACAAAATAGACGGTGTAACTTGCATAATTTTTGAATAAAACAAACGGTCGAAATTGTAGAAAAAGTCAATGTCGACAGATATTTCAATACGGAGTGAGTACTTGTCATTTTGACTTTTCTAGATACATTTTTTTATTATGCATACACACATAATAAAAAACAATGTATCTAGAGCACCTAAAACATATGAAATTTAAAACGAGAAGCATTATGAAACAGAGGGGTACTAACCAACGACTCAATACTGCATATGCAATAGTCAAACTGTTATTTTATATATTTGGGAGATTACAACTATTAAAAAGCTAAATAATTTGGGATGATCATTAGTGAGTTGATGGGCGTGGTAAGTCGGTAAGTGAAGCAGGGTAGAGAGCAGCAGCAGCTAGCGCGTACGCCCACATTCTGATCCGGTAAGGTGGTCCATGCATGTCGACCAAAAAGCTACGGCAGCGCAGCATCTTCTCCTCAGTCTCAGTCACTTCAGATCATCATTTATTGTTACTAGGGCGTCTCCGACAAAAAAAGTGTTGAGCAATTGAAATCAATATTTTGAGCAATTAAAAGGTGTGAAAACATCACAGTTAGCTTTCGGAGAAGAGCTAAGATCGATCTCGCACATCTCCTGATGCTCTCCTCCTTCACTGCACTCAGACACGATGTTATTAGTTTCTTCTTGGGCAACTTACTTTTTTTTTCCACTCTTTCCTATAACTCTGTAAGCTAGAAGTTAACGCAAACTGTTGGAAGCACCCTGCTTAGTTAGAGGATATATATGGACACACAATATATGAATATGTAGCCGCTAGCTGCTAGCCTATCAATCTATCATGATGGACTAAGCACTACTAAGTCTTAAGTGGCGCTAATTACGCATGCTTAATCAACGTGCTACATACCAAGCTAGCTAGCTTAATTAGGATAGATATATACAACATCAGGAGAGAGGCCGCAAGCATCGACACGAGAAACACGCACGGTACACAGAAAATGCAGCAACGAGGAGTTGTTTGACACCTCCACTGTACGTAGTATCAATTGCTCCATGGATTAGATATGCCGATTGACTACTTTGCTTGTGGGAGCAATGTGACTATTGACTACTGTGTGCACGCCCAATATACAGTTGACCTTTTTAAATTTTCTCGGTAGCATATGTGTGCACTGTATATTTGTATATATATTGCCACCACTACATAATCGTGCATTCGTCCAAAGACGTTAATATCATCACAATTGCAGTGAAGCAGTTTAGTACCGATCAGTAACACCGCGTGGCATTTAGTAACACTCAAGCGATCGCTTGCCTGGTACTAAATGAGGTTCGTAACCGGTACTAGAAGTCGGTTTTGTAGTAGACAATTGGTTCATTCCCCTATTTTTCCTTGAATTAATTCCAATTTTTCTTTACTTTTTTTTAGCACAATACAATTTAGACATACAAATGCAGATTATATATATGGCCAGAGCAAGGGTACTAACTAAGAATAAACTGTTGGTCTAACACTAATATTGATTCCAGAAAATAATACGACATAGACCATGGGAATAATCAGGGGCGGACAGGCAAGAGCACACCTAGGGTCAGTAAAGGGCTGAATCTAGCTGCTGGAATTGAGCATTTAGTACTACCGTAGCTACAGTACGGAAAAAATAGCCCACGCCTAGGGCCATGGCCCTAGTGGCCCTACGCTTCCGTCCGCCCCTCGAAAAATCACCTTGGCTATCTACAAGAAAATTTCATTTCCAGTTCCATTGCCAAGAGTCAAGGGATTGATAAAATTAAAAATACATCATATATATCTGAGAAGAAACCCATGTATTTAACTAGATTTTGCCTAAAAAGCTATCGCATATACAACAGCCTATGGTAGCCGGTTAGGCACTAAGAAAAATGGAGAAAGTGTACACACACACGGCATCATGGTGGTCATGGTGGACTCCCTCCACTCCACTTGAATCGTTGGGAGTCAACATTGACAGCCAACAATCTTTTCGCCCTATAAAACACCATCACCCGCTTGCTTCCTCCCTCCACTCCAACACAACACAAATCATCTCATCCTCAGATCCTCTCATCAGCCATCATCACTCGCTCTTCGCACAAGAAGATCCATCTCAAGCAGTTAATAATGGCGGCGTTCATGGCAACCACCACCACCACCATGATCCTCCTGCTGGTGGTGGCGGCGGCGCTCCTCCCTCTCGCCACCCTCGCCTCCCGCTCGGGCTCGGCCGTGCACCACGGCCACGCCGGCCACGGCCCCAAGCACCACCACTCGACGCCGTCGCCGACGCCAGCAGCCCCGTCTCCCACTACACCGGCGGCGCCCGCCCCCGCATCATCCGCCGCCGCTTTGGTGCGCGCCACCTGCAACTCGACGACCTACTACGACCTCTGCGTGTCCGCGCTGGGCGCCGACCCGTCCAGCGCCACGGCCGACGTGCGCGGGCTCTCCTCCATCGCCGTCTCCGCCGCGGCCACCAACGCCTCGGGCGGCGCCGCCACGGCCGCCGCGCTCGCCAACGGCACCAACGCCCCGTCCGCGGCGTCGTCGTCGAACAACGCGCAGGCGGCGTCTTCCGGCGGCGACGCCACCGTGCAGGCGCTGCTCCGCACCTGCGCCGCCAAGTACGGCGCCGCCCGCGACGCGCTGAGCGCGGCGAGGGAGTCCATCGCGGCGCAGGACTACGACTTCGCGTCCGTGCACGTGAGCGCCGCCGCCGAGTACCCGCAGGTGTGCAAGGCGCTGTTCCGGCGGCAGAGGCCCGGGCAGTACCCGGCGGAGCTGGCGGCCAGGGAGGAGGTGCTCAGCAAGCTCTGCGCCGTCGCCAGCGACATCATCGCGCTCGTCTCCAACACCAGCAGCTAGCTGATCGATCTCCATGCATCCATATATGATCCGTCCATCTGATCTCGCAAGTGATCGACGAGGGATCCTCATATGCCGGCGTTGTTAGCGCGAGGAAGCAGCAGCTAGCTAGCGTGCAGTGAGTCAGTGACTAGTGTACTAGCGCAGTGCGTCTAGCTATACGTGTAATGACACGAATCTCCTAGCTTGTAACTGTATATGTACTGTAGTGTACCTGCCTATACACAATACATACTCCAGTACGTGTTGAGTGGATATGATCTCTGATCAATAGTAGTACTAGCTCTGCCACTGCACCGTTGGATCTTTTTTCATATCATTACTGTAGCGACAGAGATGTGAGAAGAAAAGAGAGACGACCGTCGTTAATTAACAAACGCCTCTTTAGATATCCATCTGTAGCGTTAGATAACGATGGTTGCTTGCAGCTACCAGTTCATCACTGATTCTGTCTAGAAGAAAAATTACTGAGCAGTGAAAAGAGCAAAAAGGCCCTTTCAATTTCACTGCCTTTTTGCTCTTTTCACTGCTCAGTAATTTATACGCGTAATTTATACGCACACGCATAGCGAGATTCAAAATTTAGACCAGTAATTTACTCACCATTTTTTATTTTTTATCATGTAAATTTGACATAATTGGATTTGTAATTAAATTTACTTTCTAGTGATTATGAATTCACAATCATAAATAATATAATATAAAGGAAATGAATGATCAAACTTCGCGCCTTATAAACAAAAACAGAGAGAGTATGGAGTAGTGCTGTCCTTCGATCAATTTGCAGACACAGCCAACTTGGTGTTCAGTAGTAGTATAAGCTAGCACCTTTTGGTTAGGCACATGCAGGCATGCAGCGGTTTAAAAGCTTGCTTGCTTGTGCAATACTTGTCCCCTAATTAATTACTTTGAGCAGCAGATACCGTTTGCTCTGTTCGCGATTCATCATCATCATCATCATCTGTTTGCTCTGCATGGGTGATCTCGCGAACGATTTTGAATGGAAATAATCAAGGATCTAATTCATGCATTGATCCAACCACTAAAGCGTGAACAGCTCTACAGCTACTAATATAATACATACATAATCATCTGTACTATATATGCGATTAATTAAACAGCCAGCCAAATTGATTGATTAACTTCAATCAAATTAGTGTGGTTGTTGTTAAGGCGTAGCTGACCTTGCTCCATCTGGGCATATAATATAATTAGCAAGTAGGCATAGCCAGCCATGCTATTTGCTGTTGCCGGATCAGAGATTTCCCCAGCCAGCAGCATGCAGAAGCAGCAGACATGCATGTCTCGTGGTGTTGCCGGCCGGACGGATTTCAGACGACTTGAGATGGAGGAACCCTACCGGACTTTGCCAGAAGATCGACCACTTTACAACCGGGATACATCATGACGAATTGACGATCCATCGGCGGCCGCGCCGTCTCCTCGTCGTCGTCGTTTCTACACGTACATATAGCGTTTGCACACCATATATTCTGTCCGCTGGATTGGCACCACTTGCACACTGACGCCTCTACCTGCTAGCTGCTGCAATAGTCAAACACTTGATACGAGATTCAGATTTGTGAGTGGAGAGTGAAGCTGGTAGGAAACCAGCAGAGCCGGCACGCAGCTGGGACGACGACGACGACGACCGGGCGAGTAATCAATCGATCGTCAGCCGTCAGCTCGATCGTCGATCTCATCCTGTCAAGGAAAAGGAGAATGGAACAGGTAGATGGTCGATCAGGACATCAGCTTCAGAAGAAGAAGCAGCAGCAGCAGCATCTTCAGTTCAGCACTATACTATACCCCGGTTCATCAGTACAGAAGCACCAAGGACAGGACGATGATGAGATGAGACATGAGAGACCCTTTAGATTAGTGGTTCTAATTCAAAGTGCTACCAACCTAAGGCAGGCATTCACACGACAAACACGGCCCACAATTCAGCCGCACTACTCGCACACAAGAAGCAAGAAATGGGCCGGGGAAGATGACTACTGTTTGAAAAAAGGAAGAAGCTATAGTGCCCTCGCACTGTCGAGTAAAAAGTGGCTGCAGAGCTACTTGTCGACAGCAACTTAATTGACTCTGTTCCCCAAAAGGCGCAATATTGATTTTTTTGTGTACTACTACTGTACATCGAGAGATAAGTTACAAGAGAAAAATAAGGTGGGGAAGAGGAAACTGGTATTTATTATTTGCAAGGATCAAAATAACAAAATAACCTTGGTGTTATTTTGTAAAATTTAACAAAAAATAAGTGATGATTAATTAAATCAAAATGTGCTGTTCCTTCCACTTCCAAGTCTCAAAATGGCTGATGCTATAGCGACTTGACTTTGCTTTATTTCCAAAAGCTAGTCTTTCTGCTTTTGTTGGTACATGTTCCAATCTATAAGAAAAATGTGTACCCTATCACGAATTCTACATGAACCTAGCTACCTAGGCTTCTTCCATGGCTACTATTTCGCCGTAGACCAGTATCTCATCATGTTCCAAGAGACCAAGACCCAAACGACTCTCTGTGGTGGTGAGATATCGATTAGCATGCCCTTCCGCAAACAATTTTTGCATGTCAGTCAAAAGTCAAGCTTGGAATGAACCTAATTAATTATTAGTTGTCTAGTCTTCGGCAGGATTTGTGGTGCTAGTGTGAGATTACGGTGTATCCTGCAATGAAAAAATTTGCCCACATATCCTCTTCTCCTGGACTCCTTTCAATATCATTTTTGGACAATGATGTTTAACTACATTCTAGCTATCCCTTGCAACAAACCACGGTAAAAATACTAAAATCTACTTCACCCCCTCACCTATGGGATGTGGAATAACACATCACACCTAATCTATGAAATTGGCTCTTTTAGCCCTGAACTTTTTAAAACTGGACAAATCACCCTTGAAGCATTTTTGAATGACGGTTTGCTACAGTAACAACAATTTTGTCTTTTCCCCTTTTTATTCGTCTGAATCTTTTAGAAAATCATAGTAAAAATCATAAAATGAAATTTCAATTTTGTTGGACTCTTCATGAGTAGATCGACACAATGAATATATAGTAGGAAAAAGTTCATTTTTGACCACCCAATTATATTCTGAGTTTGGTTTTGGTCATCCAACTTCAAAACCAGACATCTTTGGCCATCGAACTATCAATATGTCCATGCATATTTGGCCACTAGGCAGTTTTGGAGCGTGGTTTTGCTAATGTGCATGCCACACGACAGTGGGGCCCACATATCAGCACATATCTCTCCTCTACCTTTCTCCTCCGCCAGCCACCACCCTCCCCTGCAGCTCACCTATGCTAGCAGTCGTTGTCCCCCGTGCCGGTGAAAGTGCATCTTGGCCCTTGATTGTTTTGGTGATAGTGACAAACACAATTTGCTGTATTTAACGTTTTGAATAAGATGTGTGTAGGATTTACTTAATTGAAAATCATGGTTTTGACCAAAAGAAGGCCCCCAACTCCAATTCGGCGTTTTCAACTAAAGTCAAGGCTTAATTTATTTTTGATTTTGAATTTGAGTATAGGAAACACCGTACTATAAAGGGGGATGCGAATTGATAGCCAAGGGATGCTAAAAGTGCTTTAGGAGATGACCCTAGTGAGTGAGAAGAGATTAGAGTTGACACGTGCACATTTGCTTATCTTATCTCAACCTCTCAGCCTTTACCGGTAGTACCGACACCGGGTCGGTAGTACCGATATGGCTTCACTGGCGAGTTTTAGCCAGGGGCTCGGTAGTACCGACCAGGGGTCGGAACTACCGATATGCCTTCATTGTTGGGTTTCAGCGGGACCCCTCGGTAGTTCCGACCCCATGTCGGAAGTACCGAGAAATCCCGATTTTGCACAGTAACGGCTAGTTTTCAGGGTTGAGTATAAATACCCCTCTTCTCCCTCTTCATTTCTTGTTGACTAACCACGGGACAAACCCTCACTTGAGCATTCACTCCACTTCTCCTTTTCCCTCTAGAGCCAAGATTTGATTCCTTTGAGCTAGGGCTTGGGTAGAGAAGTGATTCCTAGTGAGGATTAGAGAAGCTTTGAGAGCCCCTTCGAATCTCCCCATCTCAAGAGCACTTGAAGCATCTCCGGGCAATTGATTCGTGTTTGTTACTCTTGAAGCTTGCTTCTAGACGGTTAGGCATCTCCCGTTGAGTGCCCTCTTGGTGTGGAGCACCCGGGATCGTTTGTATTACCCTCTCCTTGGTGGAGAATTCTTAGTGAGCACCAATCTTCCTTTGTGGGGATTGGAAGAGGAAAAGAGGCTCTTGGTGATAGCCCTCCCTTTGTGGGATCCTCAACGGAGACGTAGCTTCCTTTGTGGGAGTGAACTTCGGATTAAATTCTTGTATCTCCATTTGCTTGCTTGAATTCTATGTCTCTCTCTAACCCTAGAACTTGTTTAAGCCCGATCTCTAAATTGGTTTTGCTCCAACTCATATCTTTGGTTGCAGGTGTTTCTTAGCTTCTAAACTAAACCTTTGATTCAAATAGAATTGCTAGAATCGCTTTACATTTCAAATTTCATTTTAGTCTCCTCTGTACTGTTGGTAGTACCGGCCCGGTACCGGAAGTACCGACCCCTTGGTAGTTCCGGCACAGTGTAGTACCGACAGGTGTTTTTAACCGTTGTATTTGTTTCAGAAATTTGAAGTGATCCTATTCACCCCCTCTAGGCATCACAAGGTCCTTTCAGCCGGTCACTATCGTCCCCACTCGCCTCCCCTGCGCTAGCCATCGCGGCTCCCCCGCTATGTCCTTGAGCCCGCCAACACTCCACACCCTGCACCATTGCCTGCCTCCACCTCACCGCTCACCACCTTCCACATGTGTCGTCCCTGTGTTGGCCTCCCATGTGCCTTGCCTGGCAGTAGCGGGACATAGAGGGTGGAGGTGCCCGCCCATCCTTCTTGGAATGTGTCCATTGGCCTTGGCTGGCGGCACGAGCGGTGTGATTCCGATGAGGTGGCTCCTGAACTCGACCGGGAAAGCCAGGAAAGAAAGAGGGGATCATCGCGCTCGTTGAATTTGTCGGAAGAGGAGCCGGTGGCAAGGTGGAGGTGGGCAGTGGGGCGGGGTGTGGAACACTGGTGGGCTGGGGGACGGCGATAGCCGGCACAGGGGACACATGTGGGAACAGTGGCGGCGAGCACGAGTGGAGAGCGGTGCCGACATAGCTGAGATGAAGGGGAGGGTGGTGGACTGGTGGCCCACTGAGGAGATAGGGAGAGGAGAAAAGAGAAGAGAGAGAGCGCGCACGAGAGGAGAGAGATGTGCTTACATGTGGGCCCCACCGTCACATGGCATCCACGTCAGCAAAACCACCCTCCAAAACCACCCAATGGACAAATATGCACGATATTGATAATTTGGTGGGCCAAAGATGTCCGACTTTGAAGTTGGATGACCAAATCCAAACTCAACAAATAGTTCGATGGTCAAAAATGCACTTTTCCATATATAATATGGTATTCTTTAGAACATTTTTTACAGCTATGAATTAATTACAGAAAAGCATAACAAAGTGCTAAAGAGGAAAGAATGGCGCACGGGTGCTCTCCCTCTCCCCCTCCCCCTCCCCCTCCTCCCTTCACTGCCGCTCCACGGCTGAGGCGCCATGACGGGATTCAAGCTAAGTTCTCCCTCTGATTTTAAGTCTCTTGCGTCTCTCTTCCTAGTGATTTCTCTTCTTCACGGTTTTTCTCTTCACTGGTTCTGGTTGTTTGGTTTCTTGCTCCTCCTCTTGAGTACTACTGGTCTTTCTGCTCTTTCCGGAAATGGATTACTTATTGAACAAGCTTGATTTCGGTATTGGTAAAGCGTCTGAGCATGATGTCCACCGCAAGACTGGAAGACTCGTTCATTCTTATTCTCTCTTTGAAAAGGGCTTCTATCTTTTGGCAACCTTCAGGAGATATCTTTTTCAGCTCAATGAGGAATCGGTAGCAATAGCCCTTCAATCTTGTCTGGGTGGACTTGCAAAATCCTTTCGGGTTTCCTATCAGAGTCACACTCATTTCCGGTTCACTGTTTCTTGCAAGGCAGTTGGTTTTGCCATTTATAATCTGCGTAGATTCATCAGGGATTCTTTTGATGTTTATTTTCATCTTTGGAGCAATGGCGCCCCTCACTGGGAACGTGAGAAAAGGCTTTGGGAGGCAGAAGAAGCCAAGCAATGGACTAAGGTTCTCTCAAAGAATAAAAAAGAGTGGCTTCTAAGTCTTCTTCTTCTTCCAAGATTATCAGGAAAAGAGTTCGCTTCGCTGAAAGTATTGTGCAAGCCTCTCCAGTTATCAAATCAAAGCCTTCTGGTTTTCCTCAGTTTATCAAAATTGGCAATTTGGACGTCAAGCTTCCGTGCTTTAATTCAGAAGTTTCACAGATTCGTGGCGTTCTTAAGAAATCTTTTGATGAGGTTTCATTGAGCCAGCGTCAAGGCGATCATGCTACTGAGGAACATGAGAAAATTCAAAAGCTTTCTGCTCGGCAGTGTTCCCAAAGCTCTCATTTTTCCAAAGCTCCTCATTCACCTTCGCCTGCTATGTTTAATTTCTTTTTTGGAGAAATTAACCGGTTCCGGCGCTTGGGAGGTTGTGCTCGCTGTCTTGAATTAAATCACTCTGGGAGTAATTGTTCCTGCCCCCCAAGATGTGCTGCGTGCTTTAAGAGGGGTCACAAATTTAAATTCTGTCAAACTAGAAACATGCCAAGGGTGTTTTGGAGGCCCAAGGTGCGTGAGAACCAGCCCAGCCCAGTACCTCAAGCGTCGGGTACAGAATATCAAGAGACAAGGTCCTACAGTGTTTCTCCCCCAAATTCACGAACTCCAGAAAACCCCAACCTCTATCCAGCGTCTCCCGCCTTGGAAACTGCGCCCCTCTTCCGCAACCCCCTTCCGAGGAAGCTCCGCCGGAGGCGGAGATGGCGAACTTCGCTGTTGATCCCGCTCCATTTGTTCCAGAGGGTCTGGAGATTGAAGATTGGGCGCCGTAACGCCCGCGTTTTTAGCTCCAAATAAATCACCTAATAAATCATGCGTATTTTCAAAACTGTCCCGTACCGAGCTCAATTACCCCCTTCAAACCGTAAGTGCAATCAAGCCTTAAGTGGGTTTTGGTGAATTAAGTGACAACTTGATTAAATCCCTAACACTCTTGTGGAGCATGTGAGCAGGTTAATGATTATTGATAAATGATATTTATGAGTAAATTCATGCTTTTGGCTCACATTGCAATAAAGACAAGAATGGATCATGACAATGTATATGTAATGATTATAAGCATACTAAGAGTGAATGTCATGATAAAGAAAGGATGTTCTTCCCATTGATCTTTACATAAAGCATACAACAAGTGATCCTAAGCTAAAGAAAAGCAAATATAAAGGCATGATGATATATGATAATTGGTTGGCTTTTCTATGTTGGGCAAAGCACATTTTGAAGAAAGGAGAAGCTTGTGGTATAGTAATGGGAGAATTAAATTAAAGATGAATATGGCATCAAGGGATTTCACCATTGACACATGATAGAGATTGATGACCAATGTGTGAGCTTTGTCAAGAAAAACATCAAGTGATTTCACTATTGCTACAAGATGGAACTTGATGATCTAGACAATAAGTTTACCAAGTTCAATATCAAATGGTTTTCATTCTTATACTTCATGAAGATTATTGAATTGTTCAAAGAAGAGATTTGCAAGACTTCGAGTTGGATTTTAGCTAAGGTCATTTGGCTATCTATATTACTTTGAACCTACATTTGAAAGATTGCAAAAGCAAGGATAATTGATATCAATCAAAGGACAAACAAATTGAGTGGCATCTCGAATGGTTTTATCTCTATGGTGCAAGGCTTGACTCAATTGTGGCAAGGATAAGTGATGAAGAAATCAAGATGGCTAAAACGAGGAACTAAGCTAAGGCTATGGATAGCGACCATAAGCAAAGTGGCTAGGGTGAAGTTAAGAGCATCAAGGATTTCGAAGTATCATATCCAAGCCCACCGAGGAAAGTGATAAATTGCATCTAACATCATGATTGATAAATTCAAGTGGCTTAAGAATTCAAAGTTATTGATCTCTACTCTATGGAAGAATTCTAGGTCGCTAGCTCAAGGTGGACATGCTCAAGCACATACATATGTTTGCTCATCTACAACATGTGCTTAGTTGGTACACGTCATTGGAAGCCCTCGAATCATTGAAGATCATTTATCGGCGTATCTTGGAGGTTCAAGCTCAAGTGGATTAATTAGGATTTATCTTTTATCTTGAGTTTAGGTATGCCGTACTATCAAGAGGGATGAATCATTGGTTGGACAACAAACATCAAAAAGTGCTCAAGTGGAACCTAGAGAGACTAACCCGTGAGATCAAAACCTTAGTTGAGCTCTCGGCCAAAACCGGCCCTGACCGGTTTGCAAACCGGCTCCGACCGGTTTGGGCACCGACACCGTCCAACGGCTAGTTGGTTTGAAAACCGGTCGACCGGTTTGGCAAACCGGTCGACCGGTTTTGTCCGACGGACTAACGGCTAGTTTTGAGTGAGGTGGGTATTTATACCCATGAGCTCCTCTTTGAGGGGTTCTTTGGTTCTCTTCACTCCTAACACATTCCCCGAACCATAGCAAAGCTCTTCCCAACCTCTCTAAGTGAGATTTAAGCCTCTAGTGCCATATCCTTGTGTTGGGTTAAGAGAGTGACTAGTGTGAGAGCTTTAGAGAGCTTTGAGGAGCCTAGTGAGCATCCCACACTTGAGCACCTGCCGATTTCGTTGAAGATCTTTGAAGAATCTTTTACTCTTGGAGCATTTGCTCCTAGACGGCTATAGGTCGCTTGGAAGCTCCAATCCGAGATTGTGGAAGCTCCAAGAAGTTTGTATTACCCCCCGTGAATCTAGTGAAATTCTTCTCATCTCAAGAGTTAGTTCTCTTGACTTGAGATCGAGGGAAAGGGCAAGCCTTGTGTGGCGAGTCTATCCTTGTGTGGATACCTCAACAACGTGGACGTAAGCAAGCCTTTGTGGCGAGCTGAACCACGGGATAAATCCTTGTGTCAATTGCGCCTTTACTTCATATATATCTTGTTTGTTGGTGTATCTCTCTTTCTAGCATATATCTTGTGCTTCCGCTTCGATCTACCTTAGTGTGCTTGTCTTGTGTGCGGGGACTTTGTTGGTACTCCTGGAAACCCATGTGGAAGTCCCACACCAAGTTTGGTTTGTGCTAGAACTCGTAGAGGGGTTTTACTTATTGTCGGTTCTGTTTGTGTAAAACCGGTCTGACCGGTTTTGGAAACCGGTCTGACCGGTTTCAGTACTGACAGTGAGTTGAATATTTTTTAAGTGTGCAGATTCGCCTATTCACCCCCCTCTAGGCGACATCAAGATCCTTTCAATTGGTATCAGAGCCTGGTTCTCCGAAATCGAGCTTAACCGCTTGGAGAAAAGATGTCGACAACGTCTGAGGTATCTTTTGAGCCATTGACACTAGGTGGTTCAAACTTTGATTCTTGGTCTGCTCATGTACTCAATAAAATTAGGACCTTTGGTCCATATGCCGAGCAGGCTGTAGTCGCTAGCATTCTTCCTCCTTGCACCAGAGTAGACAACCTTGACTTGTCAAATTTACCTAGAGAGGAGTTAGAATGTTGGCAACTCAACGCTCAAGTTACTGATTACATTCGTAGCACCTTGAGTTGTGATGTGCGAGAATTGATTTATGACGACATAGTTGATGCACATGACATTTGGGAAATTATTCAAGGGGTCTACGGTATGCCCAAATGTAAATATCAAAATCAAAGAGTAAGCATGCAAAGTAAAGCCACAACGTCAAACCAATCATCTTCATGCACTCATGATGACACCTCAGCAAAATGTGATGAGAAAAGAGAAATCATACGTCAAAATGAAGATTTGGGGTTTGAACATGACAAGTCGTTAACTAGTGAGGATCAAGGTGCAAATGTGTCTTCAGAAGGGTGCTCTACCTCCGGAGCACACACCGATGCTACGATTATCACACCCGAGGATCGCAAGACAAGAAAGGCAAGTCGGGTGACCTCGTGGGGAAACCGGTCCAACCGGTTTCCAAAACCGGCCCTCGACCGGTTTTCACGGATGAGCGCAACTAGAAGCAAAGCAAGTGTTCAAGAAGGCGATCAAGAAAAACACCGACAGCTTTCTAGATCCTCAACTCTCAGTGTTGATGATCACAAGTGCTTGATGGCCAAGAAGAGCAAGGAAACCAAGGACAATCAAATGTCAAAGAGAGTTGAAGATCAAGTTGGCATCATAAAGACTTTGACTCAAAAACTTGAAGCCTTCAAACTCTCTCACTCTACCTTGGTTAATAAATATGATATCTTGCTTGACAAAGGTGCTTGTGCTACTAAAACGTCTACATGTGTAGCGTCTTTGGAGCAAGAAAGGAAGGTGCTCAATGAAAGGCTTGAAAAACTTACTAGCGAGCATATGGCTTTGCAAGCACGTCACAAAGAGCTTGAATGCTCTCATGAAATGCTTGTAGAATCATATTCTTGTCTAGAAGTGGCTCATGAGGTTGTTCTCTCGTCGGTAAAATCCACTCAACCTCTCTCACACACATGCACATGCTCACATGTCAATATTGAATTGCCTTGTACTAAACCTTGTTGTTCTCAAGCAAGCCAATCTAGTATTGAGCATGTATTTGTAGAGACTTGTGATGACCTCATTGCGAAAGAAAATGATCAACTCATGCAAGAGGTCGAAAGGCTTAAAGTTGACTTGAGTAAGTTGAAGGGAAAGAGTCAAGTGCAACCTTGTCAAGATAACCGTGACAACATGGTGAAGAAGCTTGAGAAGGGTTCAAACCGCACTAGCTCAACCTTTCGACCGAAGAAGCGAGGCAAAAATCACAAGGCTCAAGAAATGAAGAAAAAGGAGCTTGATGACATACAATCATTCAAGCACTCAAATGAGGGGCATTATGCATCGATGTGCTCTCCTCAGCTCAAAAACAACAAGAAAAAGCAAGGGAAGCTAAGGAGAAGGATATGCTACAAATGCAAGCAACATGGACACTTCATCGGTGATTGTACACAAGTAACCGGGGCGCTTCTTGTACCAAACCGGTCGATCGGTTTGGGAAACCGAAGTTAGACCGGTTTGGCAACAGCAGTGCCTCAAGTGCATATCAAGCAAAATCAAGCCCCCACAGCAAGCCTACATGTCAAGAAGGGGCAAGTGAGCAAAAACAAGTGCAAGGTCTCATCAAGAAAGATCAAAGGCCGTCTTTGCTACACTTGTCGGTCAAAGGGACATGAAAGTAATGAGTGTCCAAATGGTAACATTCCTAAGTCAAAACTTGTCAATTATACATTATCAAGACTCGGGGATAACAAGAATGATACTTATGCTACTAGAGTGATTAGTTCACCTCAAACTAGTATAAGAACCATCCCAAAATCTATTGTGACTAACCTTAAAGGACCCAACATGGTTTGGGTACCAAAAAGAGCTTGCTAGAGTTGCGGGAGCATGGAGATGCATTGGAGGCTTGGTAAATCTCAAGAGAAGGTCAATGAACTAGAGTAATGCCGAGCATTAAGTATAAACTCTCTTTTTCTACTCCAATGACATCTCGGTAACATAAGCTTCATCTTTCATCTTAGTCAATTGATCCTAAGTGGTATCTTGTGCTCAAGGCCTTGGTTTTGTGCACTTGGCTTGTCTAAGTACTTTGTTATACAAATATGCTCCTCTTTCCATATGATGCTTGTAATCGCTCTCTAGTAGAGCATTTCAATTTAATTTGTGCGAGTTCAAATGAGAAGCAAATTGTAAGTCAATCAAGTGTTTGACCATACGTGATGTTAGAACAAGTTGAAGCACATGAGAAGATGAAGAGAAATTCCAAGCTTTAACACAAACTCCAAGGGCCACAAACATCTCTATGTTTCGGTGGTACGGACCTCGGAGGTTCCGAGAATTTCCTCGAGAGGTTCCGATGTTTGCTTTGTAGGAACTCAACCTCCGGGAAAATCTTCGGAGGTTCCGAGTTTTTGAAAGTTCGGACCTATAAAGTCTCCGGAATCAAGGTGATCATCAAGAATGATACACACATGAGGATGTGCCTGCATTAGGAGCTGATGGAGTCTTGAAGAAATGGTGGTTGAACTGACTGGTAAAACCGGTCTGACCGGTTTGCCAAACCGGTCTGACCGGTTTTGGCCCAGTCCAGTTTAACTTGGAATTGAACTTCTAGATTAGCCCAAGAATTTCAAACATATATCCTCAGCCTCTGATTAAGCATCATACACACACTATCTTGGTGATAGTAAGTACTCTTGGCACAATTTCAATTTTCATAAATTACTTTTCTTTTGTGCCTAGAGCAAATTGTAAAGTGACCTCTCCTAGTTCATTAATTTGACCGAGTGCTCGTCTCATGCAACTCAAATTCATGATGCACCTATCTAGGGGGAGATCACTCTACAATTTGTGGCTTTGGGACTAATGCCTTCATCTAGTGATCTCTTGTAGTCTCAAATTGAGAGTTCATTTCTCTCTCCATGGAGTATGCTTGTGATTCTTGAATCCAAAAGGGTATTATTGAGCAAATCTTTTTATTTGGATTACGGAACTAACCTTAAAGCATAGCTACTCACCACAATATAGTTTAAATTCCTCAAGTTGGACTTGATTGTCAATATGGTGCATGTGACCCTAGTCATTCACATTAATTCATGTGCTCCATAAACAAAGGGAATTTGATCTATATTGTGAGGTTTCAATTTTCGGTGAATTCCTTGTCTCTCTAACCCAAAAGGTCACCAAGGATTGAGACTAGTACTTGTGCTACTTAAGTCTCTCTCTCTCACGTTGTGTATAAAGGTCTATCAAATGAGAGCTATGGCTTGGACCTAACTTGATAATGCACAAGTCAAGGGAAATCACAATTCACCAATGTGAAGATGTGATAAGCTAGAGGCAAAGGTATGATTCACACTCATTTCTCTTTCTACCTTTATCATCTAGGTTTCATTCATGATAGGGTGTGCATTTTCTTAGCATGTGGTTATTCACGGTCTCTTGTGGATTTCAATTGGATATTTAATTGATGCCTACCTTTATATCGACTTTATGTCAAATGCTTCTTGTAATGTGAGAGGCATGAGTTAAATATACTAATGAGATCCTAAATCATGTTTAGCCACATGTTTGAGTGACATAGGGTTAGTTCTTTGAAAAACCTAACTAGCATGATAGAACATGTGTGAACCTTGAAAATATTTGGAGTTTGGTCCTCATGACCCGATCGATCCACATGTGACTATGGTTAAACGTGCTTGATTGATGGCTAGTCACAAGTGGTGAGATTTTCTTAAGTCCAACATATTCTTCATATCCTTTTCTCTCTAAGTTTCTTGGAAGTATCAAGGAGCTTTTGAGCCTAAATGGAAACATTTATCTAAGGGATTTATCTAGTGACCAAAGTTTATTGCTTAATCTTCTCGGCTCACTAGATTCATCTTAAAAAAACCAAAATTCTTTCAATATCTTATCTTTTTCACCTCTCTCGGAGAAAAAGGGGGTCTTTGGATAAAGATTTGAAGCTTCAGGTGTTACTTTAAAAGAACTAGTAACTGGACTCCTCTTGAACATATCACTCTTATTGGTTCTCAATTCAAGCTTCAATAACTCAAATTCTACCATCTTTTGGTTTCCTGAGGGAAACCGGTCTGACCGGTTTCGAAACGGCTCGACCGGTTTCGAAACCGCTCGACCGGCTTCGCAAAACCGGTCCGACCGGTTTTTCCCGGGCCACCCCTTTAAGGGGTATCACGGTTGGAATATTCTCTATCCATCCCCACTTCATCCTCACCGAGACCAAGCTCGAGCCACACTCCCCTTTCCCGTGCTACCTCTCCTCTCTCACTCTCCCACCATGAAATCTTGAGAATGGGCCAAGGAAAAGCTTTTCCCTTTGGGGATTAAGGGCTAGAGGTGCTAATCTTCGGCCTAACCGGATTGGAGACCGTTTTTGAAGGTTTAATCAACTTCTCCCATCCTCTCAAGGTATTCAAAAGTTCTCCTTGCTCGATCTCTTAGCTCCTTGAATATCTCTTATATTCCTTTGAGCAATCATCAACTAGTATGCCCGGAAGCTATATTTAAGTTTTGAATCGGTTTGGATGGCTACATTTCAAATTCCTTAATCTAGGGTTTCGGTAAAATCGACGAAACCGGTCCGACCGGTTTCGAAACCGGTCTGACCGGTTTGGCTGGACGAAACCCCGATTTTCTTTAATCTCTTCAAATTCGTTTCTCGTCAAGTCCCACATCAATTCCTATGTTCCTTATACATTCTTTGCAACACTTTCTTGGTCGGGAACAACATGTCGGACTTCTCTAAGACCTACACTCGGTCGAAGAAGCAAAAGAGGGTTGATGAGCCCGAAGGCGTTTCCGGTCCGATCGAGGCATCCGGTGCCTCCAGTGGGCCTATCTTGAGGCCTAGGACGTCCAGGGCATCTCAACCCGCTGTGGACGAGATCGTTGAAGAAGAAGAAGAAGAGGGGCATGAAACGTCTAGTGACGATAATGAGAGTGATGAGAACTACATAATGCAGTTTAGGCATGGGAAAGGACCCGCAGATGATGATGATGATGATGATGATGATGATGATGAGGAAGATTTAGGAGGAAGAGAAAGAAGTGTTGAAGAAGAAGAAGAGGAGGAGGTGTTGCTTGAGATCCGTAGGCCAGTCAATCCCAGCTCTCATCGGATTGTGAACTATCTTGGCATGGGAAAGACAAGAGGCGGGCCTAGGAGGAAGAGAAGGGAATGGCCCTATGGTGAGCCTAAGGACATGGCCGGTGGGATAGATTATCGATTTCACACTTTCTTTCGGCAGGACTTCTATTCCACCGCCATTATTGCTAAGAAGAAGGGTATTATTGCGAGGCTCGGTGGATAGATTGGGCATACATGGAGAGGGCGGAGACAATGCTTGTTTTCGAGAGATATCATAAGTGTTTGCACTACTCTGAGGATCAAGCCTCTGATGGGTTTTAGGCACAGTTGGAACACAGAGGTAATTGCTCAGTTCTATGCCACCGTTGTTTTTGAGGAACATGAGAGTGCTAGGAAAATGCATTGGATGACCGAGGGGACTAGATACAGTGTCACCTTCACTAACTTTGCTAGGTTCCTTGGACTCGCTCCGGCCAGATTTGTCTCTTCCTTGTATTCACCGAGGCACTCGTCCTATGGAGCCGTCCGCAATGAAGTTCATGTATCCTAGGGACAAGCAAGCAAATGCGGGTTTTGCGACGGGACTTTACTCCTATTACGGTGTCTTTGAACCGTATGTTTCGCTTGACCCTCACACCTAGGGGAGGAAACCGGCAGATATTTCTAACTTTGCTAAGGACTTGCTCGTTCACATGAGGCCTCCTGGACTTCCATTCTCTGTGAGTGACTTTATCCGGGAGGAAATCAAGTCTATTAGCGAGAGCCCCCAGAGGTTGTGTGGATATGCACCATATATCATGCTTATCATCGAGAAAGCGTCTAATAGAAAATTTCTAAAGGATTCAAAGCATGAGCCTTTCAAGGTCCCCGTACCCAAGAGGATGAGGTTACCTTCACCTGGAAGGTACGACGAGTTGATGGAGGAAGGAGAAGGTCGGCGGCATGATCGGCCACCGTTCTTGCCTGCGAGTCGGGGCCAAACCGGCTCGACCGGTTTGGAAAACCGGCTTTGACCGGTTTGGGGGGCGGCGGCAGCCGGCCAAGGGGACAAGCCACCCTCTCCCATTCGTAAGCTCTTGAACTTTTTCACTTCTATGTGTAAGAGCCGGAGGGATGCGTTAGTTGAGCGACAAAGATCTAGGAGAGAGAGGAAGCAAATGAAGGACACTCTCAAGCTTTTGCACAATCATCACGATTTGAGCCTCCTAGATCTCCACCCTCTCCCGAGACGGAGGAGCCCGAGATTCCTTCGGTGGACGGCATGGTGGCGCGGCTAGGCTCCGAGGGTTATTTTCAACAATATGCTCATCACTTTGGTTATCAAGTCCCTAATCCTCCACCTCCTCCTATGGGACCTCCTACTAGTGGAGAAAGTATTGTGTCTCAAGCTTATCAATCTCTCTTCGGCAACATTGATGGTAAGATGTGGTTTCTTTTTCATTAGCATCTACCATTCTTTCTCAAGTTCTAAAATTCAAATTCTCTCTTAGACTACCCTCCTCCACATGGCGGTGCTCCTCCGGAGTATGGTGGTCAGTGATGCTCAGCAGCACCTCTTCTCCAAGTTTTTAGTGATGGATGACAAAGGGGGAGAAGAATAGATGATTAAAGCTTATCCGTCCCGTGTCTTTGTAGGGGTGAAACCGGTCGATCGGTTTTACAAACCGGTCCGACCGGTTTTGTCTTTGAGCAGATCCCAAGCTCCTATGTATCCAGTTATCTTTTATCTTAGAGACTTGTTGAGAGATTTGGATCTGTAATATTTAACTGTTGTACCTTATCTATGTGTTGGACTTGAGAACTCTTGTATTGTGTGCTACAATGTGTGTAATGTACTTTAAATGTTTCTAAGCGACTTAATGGTAGTCTGTGATGCATGATTGTATGGTGAATGAGTTTTGTTTCCTTGTTTTCCCTGTGTTGTGGGCTCGACCGGGGTGAAACCGGTCCGACCGGTTTCGAAACCGGTCTGACCGGTTTTGCCCCAGACAGCACACACTCCTTTGTGTTTTGTCTCTCGGTTGTGTTAACTCATGTCATATGCATCACACACTCATTTTATCTTGTCACACACACCTGTTGCACCCCACTTTGCTGAGATTTAGGGGGAGCTCCATGTCTTTCTTGAAATACGTGCAAATTGGCATTTTAGGCCAAAATTTTGGAATTCCATTCTTTGCACGAATTGAGGGGGAGCTTTACCTAAATCTTGGTTCTTATGAGCTTTATTTTTATATCTTTTGTAAGCTTTAATCAAGGTTGTCATCAATCACCAAAAAGGGGGAGATTGTAAGTGCAATCAAGCCTTAAGTGGGTTTTGGTGAATTAAGTGACAACTTGATTAAATCCCTAACACTCTTGTGGAGCATGTGAGCAGGTTAATGATTATTGATAAATGATATTTATGAGTAAATTCATGCTTTTGGCTCACATTGCAATAAAGACAAGAATGGATCATGACAATGTATATGTAATGATTATAAGCATACTAAGAGTGAATGTCATGATAAAGAAAGGATGTTCTTCCCATTGATCTTTACATAAAGCATACAACAAGTGATCCTAAGCTAAAGAAAAGCAAATATAAAGGCATGATGATATATGATAATTGGTTGGCTTTTCTATGTTGGGCAAAGCACATTTTGAAGAAAGGAGAAGCTTGTGGTATAGTAATGGGAGAATTAAATTAAAGATGAATATGGCATCAAGGGATTTCACCATTGACACATGATAGAGATTGATGACCAATGTGTGAGCTTTGTCAAGAAAAACATCAAGTGATTTCACTATTGCTACAAGATGGAACTTGATGATCTAGACAATAAGTTTACCAAGTTCAATATCAAATGGTTTTCATTCTTATACTTCATGAAGATTATTGAATTGTTCAAAGAAGAGATTTGCAAGACTTCGAGTTGGATTTTAGCTAAGGTCATTTGGCTATCTATATTACTTTGAACCTACATTTGAAAGATTGCAAAAGCAAGGATAATTGATATCAATCAAAGGACAAACAAATTGAGTGGCATCTCGAATGGTTTTATCTCTATGGTGCAAGGCTTGACTCAATTGTGGCAAGGATAAGTGATGAAGAAATCAAGATGGCTAAAACGAGGAACTAAGCTAAGGCTATGGATAGCGACCATAAGCAAAGTGGCTAGGGTGAAGTTAAGAGCATCAAGGATTTCGAAGTATCATATCCAAGCCTACCAAGGAAAGTGATAAATTGCATCTAACATCATGATTGATAAATTCAAGTGGCTTAAGAATTCAAAGTTATTGATCTCTACTCTATGGAAGAATTCTAGGTCGCTAGCTCAAGGTGGACATGCTCAAGCACATACATATGTTTGCTCATCTACAACATGTGCTTAGTTGGTACACGTCATTGGAAGCCCTCGAATCATTGAAGATCATTTATCGGCGTATCTTGGAGGTTCAAGCTCAAGTGGATTAATTAGGATTTATCTTTTATCTTGAGTTTAGGTATGCCGTACTATCAAGAGGGATGAATCATTGGTTGGACAACAAACATCAAAAAGTGCTCAAGTGGAACCTAGAGAGACTAACCCGTGAGATCAAAACCTTAGTTGAGCTCTCTGGCCAAAACCGGCCTGACCGGTTTTGCAAACCGGCGCTCGACCGGTTTGGGCACTGACACCGTCCAACGGCTAGTTGGTTTGAAAACCGGTCTGACCGGTTTGGCAAACCGGTCTGACCGGTTTTGTCTGACGTACTAACGGCTAGTTTTGAGTGAGGTGGGTATTTATACCCATGAGCTCCTCTTTGAGGGGCCGCTTGGTTCTCTTCACTCCTAACACATTCCTGAACCATAGCAAAGCTCTTCCCAACCTCTCTAAGTGAGATTTAAGCCTCTAGTGCCATATCCTTGTGTTGGGTTAAGAGAGTGACTAGTGTGAGAGCTTTAGAGAGCTTTGAGGAGCCTAGTGAGCATCCCACACTTGAGCACCTCGCCGATTTCGTTGAAGATCTTTGAAGCATCTTTTACTCTTGGAGCATTTGCTCCTAGACGGCTATAGGTCGCTTGGAAGCTCCAATCCGAGATTGTGGAAGCTCCAAGAAGTTTGTATTACCCCCGTGAATCTAGTGAAATTCTTCTCATCTCAAGAGTTAGTTCTCTTGACTTGAGATCGAGGGAAAGGGCAAGCCTTGTGTGGCGAGTCTATCCTTGTGTGGATACCTCAACAACGTGGACGTAAGCAAGCCTTTGTGGCGAGCCGAACCACGGGATAAATCCTTGTGTCAATTGCGCCTTTACTTCATATATATATATTGTTTGTTGGTGTATCTCTCTTTCTAGCATATATCTTGTGCTTCCGCTTCGATCTACCTTGGTGTGCTTGTGCTGTGTGCAGGGACTTTGTTGGTACTCCTGGAAACCCATGTGCAAGTCCCACACCAAGTTTGGTTTGTGCTAGAACTCGTAGAGGGGTTTTACTTATTGACTGTTCTGTCTGTGTAAAACCGGTCTGACCGGTTTCAGTACTGACAGTGGGTTGAATATTTTTTAAGTGTGCAGATTCGCCTATTCACCCCCCCTCTAGGCGACATCAAGATCCTTTCACAAACCCTAGTCACCTGTCCCTCCCTCTCACCCGGCGCGCGTACCGCGAATCCCGCCGGCGCCGCCGCACCGGGCCGGCACCCACGCGTGCCTTCCCAACGCCGCGGTCGGCCACCGTGCGGGAATCCCCGCGCATGCCGCGGTCCCGCCGGCCGGTCCGCCTCGCCATCACCGCCGTCCCGGAAAATGCGCCGACGCCCGGAAATCGGAAAAATCCCGCAAAACCCTTCCTCTAAATTCCCTAACATTTTTCCCTAATTTTCTAAAATTTTCCCGAATTCTTTTCTCCCTTTTTTTCTATTTTTCTTTTCCCTTTTCTTCCTTTCTTTTTCTTTCTTCTCTTCCTTTTTCCTTTTCTCCTTTCCTTTTTCCTTTTTCCTTTTTCCTTTTCCTTTTTCCCTCCCCTTTCCTTCTTCTCTCTCCCTCCCCTTCCTTCCCCTTCCTCCCGCGCGGCCAGGACCCCCCCGCCCCCCGACCGCGCCACCGGCACCGTGGACTCGGGGCCCGCGCGCCTACCACACCGTCCCCCCCCTCTTCTTGCTCGGCACGCCTCCGACCGCTTCCCCCGGCGCCGCACGCCCGGCCCGCCCCCCGCGCCGCCGGCCGGCCACCCCCTCACCGGCCGACGACCACGCCGAGCCGTCGCATCCGCCCATGTTGACGGTTAATAATTGTATCAAAGTTCGTTCGTGACTCACAAGCGTACAAGTCTCCCGTCGTAGTCAAGGGACCCTTCTTCCCTCGAGTGGTGAACCCAAGGTATCGAATCCGTGGAACAAATGTGTGACGCAAGACTTAATCTATTAAAGCCAAGTAACTTCAATCTTCGATAAAAGACCTAATGCATCTAAGTAAAAGACACAAAACGAATCTAATCTACTAAAAAACGGAGAAAACAAAGTAAGATTGGGTAGATAAACCGATCTAGAGGGATCGGGGTAAGCCTTTTGTTGAAGTTTCAAGCATGAGAAGAAGTAGCAAATCGAATCTTAATAGAAGCCTCTTTAAATCGTGGTTTCCCGTCCAAATCCGAAAACATCCGCCTTTCGAGACCCCCGTTCGGTCACAACGTATCCCTATTCATGCGGGGAGCTTAGGGCGAGTCAAAAGACAAGTCGAGATTCTTTCGGAAGATACGGCGTGTACCTCTAGCCACCGCGGCTACAAGAACACCCTATGTAATCTATCTCGAGAATAGAATTGGAATAAGCAAAGCCGATCGAAAAACGAAATCTTCGAGGAAACACTTGATCGGCCGGGAAAAGATTCAACTTGATAATTCAACTATAACAATGATACATACACAAGATCACCACCGGGATCCTTCCTTGATCTTGCTTCTAGCTCGGGAACTCCGACGTGGTCTTCCGTGCAAGGTTCCCACGTCGGCTAGGGAAACCCTAGTCAACTAGCTCGACCCTCTCCTCTCCGAGATGGTGTCCCTCTCTTCTCTCGCTTCTCGGCGGGCGAAGACGAAATCTTCTCTCGCGTGGCTCTCGGTCGGGGGACTATAAATAGCCCGATTGGCGGCTAGGGCAAAGGAGAGCGTGTTTGGGCCCAAAATGGGCCCGGGCCGACCGGACCGGGCCGGCCGGCCCGGGCCCATTTAGGCCCGGCCCGTGGGCTCCTTTGCCCCACGTCGGTTCCCTTGCTTCTCGGATGTTTCCCCCTTCCGCATGTAGGTCCATGTCGTCGGTTTCTCTCCGAATTGGACTCAACTCCTTGTCTTGCAAGATTCGAAGCACTTTTCCGGTCGGTCCCCGGAGTCCGTCGTCTTCTCGGATCAAGTCCCCCGCTTCTTGGAGTTAAGTTTGCTTCATTGCATGACTTGTACGGGGCTTCAAGGTCTTGTCATGAGGTGCTTGATGAACTTATCCCGAAAGTCTTGCATTTAACACTAAAACCCCGCATAAACATTAAACTCCAAAACCGACATGCACACGTGAACTTGTTATACCACGGGGGTTAGTACCAATGGATAAGGTATAAAACTCATGCCAACACCGAAGGTAAACTCATGGCTAGGTTGACGGATTTTCACCGTCAACGGCCCAACAACAACCGACGCGACCGCCGCTTGCCCCCGCGCCGCCGACGACGACCGCCGCGGCCGGCCTAACCCTCTTGCACGTGTTGACCCGCCGCGGCTCGAGCCGTCGCGTCGCCGGTCGCCGCGGAGTCCCGCCGGACTTCGAGAAGAAGCACGAGCTCACCGGCGGCCTCCCCGCCGGAAATATCTCCCCCCCCGAACAGCCTTAGGCCGCCTATAAAAGGGCGGCACCATTCCCTCGCCGCACCACACCGCATCCGCGGCCTCCCCCGAGCACCACGGCGCCGCCGCCCCTAGCACCGCCGCCTCCCTCGACCGACCGCCGCCGATCCGCCTCCTCGCACCGCCTCGGTCCAAGGTGAGCACGGGGATAAGATCCCCTCGTCCCCCTCTCCGTATTGCCCTACTCCCCGCCGCCGCCGCGGCTAGAGCCGCCGCGCCCCCTCCCTCCGCAGCCGCCGCCGCCGAGCCCCCCCCCTCCCTATCCTCTCGTTCCGAACCGTGAGGGGGAGGGAGAAGATGGCGTTTTAGCCAAAACCCCCCCCCCCCCGCTCTTTCCTTTTTCCCCTAAACCCATGCCTCTATTCTCTCTCTCTCTCTCTTTATTCTTTTCAAATAGCCCCCGAGTTAATAATTAATTATAGATTAAATACCGTCAAACCCTAAATAATTTACAACCCGGCCCTAACCAAGTTTATATTATCATAATCACCCCCCTTTTACCTTTAGTAGAAATTACTAATAGGTCCTTAATCCCTATAACCCCTCCTTAACCTAGCATTTCATGCACGCTTTTGTTCCCGATTAAGTCCAAATTTCACCATATCCTTCCCGGTAGTACCCCCGCCGAACCAACCCCCTCCCTGGGACTTATATATACCCCCTCTCCGCTCATCTTTCCCTCCCCGAGCTCGGGCCGGAAATATGTGTGCTAATATTGCTTGCTTGCCTGTGTGTGCGCTATAGCCGACGGAGTAGACGGAGGAAGGTACCCCGAGCCGGAGATCGAAGCCGACTACTGCGAGCAGGAGCCCGAAGTCCCGAACGCCGAGCCGGCACTCCCCGAAGACTTCGAAGACGGCAAGTTCAATCTCATCCTTTGATGCATGCTTCTGTCCTAGTTTTATAAACACAACCCTATACCCGTTTTATAAATTGCATGTTGTTTCACTGCAAAAACATGGTAGGATAGCCACCCTTGATTGCTATGATTGAACCTTGTTTTGGCCTAAATGAGTGCTTTAAAAATGTGTGAGTGCTTTCAAAATGTGTGAGTGCTTTAAAAATGGAAATGGGATATGTTTGGAAAATGAGTAAAGAACTGGGTAGACGAGATGGACGTGTGTCAGGAGTATGGGTGAGCTCGTACCTGTGTGGTTGAGCGTGTTGGGAGTTGTCCATCTTGTC
Organism: Cenchrus americanus; assembly: GCA_947561735.1. Classification (NCBI taxonomy): domain Eukaryota; kingdom Viridiplantae; phylum Streptophyta; class Magnoliopsida; order Poales; family Poaceae; genus Cenchrus; species Cenchrus americanus. The sequence continues at coordinate 42,792,239 of OX387242.1, read as the reverse complement.
GGTTAAGGACCGGGTTGCGTGACATCTCACCTGACCCAAATCATCGTACAACCACTCGACCGTTGTATGTGGCAACGGCTTAGCATAAACCCCACTAGTTAATCTACTTGCCATCTGGTGTGCGAATGAGCAGCGGGAGACCAAGGAGTAGGGGTACGCTCTGTGTGAGGTACGCCCTGGTTATGTGGGATAACCCCTTGGTTGCTTCCGTGGTGGCTCGTAGTGTTAGCTAAGGTGGGTAATGGCTTTGATAGGATCCGTACCGCACTGAGGTGTCCGTGTGACGGTACCCTACTTGTGGGTAAAGATGTACAACCTCTGCAGAGTGTCAAACCTATTCGAATAGCCGTGTCCACGATATTGGACGAGTCACGGTGTGGTCACAAAAACTAGTGTTTGGATGGGATGTTTTCTGGCGTGAGTTGTTTTCCGGTGAAGTGTGTGGCTGTGTGCCTGGGCTACGACGGACGGGAAGTGCGGTAGTTCCACAGTGGTTTCCCTAAAACTGTTGAGTTACCTGGGTTATGAAAATGATTTGCGAAAGCCTTTTTGAAATGAACCCCTGCATGAGTAAGTTTGCAAAATGATCCACAACCTGATCCTTGTTATACTTTATGCATGATTCTGCTTATAAGCCCCTCCGTGGGTGGGGTTGGATTTGCTGAGTACGTATGTGCTCACCCTTGTGTTACTAACTATTTTACAGAGGAGGATCCCGATTACATTCCCGAAGACGTTGAGTAGGTCGTTGCCCTACACCCAACCGTGCCTGTGTACCCAGGGCCCTTCCGAAAGCTTCCATGGTGTGGTACTCTGAGGAGGCTATGGAAGCCTTTGCTATTGTAGTGTGGTCGTTAGCATTGGTGTTGTTCCTTGTAGCGTTGGCACTACCGTGCCCTCTCGTGTCGCCGTGATGTAAAAGATCGATTCCACTCGTTGTAATAAATGTGTTACCGCCCTCCCGGGACCGGTATTTGTGTCACATTTAGTCACCTCCGATGAGGGGACGCTTCGGCGCGCGCGCCCCGCTCGCGGCCGGATTGTCATCAATGGTGATCCGCCGCATCGCCATGACGAGTACGCCATCGTCTCTCTTGCTCCTCATCCCCCGCCGATCAACTTCATGAGGCCATGGAAGAAGTCGTGGCTTTTCCGGAAGAAGAGCAAGCATGCGATTATTCATTCCCCGTTGCTGTCTCCTCTGGGGCTGTGTCTTGTGCAATTCTCTTCCTCATTGGAAAGGCAAGTTATGATCAGTCGCAGCCCAATGCAACTTGATGAACTGCGGGAAATCGTGATTGTTGAGCATGATAGGGGGATAAACTTTCGCAGCCGCCCTTTCACTCGTACATGCTGGATTATGTTTCTGGCCTTTCCCTTGGATTTTCAAACCAGAGAAATTATCACTCAAGCTGTGGGTCTGTTTGGGTCAGTGATTAACTGGATCGACAATGCCAGATGCCGCTCTCGCCTTGTTCTCAGATGCAAGGTCACCCTTGTTAGCAGAATCCCTAGAAGCATTGTCATCAGTGAAGGAAATCTCATGGGTGATCAAGGGAATAGTTGGATCGTGCTCGTTTTTGTTTTGAACAAGTGTTCGGAATGATGTCCCGGCCGGAGATGAAGACCCAATTCCGGGAAATGGTAATCCTCACCCTGAGCACCCCCAGCAGAATGAAGTCAATGGTAATGGCAACTAGTTTCCTGGGATTTTTGAGGCTGTCCAAGACTTATATGAAGTGCACCAGGAGAATGTGAATCAAGGTTGGGAGCTTCCCCCCCCTCCCCCGCCACAAGTCAATCATGAAGGGTGGGCTCAGTGGCCAGAGCCTCAGATTGAAGGAATTGACGAAAATGAGGTGAACTTGGTTAATAACTTAGCTGACGCTGCAGTTGTTAATGCTGTAGCTAATGGAGTGATGCAACATCCTGAAGTGCCTCAAGATAGCCACTCTGTGAGTAGTGATGTCCATGCTTTCTTCAGAGGTCAAGGTGCCCCTGTCACGCTTGAGCTTCCTATACCCAATGATGCTTCTGCAAACAGAATTGTCCCGGTCGCTGGTGGCAATGATATTGTTTTTGAGGATGACAGTGCCATCAGACAGATAGCTGCAAGAATTGGTATTCACCAGTGCTATGGACCCTCCCCATCTGTGGCTATGCTTGTCCAAGACCTTGCTGCCTATGCTCAGTCACTCATCGCCTCAATGCCAATGAAGGAACCTCTTCCAGCTCAGTCCTGGAACTTTGTCCCGGCCACCTCATTTGCTGACACCTGGTTCTTTTGTGTGGACAATCCTGCCTGGGGAAACAATGCAGAAGCCTCTTCATCTAGGGGAGCTAGAAAGCCAAGGCTGACACTCATCAGTTCTTCCCATTCGGACAGTGCCCCTAATCAGTTGAACCCTGAAGCTTCTCCGGAGCACATCAATAACCTGGTGCCAATCAGTCAAATAAACTCTGATCAGGAAGCCTCTGATGGCTGTGTGGTGGACATGGATCTTGACTCCCCCACCCGCCTTGTTTCTGAAGCTATTTCTAGTCCTCCTACTGCCAAGAAGAGGAGAGGGAGGCTTCACACCCCAATTGTGGATGATGAGGTGCGTAGAAGTGCCAGATTCAGAAATGTTGCTCCTCAGGATCACATCCAGCTTGATGGTGAACCAAGAAGAAGGAAAGGAGCCACCAAGAAATCTGTGTCCTTCTCTTCAGTCACTGACCTAAAGAAATCCATTGTCGGCAGTAGCCTCGATGAAGCTCTCACTGAGTTTGAAGTTGCCCCTATTCAAGCTTCAACCTTGGCTGATCTTGGTACCTCCTTCTGTGGCGTTCCTCCTTCGGAGTTGAGCCTTGCCACTTTGCTTCATGAAGAGGAAGACCAATGATCAGGGACAATTGGACTTCCTTCAGCTTTCGGTGGTATTTTGTTTGCTTTTGCACAGGGTGGTATTTTGATCTTGGCTGTAACTTTGTGTATCCTTGAAAGGATCTTGATGTCGCCTAGAGGGGGGGGGGGGGGTGAATAGGCGAGTCCCGAAAATCACCACTTAAAACGATTTTATTAGTGAAACCGGATACTCCGGACTTTTCCCCGGAGTTTCGGAAAGTCCGAATCTTTGGACCGGGGCCCTCGCGCAATGAATATGCACACTGCTTGCCCAAAACCGGTGCCACCGGTTTTGCAAATCTGGTGCCACCGGTTTGCCCGGCGGTGACTCCCCTCTAACCTCCTTCTTGATTGCTTGCTTGAAATCAAATAAAGGCTGGGTGAGTAGTTCGAGTGAAGTTCTATGAAGAATATTCAATGCCCGCACTTCACAAACACAAACACCCGAGAAGCTCCACCAAAATGACAAAGACAAGCAAGGAGGATAGATACAACAAGGTAAATGTGAGATAACCAACGGAGACACAAGGATTTGTTTTACCGAAGTTCGGATTCACCACCGTGTGAATCCTAGTCTCCGTTGGGTGCTTCTCCTACCGAAGCCGGTTGCATTCAACCCTTTTCCCGATCCACTAGATAGCTTCTTCCCTTTCGGAGGCGAAGCACGACCTTCACAACCGTCCCACGGCTCACCACACCTTGGGAGCTTATGGGCGACGCCTAACCGTCTAGGAGGCAATCCTCCAAGAGTAACAAACGCTTCACACAAGCTTGACGACGTCCAACGGTGCTCAAGGGATACAAGTGCTCTTGAGTTGCCCACAAAGGTTTCTCTCTACCACCCAACTCACTAGATCTAGCAAAGATCAAACAACCTCACAAAGAGGGGTTGGGAGAGCTAGAATGGCTTTGGCTTAGCAAGGAATAGCAAGGAAGCACTCTAGCAACCTCGGGAACGGCAGCCTTGCAACAGTAGAGGTTGAAGGGTATAAATACCCGACTCCCCAAAAACTAGCCGTTGGAGTTAAAACCCGGAATCTCCGGGAAAAACCCCGGATACTTCGGACTTCTCAAAACTAGCCGTTGGAAACTCCAGTGAAAACAGGTGCCACTGGTTTCCCAAAACCGGTACCACCAAGTTTTCAAAACTAGCCGTTGGGCCGGCTGACACAAAACCGGTGCCACCGGGTTTGACACAGGGTCAAACCCGAAGACGTGTACGTGTGGTTTTTGTGTCTCTCTCAACTCACATGGGTTACTTGAGCACTGAGACATTATCAAAACTCCTTGTGATGCATCCCTCTTGATAGTACGGCGTACCTATACTCAAGATCAAATATAAATGCAATAAAAGAACTCTTGAGCTTCTTCTTCAAGAATAGCCATACTTGATCAATATATCCTCGTGAGAGATCCATCCATCAATGTCTCATTGGTTTGAGCACTTCTACCTTGAGCTAGTGACTTTAAACTTTGTATAAGAATGAAATTCAATTCTTGATTAAGTCACCCTTCACATGACTCAATGAATATGTAATGCTTCTTCATTGCTTCACTCGGTTAGGCTCGACTTGATACCTCGAAACTTTCCAAGCTATAGCCACTTCACCCTAGCCAAGCACATGGTCCAAGTCACTACTCGGCCAACCTTAGCTTAGTACCTCGTTGCTAATCCCTTACTTGATTTCTTCATCCATTTGTTGCCAATTTGAGTTAAGCTTTGATTCAACATCAAGAGTGGAATTCTATTGAGATCATGCCTTCTTTTAATTTAAATATCCCTTTTTATTATAACAAGCTTTGTCCTTCAATAAGAGACCATCCAATGTTCCAAAATCAATATGCCTCTTTCTTATTCTTCATTAGCTTGCCATATACCATCTATATGCTTCATGGGATCATACATATCAAATATTATAACATTCATCATTGAGTCAAGCCTTTTCACAATATGAGGCTGAAACCATGCCTCAACTTATCTTGTATACACATAGCTTGTTTTCACCATGTAGATAACCAATGTCATATATTATGCCTTGTCATTTATATGTTATAACCTGCTCACATGCTTAACAAGGACATTAGATCTTTAATCTAGTTGTCAATCAATACACCAAAACCCACTTAGGGCCTAGATGTCTTTCACCTTGCTTGCTGACGAAAACTGGGTTGCCTGTTATGGCTCTCTGTGGTGGCTGTGCCCCGCAGGCTTTTGGTTTTTGCTCTTCCTTTTGTTTACAATGATTAATCGTGCTTGGAATGTCTTGTGCTGGAACATTCGCGGTTTAAATGACAAGGATAAGTGGGATTCTATTAGAAATAAGTTTGAGGAAAGTTGTGCTAACATTATCTGTCTACAAGAAACTAAAAGAGAGGCTATTGATCTGCAGTTTATTCGTAATTTTGCTCCTAAAAGATTCGATAACTTTGATTTCAGCCCCTCTGTTGGGCTTCTGGGGGCATTCTTGTCTGCTGGGCCTCCAATCATTTCTCTGGTAGTACTGTTGAGAAGCATCCTTTTGCTATCAATCTCAAAATGCTTTCCATCCATTCTCAAATTTCTTGGAATCTTGTTGTGGTGTATGGCCCTTGTAGGCAGCCTGCTAGAGATCAGTTTGTTCAATGGCTCCTTAACCTGCAAATTGAGGATGATGAGCTCTGGATGCTTATGGGGGATTTTAATTTTTATAGATATGCTGAAAACCGTAATAAAGCTGGGGGTAATTTTCAAGACACTCTAATCTTCAACAATATTATTAGTCACTTGGGCCTTATTGAATTGCCTTTAAAGGGTAGAAGCTATACCTAGAGTAATATGCAGGTTGCCCCTCTTCTTGAGCAAATTGATTGGTTCTTCACCTTCGTTGCTTGGACTGGTGTCTTTCCCTTTTCGGTGGTCCTTCCTCTTGCTAGGATAACGTCTAATCACTTGCCCTGTAGAGTCCAGATTGGCACTAACATCCCCAAGGCTAATATTTTTAGATTTGAAAATTTCTGGCTTCGAAGATCCCGAGTGCTTGGAGCAAATCAAGACTATTTGGCTCACCCCCGTCAATGTCCGCAACAAAGGCACATGTTATTAGTGCCAAATTCAAACTTCTTCGCAGAACTCTCAAGCTTTGGTCCAAGAACCTCTCCAACTTATCAAGACTTATTGCAAATTGTAATATGACGGTTGCTTTCTTTTAGATAGGAAGAAATCAGATCACTGTACACCAGCGAATTGAAATTTAGAGATATCATCAAGGAGCACATCAGATCTCTTTTGAGAATGCAAAATCATTACTGGAAGCAGAGATTCACCCAGAGAGTTATGCAGTTTGGTGATGAGAACACTAAATTTTTTCACTCCATGGCCACTGAGAGATATAGGAGAAATGTCATTTCCCAGATTGCTGATGTCTCTGGAAGAATGGTTCAGGATCATGGGGAATTAAGCTCCATTTTATGGCAGGAATTCAAAAGGAGGTTGGGCTCCTCGGTGGGGGTGACCATGCAATTTGATCTTCAGGATTTAGTCCAGAGCTATCCCAATCTTGAGTTTTTGTGTCTCCACTTTTCCTCTAAGGAAATTGATGAGGTCATCCTTGATCTGCCTACTGATAAGGCCCCTGGTCCGAATGGGTTTAACAATCTTCTCTTTAAGAAATCCCGGCATATCATTATGGGAGACATGTACAAACTCTCGTCAGATTTCTTTCATCATCAGGCTGACCTCAAGAGTATCAATCATTCCTTTATTACCTTGGTCCCCAAGAAAGATAATCCTGAAACTGTGAATGATTTTAGGCCAATTTCACTTTTAAACTCATCCATTAAGCTTATCTCAAAGTTGCTTGCCAACAGACTTCAGTCTATTGCTTTAAAAGTTGTCCATGAAAACCAATATGGTTTCATCAAAGGTAGAACGATTCAAGACTGTCTTGGTTGGGCTTTTGAATTTCTCCACCAATGTCACCACTCTAGAAGGGAGATTATTATTCTAAAGCTGGACTTTGAAAAAGCCTTTGATCTGGTTGAGCATTCCACCGTTTTGGAGATGCTTCATGCTAAAGGTTTCCCCCCGAAATGGTTGAGGTGGATTGAGGAGCTGTTGTCCACTGCCACTTCCTCTGTCCTTCTTAATGGCACTGCTAGAAAAGAATTTAAATGTACCAGAGGCGTTAGGCAGGGGGATCCTCTCTCCCCTCTTCTCTTTGCCATTGCTGCTGACCTCCTTCAATGTGTCATCAACAAGGAGTTTAATCTTGGCAATCTTTTGCCCCCTTTCCCTCACAGAGCTGATGCCCCCTTCCCAATTGTTCAGTATGCTGACGACACCATCCTTGTTATGCAAGCCGATGAGGATCAGTTGGCCCTCCTAAAAGGAATTTTGCACAACATTACCCTCTCTAGCGGTCTTGTGGTAAATTACCACAAATCCTGTCTCATTCCAATTAATGTTTCTCCTGAGAAGGCTTCCTCCCTGGCTCAAGCTTTTGGTTGTGTGGTGGGCTCTTTCCCCTTTACATATCTTGGTCTCCCTCTGGGCCTGACTAAGCCTCAAGTGAAGGATTATGCCCCTCTAATTTGTAGAATTGAAAGAAGGTTGTCGGCTACTTCCCAATTCCTCTCCTATGCTGGAAGACTGCAGTTAGTTAACTCGGTCATCTCATCTCTCCCCACTTATTACATGTGTTCTCTGAAACTTCCCCTCACAGTCATTGAGATTATTGATAAACACAGGAAAAACTGTCTCGGAGAGGCAATGATTTCAATAGTAAAAGGTACAATCTTGCTGCTTGGGATCTGGTCAGGAAACCTAAAGATAAAGGTGGGCTTGGAGTTATCAATTTAAGTATACAGAATGATGCTCTTCTTCTCAAGCAGCTGCATAAGTTTTATAGTAAGGCAGATATTCAATGGGTTGCTCTCATCTGGTAGAAATACTACAGCAACACTGTTCCTCATCTGACAAGAGAAAAGGGCTCCTTCTGGTGGAAGGACATCTTTCGGCTTCACACTCAGTACAGAGGTGTTGCCATTTGTAATCCAAATCAAGGTGACACTGTCAGTTTCTGGGAGGATATCATTGATGGGGTCATTCATTCTGAGAAGTTTTATCACCTCCCGCACTTTGCTCGTGATCCTACCATTTCCCTATTCACCCCGAGGACGTCCGACAATCTGTCGAACCGTTTCGGAATCCCCATGACCGTAGCCGCATACAATGAGTTTATGGATTTACGGTGTCTTTTCGAATAACCTTCCCCCCATCAGCCCTAGTTCCAAAGACTCCTGGCACTTTATTTGGGGGCAACGTAGGTTTCGAGTTGCCACTTTTATCGTTATCGCCCGGAGATCTCAGGCCTAGTAGGGCAATTCTTGGCATATGGAAAACCAAATGCATCCTGAGGATCAAGTTTTTTGCCTGGTTACTTCTCAATGATAGGTTGAATACAAGGAACATTTTGAAAAGGAGAAGGAAAGTGCTGGATGAAGGATACAACTGTGTAATGTGTCACAATAGTGAGGAAGAAACTTCTGCCCATCTCTTCTTCAGTTGCCCTCATCGCCGCCACAGCGATGGTCTCGCTTTGGGAATTGTTTGGGAGGAAAATTTAAGTGTTCACCGTAAGATCTTGCAAGCCGTACCTATTTTCGGCCATCCTTTCTTCATGGAAATCTTTATGATTGGTGCCCGGTGTATTTGGAAACAGAGAAACGATGTCATTTTTGAAGGCAAGCCTCCACACCTTGCTGTTTGGAAGGCTACTTTCAAAGCACTTGTTTTGGATCATCTCTGCAGAATCAAGTCAAGTCTTCATTCCTCGATCAAGCTCTGGCTTAGTGCTCTGTAACTTTCCCTGTAGTACTGCTTTGTTGTTGTGTTGCCCCCTCTCCTCTCTGCTTCGTCCCTGTAATTTGTTGTCTTTTCTTTGCTAGTCCTTCTTGCTGCCTAACCACTGGTTGGGCCGGCTGTAAGTCCTTCTTCTTTGTAACTTTTTTCCTCTATTTTTCTTCTTTTTTAATCTTATTGCCGGGGGGGCGTTGCCCCACGGTTTTCGTTCAAAAAAATTACGAAAAGCATAGGTCTACGGCTACAACAAAAAATATACTAAAGCATATTATATTTTATATATTTGATGTATAGATGTATTCATGTGAATTCCAACAAAATTAGATTTTCCATTTATGATTTTTTGTGATTTATTATGATTTTTCAAAGATTTAGGCAAAATAAAAAAAAGAAAAAAAAAGACAAAACCATCATTATTATAGCAAACCGCCATCCAAAACCGCTTGAGGTGGTGATTTGTCCGGCTTTGGAAAGTTGAGAGGTAAAAAAGCCTATTTCATAGGTCATGGGTGATGTGTTCCACCTCTCATAGGTGAGGGGGTGAATAGTCATCTTTTTCCCAATAACTGCGAACCCAAAGCACCAAGCTAGAACTCGTTGACTCTCTCCTTCATGGCCGGCATACGGTGATAGGGCTATATTTTCTATGTAGAAATCATATGACATAGGGCGAGTATAATGGTACTACATGCCATTAGTCATACGATTGTCTCGAGTAAATTGACTAAGATTTTTTTAAAGATGTGGTTGTTTGGTAAAGCTACCATCTCAAAACTTTAAAACTTATATGAGACCATCGCACCATAACACTATCTCATAAACATTTTTGTGCAAATAGATGAGGCAATCCTGATGTAGAAGCAATTATCTGCAAAGTCCATTTTTAAATATCTTTTTAAAAATGTTGAACACCTGAAACATCAATATGAAGAAAAAATGGTTTTAAGATACATATGTATACTCTTTCTGATTGTAAGTGAAGAAAAATAAATCTCAAAATGGTTGATGCTATATCAACTTGAGTTTGCTTTCCAAAAGGTAGCCCTTCTGCTTTTGTTGGTACATGTTTCAATCTATAAGATATATAAGTATATTGGTACTACATGCCATTAGTCGTATAGATTGTATAAAAATATTGACTAAGATTTTTTATAATATGTGTGTGTGTGGGGGTGGGGTGGGGTGGGGGGGGGGAGGTGGTTGTTTCGTGAAGCAACTATCTCATTTTTTCAGAGTCGGCAAGGAACACCGAGTCATCATGTAAGAACTCGAATGAACACCCATAATGACCCACCATCGAGCTATGAACTCGTTCACAACCATCTCATAATTTCAAAGCTACAACTATGAGACCACTCCCACACCATCAAACCATGACACCATCTCATAATTTACAACCATTTTTTACATATATAGATGAGGAAATCTTGATGTAAAAGCAACTACACACCTGATGTTTTACATTGTTTTTGCAAAGTTGGTAGGAGCACCGAGAAAGCATGTAAGAACTCGAATGGACACCCATGCTGACCATGCGCTCAGATAGGGATGAAGTCATGATGGGAAGGTCGGGTTGGGGGGCTCGTTCCCCTTCCCTTCCTCCCTCCTTCTCTCCCTTCTTTCAATAGAGTTTCTGGGGGTAGGGGGCTTGAGCCCCTTGGATGATTTTTTAATTTTAACTCTTTTAAATTTATTTTTAAAAATAACACCTCAAAAATATTATTTGCATATCTGACCCTTTTGGCAGCGCCGGCCCGCGTGGCGCGGCAGGATAACGTTGCCGCGCCACATGTAGCGGCTTACGAGGCCTCCTCCTGCCGCGCCACATGCATCGACGTGACAACGTGATGGTGTCGCGCTATGTAGGCTGGCGCGGCAGGAGGTTCTCCAATTTAATCTACCAACTTTGAATTGTCGCGCCATGTAGGCTCGCGCGGCACGAGGTTCTCCAATTTAATCTACCAACTTTGAACAATCTAAATAAAATAGTATTTGAATTCCAAATGTCGCGAAAATTGATATGCATGTTATACAAGGTGTGAACATTCCATTTTAGTAACATTTACAAGACTAAGTATTACATATTTTAAAAATTTTAATTTCAAAGTAGGTCATGTATTATCCTTATATCCCACTTGGGGCTCTCGTTAAATGGTTTTCTATCTGGGATAATACCAATTAAACATCATTTAAACTTTGAATGCCACGAAACTTGCCATGCACATGGTAAAGGTGTAAAGATCTCATTTTAATATCATGTAAACAATCAAGTGCCACATATCTTGAAATATATAATTTTACAGTAGATTATGTATTATCCCTAAATTCATGTTAGGGCTGTCGTTAAATTTAACCATAAAACCATGACACCATCTCATAATTCAAAAACTATAACTATGAGACTACTCCCACACCATCAAACCATGACACCATCTCATAATTTACAACTTTTTTTGTACATATATAGATGAGGAAATCCTGATGTAGAATTGTAGAAGCAACTGTGCATCCATTTTTCTTAATATCTTGCTAAAAATATTGAACACCTTAGATGAGGAAAAAATATTTTTTTTGCGGGTAGAGGAAAAAATATTTTTATGACATTTATACTCTTTATAACCCTCGAATGAAGAAAATCAATAGTAGCTGTCATCAATAAGTATATGTAATTGTCTTATTTCTTCAATGAATAGTAATTCTCTTCTATATATACCTACTTCCCCAAACCATATGAATGTAGCCAAAAATGTCACCCATGTTTGGCTGCCACCTACTAGGTGTTGCATGCGCAAAATTCAATTTTGTGACCGAAATCAACGTGGAAACGCGGTAATCAGCTTTTGACTACAAGAAACACCATTTTTATTGCTGGAGTCAATGGAACAGTCAGAGGTAACAAGCTCTCTAGATGTGTGACATATAGGTTTGCCTAACAAGGAAGTGTGTGACAACCTATATGCATGGTAGCTAGTTAAGCACTTAGAGAAACGACCAAGTAAGTAGTATACACGGCGGTCGTTGTGGACTCGACTCCTGCAGGAGTCAACATTGGCAGCCAACAATCGATGCTCTCTCCTCCTATATATATAAAACCCTCTTTGCATCCTCCAACACAAGCAAGCAACAACTCAACTTCCATTGCAGAAGAGCAAACGTACACAAGCCATACAATTAGGCTAATCGATCCTTTAATCTTCACAAACCCCCAGCTGGTCACCTGGTGCGTGCTTGATCTCTAGCAATGGCAACCACCAGGAAGGCAACAATGGTGCTCCTCCTTGTAGCGCTCCTCCCTCTCAGCACCGTCTCCTCCTCCCGCGCCGGGCCGTCTGCACACCGCAGCCACGGCGGCGCCAAGAAGCACAACCCGCCTCCTCCCGCTTCTTCCTCTTCCCCACCACCGCCGCCGGCACCGGCACCGGCACCGGCCGCCGCGCTGGTGCGCGCCACCTGCAACTCCACGACCTACCCCGACCTGTGCGTGTCCACGCTGAGCGCGGACCCGTCCAGCGCCACAGCCGATGTGCGGGGGCTCTCGGCCATCGCCGTCTCGGCCGCCGCCGCCAACGCCTCGGGCGGCGCCGCCACGGCCACCGCTCTGGCGGACAGCGTCGTCAACGCCACGGCGGAGGCGCAGGCGCAGGCGCCGACGACGGCCGGCGACGACGACGCCACCGTGCAGGCGCTGCTCCGCACCTGCGCCGCCAAGTACGGCGAGGCCCGGAACGCGCTGGCGGCGGCGAGGGGCTCCATCGCGGCGCAGGACTACGACAGCGCGTCCGTGCACGTGAGCGCCGCCGCCGAGTACCCGCAGGTGTGCAGGGTGCTGTTCCAGCGGCAGAGGCCCGGCGCCTACCCGGCGGAGCTGGCGGCCAGGGAGGTGGCGCTCCGGCAGCTCTGCACCGTGGCGCTCGACATCGTCACGATCCTCTCCAACAACAGCAACTAGCTAGCTCATCCGATCCACTGGCTCCCATGCCATGCATGCATAATCCATGCATCGTCGTGAAAGAGTGATACCAAATTAAACCTAGCTAGTTTCCTTATAATTACTTGATTCATTCATGTCTTAATTATAAACCATCGATATACTTGCAGTTTAACTAGTTTCGTGAGTCTTTCGTGTAATGCATGACACGTCTCTCGTGTTCATGATTTTGGTACATACATATGGAGTAAATACTAGCATATGTTACTCCGCTTGTTAACAAGTGTTTCATTTAATAAATAAATCGGCATGTGAATAATGTGCCAATTTCATTGAGTACACACATAAGAGAGTTTTACAATTTGTTGTGGCTCTAAGAAGCAACAAACTGCTAAAGTAAAAAAAAAAAGACACCATGTGAGCGAGGTCGTGCTCACATGCTCGCTTATTGATTTTGCTTTAGGAGTGGGATTGTTGGAAGTCCTTTGTGCTTGAAAGCAAATCACGCATTTTGAACCAAATTTGCTAAGCCACACGTAAGATTTCCTAAGATCGATTTCGAAACGACTTGACTTTGTTCAAAAAAGGCAGAATTTTTGTTTTTGGATCTCAGTGCATTGCAAATAAGGGAGAACTTGTGGTAGGTTGTATATTGTTGCCTACCTATCACTTAGCTTAATAATATCTACCTCCTACTGTTACCTTTTTTTTGCCAAAAACCTACTGTTAACTGTTGTTCCGAGCCAGATCAATATATGTGTGATATATTACTCTTCACAAGAATAGTCAAATTATATTTTCAATTAAACAACTGATTACTTATTAGGTCGATAATTCCGGCCCTTATCTCCACTACTTACCCACAAATTGGTTCTCTTGCGGAGTACACCATTCTGCAAGTATGTTAATTATTAAGATACTAGTCTATCAACCCGTGCCCCGCACGGGCTAGTTAGAAATAGTTAATCATTACAATTATCTATCTCATGCTCTCATTCATCTATTACATATTCTAATAATTGTAATATGTTTAGTTAGTAACAGTTTTTCGTTTAGCATAGCACCTCTATATATGTGTTTGATTTGTATCTAATTGAACAACTTAAGCCATGAACATCATAAAATTCGGCATTCTTATCTGTCTCTCATTTAATATGAGTATATGACGACACACATTATGGGAAATATTTTTTATAAACAATAACATAAATTATATATTTTTTAGAAAAACATAAATAATATATTAATAATTAGCTAAATGACTAGCTAAATGTGAATTTAGCTAGTTTGATTTGGTGAGTTTCTCGGAGTTGCTCTAAGTACTAGGGGCATGTGGCCCCAAGCCGATTAATTAATTTACTCGTTTGGTTGGTACTACCAATTGTGATTTCTTGTTTATTTGCCATGAGATCTTTATGGGAACAAAATGATTTGAATTTGGTCAATTGATGAACCACTTATTCTAAAGCACCACAATGTATCTGAGTCCGCCGTTGGTAGCCTGGCTCTAATTACAAGAGCTCTAAACATCGAGTGGAAACAACGCATTTTGATATTAAAATCTATATTAACACATCACCATGGTGGCTAACTTGGAAATCGACAGCTCAAGAGATGATGTTATTGCATTACGTAGTAGCTTATTAACCATTATTAATCAACACCATATTATTAAGGGACATTATTTTTGCGAATGCATGCCACTCTTCATCATCAGTTAATTTGTATGGTCATTATATTTGGGTTGTTAAGTAGGTATGGAAGGTACGTAGTCGAGACTTTGGTTTCTCAAAAACCAGTGCTTGATGTTTGATTGACGAAGAATTCTCCACCACTTGGCCCTGTCGCGCGAGATTTGCGCGTTGACATGTAGGATTTGCTTTGGGAGGTATCCTACCGGATTCTACCGGCCGGCTGCAACATACAGTCAATGTCAAACATACTTAAAAGTATAGTGAGTGGAGTGTGAAGCAGGTACGTAGGAAGCCAGCTGAGAGCTGGCAAACTTGGAGTGCCCTCAGATCAAGCGTCAGAGCGCGTACGCCGATGTCGACCCGGCCGGTCAAGCAGAGAATCAGGAACAAGACCAGAGACCAGACAGCAGCAACACAAATCGTCTATATATCTATCTTCAGTTCAATACTAAGCTACACACAAATAGCCTATCATGGACTAAGAACACCCAAGCCTAGTGGTGGTAGTATAATCTAACATGCATGCTACCAACCTAGGTGGCATCCACACGAGAAACACGGGCCATGGACATCCACAATCATGGAGAACTAAAAGACTTAAACCAGTAGTGCCCTTGCATCAATTGTCCAGTAAGAACTGATTATGTCAAAGCAAAGCAACTTGACTCTTGTATATCTTGTGCTTTCCAAAACTTAGTCTTTTCACTACTGTCGTTAGTGCGTGGTGCTTCCAATAAGAGGAAGCTTCGTTCATCTCTGTTGTCGGACTCCAGGGGCCAGACAGAAGAGATCAAGAAGCTCCCCTATTCTATCTCCAGATGGATGGATTTTGCCTAACAAAGCTATGGCTAGTAGCCGTGTAACAGCCTACGGTTCGTTGTTGCTAGTTAACCAAGCACTGATCGAGCAATTGTGGAAAGTATACACGCCATCTATAGTGGTCGTGCATGATGAAATATGAATTCCTCCCCACTTTGCTGTGAACTGTGGCTCTCTGACAGCTGTAGTCATTAGTCAACATTGTTGGCAGGCGCCAGCAATGTGCTCTCCGGCCTCCTATAAAACCCCATCACCCCACTCTTGCATCCTCCATTCACTCCAGCACAAAGCAACTCATCGCAGCGGCTTCCCAGAACACAAAGCTCACCAATCTTCAACAACATCAACCTCAGATCATCACGTGCTGGTCGATCTCTTTCCAGTAGCTAAATTAAAATGGCTCCAATGGCGATCACCATGACCACCAAGAACGCCATGACGCTCCTCCTCCTGGTCATCCTCCCTCTCCCCGCCGTCTCCTCCCGCGCCGGCCCGTCGGCGCACAAGAGCCACGGTCACGGCCACGGGCCCAAGCACCCATCGTCATCGCCTCCTCCATCACCTTCTTCTCCACCCCCGGCCGCCGCGCCACCTGCCGCCGCGCTGGTGCGCGCCACCTGCAACTCCACGACCTACCCCGACCTCTGCGTGTCCGCGCTGGGCGCCGACCCGTCCAGCGCCACGGCCGACGTGCGCGGCCTCTCCGCCATCGCCGTCACCGCGGCCGCCGCCAACGCCTCGGGCGGCGCCGCCACGGCAGCCGCGCTCGCCAACGGAACCGCCCCGCAGGAGCAGCAGCAGCAGGCCGCCGACGCCACCGTGCAGTCGCTGCTCCGCACCTGCGCCGCCAAGTACGGCGACGCCCGCGACGCGCTGAGCGCGGCGAGGGAGTCCATCGCGGCGCAGGACTACGACTTCGCGTCCGTGCACGTGAGCGCCGCCGCCGAGTACCCGCAGGTGTGCAGGACGCTGTTCCGGCGGCAGAGGCCCGGGCAGTACCCGCCGGAGCTGGCGGCGAGGGAGGAGGCGCTCGGCCACCTCTGCTCAGTCGCGCTCGACATCATCGCCCTCGCCTCCAACAGCAGCTAACTAGCTCATCTGATGCTCATCATCCACTGCTCCAATTAATCATCCTTCATAACCGGTTAAATTTGTCTAGTGACTTAGTGAGCCTACGTGTAATGACACGTATGTTGTCCCTGTGATTTTGGTAGAACAGCACTAGTACTCCACTTGTTGATCTGTACTTATGTAGTTTTGTATTGATTAAAATGTGTTGATGAGTTGATTAAAATGTACGTATTTTTGTATTGTCAGTTAATTAACTGCCTAAGAAGAAATGGTGTTCTTATATATGTTGAGGGTTGAATTCAGTTCAGAGAAGAATATGTTGTGTGTGTGTGTATTTTTCTCTGTTCACTTCAATAGATGAATAGCTATGACCCTATGGGGTAGGCAGTATACCACCACTACTTGACTTGTTCTTTCGTTGAACAATATAAAGTTGACACAAACTATAGCAATTGAGTGCTCGTTACTGCTACGTTTCCATGCATGACATGCATGTATGCCAACCCAATCTGGATTCAGATACTATGGATGGAAACAGTGTAGTTCTTTTGTTTTCTATTTAATTTTGAAGTCTTTTTTGATGAAGTTCATAACGTCTGCACCTATTGCACTGGGGGATTGGAAATGGAGTGGAAATGAAGGGTCTTTTGTGGTCCAAAATTGTGGCATTACTGTGGTTGATAGGGTAGGTTTCAGAGGACAAACAAAGGCTGGCAGGCATGTAAAAGATATGAGAACCCATGGAGACAGAATGGAGGACAAAGGTGCATCTCAGGCTCAGCATCCTCTTTCCTCAACACAGATGCTTTGGCGCAGCTGATGCATCGTGTGTACCAAGCAGTCTCACTCTCACGTCGTCTAAAGTCCCATCACATGAAGAAGTGTTCCGATTTCAAGTCTCCAAGATATTTAGTCTAATTTTCAGAACAAAGGCAATTCATATATAGCATATCAGTGCAGGCGTGTGGCAGGAGTATCTAACAACTATAGGAAGCATGCAAATTGTAAATGTAAAAGGTGGAGATCTATCTTCCAACGAACGACAGAGAATTGAATGTCTGTTGACTTGAACACAGTACATGAGTATGGGCAAATGCCGTGCAATTGATCATGTTGGGCAACTGCCTCTGTTGAAAGAAACAATCTTGATGAAAATTTACAATAATTCCAACGAACACAGTTAATCCAAATCAAGGGTTATTCCATTTGGGCCAAGAGGGTTAATACAATCTGGTGGTCCAAAATTGTACCAGATCAAGAATTAGTAAGGCTGATTGGTAGGTGTGATCAGAGGACAAACAAAAGTCAGGCAGACAGGGAAAAGAATACATCACATGGAGATGGAATGGAGATAAAAGGTGTATCTCAGCATCTTCTTTCCTGGACGCATTGTACGTGTATGCTTTGGCTTTGGCTAACCTGACGGTTCATGTATAATTGCTGGACCATTTGTCTTTGGAAGCAAAGATTTGCTGTGTAGCCGACCCCAATGCAACTGCGACAGTGCAGTCAGGTAACATGGGCTTGTTCCTGCTAGCTTCGCCGATGCAGCAGCTCAAGAAAAAAAGATGAGTGTTTTTTTCATCAGTCAGGACCAATATTTTCCTTGTTCATGGGGGCACCTGGCACCGGGATTTCAGAATCTTGTTTCCCTTTGCGTTGGTCCCTCACTCGTCTCTGGTCGGTCTTTGAACCTCAACTTCTCATTTCAAATGATAGAGATGGTGAAATGAGTTCAGGCATAAACTCTATGCCATGTGACCCTTACAAAGTTGTGCATGTGCCCTTGAACCAGAAGCTTTTCATACCTGACGAGGAATCAACCAAAGCCAAAAGTAGCAAAGCATGCATGCTACCTTACAGTGAACACCTCTGCTCTGATCCATCCACGGTCATTGAGCAGACAGGCCGCATCAGATTAAAGATCAACAAAACCAAAGGTTCTTTGCAATAGCCAACCCACTCTCTAGAGAAATCCACAGCAGATTGCCCTGTGGTGGTGATTGGCTGGACTTGGATCACCACAGGTCAGTGCTGCACCACATTCTGCAGAGCACTGATGATAGTGTCACAGGAGGTTCAGCACAAACAAGAAACAACAGGAAAGACTGTTGTGCCAAACAGCCCCAACAATTGAGTGATAACAAGAAAACTACATCCAACAGAAAACTGGAAAAAGGAACATAAATATCATTACTCGCGGTTTGCACGATCCAAACAGCAATCCCAGGCAAACTCAAGGCTCCACTTCCACCCAGTGCTCCACACAACCCGAGTGCATCATCACAAACTAAATAGGATCTTACACGGTACAGAGTTCTCTCTTAAACACTTGCAGTGACAAACAAATGTTACAAGACAGATGATGACAGGACTGGAATGGAGCTCAGGACTGAATCGGCTTGATCTTGAAGTGGAGGTTGATGAGTGAAAACACAAAACACTTCAGATCCTGCAGACAAAAACATGGGTAGGGAACAGGTTAGGAATATATCTCATCTTGTTTACAGTGCCATGTCCCGTGCACAACAAAATAAGAAGGCTTTCTTTATGTAAATTTAAAACAGTCAGTCAGGACTCATGAGTGGCTAACACACATCCAGAATATTGCACAATCTTCGACCATATTTATACTACATGCCCATGACAATGATCCAAAATTTAATGTAGTCAAACATCAAGATGATTTGCTAAGGTAGCCGAACAAAAGTTTAAGGATGTACTGATATAATCATATCTAAGTTAGAGGAGACTACTCAATTAAAAATGCACATAAGCAGTGAGCAACATACCTACCCACCTCACAGTTCTAAATTACATTTCTTACTGCCAATTTCAGATACAGAGCAAACCAACTAATTGTTTGTTTATCCAAGCTAAAATATTCCACAAGTACTGAAATGCAAATAATGAGCACAAACAGATCTCCAGTGTTAAATCCTAGAATCTGACCAAGTCTGTACAATGATAAGAATCAGAATTTATCATGCAGTCAACCATGAAAATGCTCACTAAAACACCCAAGAAAAATTTAAGGTTGTACTCATGTAATCACAGCTACACTAGAAGGGCATTTGACATTTTTACGGAGTGGCGTTAAATAAAAAACCCAAACAACCAGTGAAGAACATA
This sequence comes from Cenchrus americanus, assembly GCA_947561735.1. Taxonomy (NCBI): domain Eukaryota; kingdom Viridiplantae; phylum Streptophyta; class Magnoliopsida; order Poales; family Poaceae; genus Cenchrus; species Cenchrus americanus. Next base: position 42,772,869 of record OX387242.1, on the reverse strand, counting down.
ACATGACCATCAACAGAGGCATGATGATCCTTTGTTATTGTTTTTATTTACTCTCACAGGCAAATTTCAGATACAGCAAATCAACCCAGTTGCGTTTACGCAACCTGAAACTAATCCCTGGAAATAGCACTGAAACACAAACAATGCTCGCTGTAAGGCCTAAACAAATCTAAGAGTATCGAAATCAGAGTATCAAGGAATCAGAAATCATCTATAAACCCTACAGATTCGCACAATAATCTTGCTCAGACATTTAAGTGGATTGTTAGGCCAGGAGTGGTAAAACGGTCAAGTTTCTAAAGTGCAGTTAGTACTAGAAAAAAGTTAGAACCAGTGTTCCTCTTTTTCCCTGCATCTAGTATTAACTTATACAGTCCAAGGTAGTGAAGGTCTATCATCCATCTTATTTTGAGCAGATAGATAGCTTCTCAATGGCAACAGTTATCTCAACGCTACCAAAGAATCAAAGTACAAATCATAGAGCATGGATAAGATATGCCACCCTCAGCTTTGTTCTTGTTAAACATTTATATTCTACAGATTTCTTCCATTAGTATAAGATTAAAAAATATTAGGACTGTAAAGCACATCATTTTCCTTCAATGAAATAAATGTTGACCCCCATTGCTTATCTGAAATTATTAAAACTTGATTTAAACGCTTGTTTTGTGCTCATGAGTCGCCAATTATTAAAAGATATAAGCTTACCCCAATGCCCGTAAAATGCAATTAACAGCAGCAGCTAATCAGTTCAATTAAGCACTGTCAAGAATGCCCATAACAAGGACCCAAATCTGTAGTATGTACTGTACCAAATAAGGGGGCAAACAATCTAGGCAGGTTGTGGGGGTACATGGGCGGTTGAGGGCAAACCTGGACGAGATAGTAGAAGATCCGGAGGCCCTCCGGGTCCTTGCTGGACTGGACATCGACGAGGGAGCCGATCTTGGATGTGGTGAAGGAGATGTGCTCGTTGTCCATGACGATCTCGAGCTCCTGGCGGCCGATGCGGTCGGGCTCGGGCCAGTTGCTGTCGTCCTCCTTCATAATCTGCGGCGGGGACGAAGCAGGCAATGGGAAGCAAATCAAATCTGGTTGTTAGCCGCAGTAAACCCTAGCTAGGTTTTCCTCTGCAGATTTCGAATGGAACCAAGGGGTAGTAAGCTCACATCGGACTCCTGGATGATCCTCCTGGCCTCGCGGAGGACGGAGGGGGAGACGAAGACCTCCTTGCGGATCATGGTGTCGTTCTTGTAGTTGGAGTTGTTGGCGTACCGGAGCTTGCCGTCGGGGCGGAACTCGAACTCGAGGAACTCGTGCCCGAACTTGCCCTTGTGCCCCACGTAGTACCGCAGGTAGAACTCGCCGTCGCCCGCGCCGCCGCCGTTGTCGCCGCTGCCGCTCGCCATCGATTTTTTCTCTCTCTCCTCTCTCTCTGCTCTTCCTCGGCGAGTGGATTGGGGTTTGGGAGGAGATGGGTGGGTGGGGGTGGCCGCCGCCAGCCAGACGTGCTCGCCTCTTCTTCCTCCGCACTCCTCAGGCACCAACTCAAAAGGACTTTTCTGCAAATATCCCCCTCGATCTGAGCCGTACGTCTTGACCTAGCGAGTGGGATGATTTGCAGATACGTCCCAGCTTGGATCGCGAGTATTAATCGCGATCCAAAATTTTACAAACCGCCCCCCTAAGTTGGATCCAGGCCGCAGTCTCAGCTGTCAGCAATGTTCAGGTCGGACTCGATTTATTATTTTTATTTTATTTTATTTTATTTGCTGGAGCCCTCATTGAGAGATTGAAGTTTCCACATCTTTTAGCGAAGTTGTTCCACATATTGCAAATCACCAAAGTACTAAACAGAATACTTGTTATGCTAAGACAAATAACAACAAACTTACTCTGCAAACTTACGATAGAGCATTGCCTGCAACCAAAAAAAATAGAGCATAGCATCAATCTACTGCCAAATTCCTACACACCACTTTTCACATTTGGAGTTGATGAACTGGGATTTGTCACTATATTCAGCAATATCTAGTCAGAACACGTCTTGCAGATTTGCAGTTTTCAATAACTTATAAATGAATAAAATGGGTGCAGGAAGCCAGGAACCTGCTGTAGATTCAGAACACAAGAAGGTGTTTCTCCTGCACAATACATCATTGCTGCCTACTCTACTGCAAGCTTATACTTGCGTCTTTGTAGAATAAAATCAACTTGAACTAGTTCTTGAGCCACAAATCAAGTAGCTAACAAGAAATACATATTCGACAGAGATATGAATTTGATACAAGTAAACTAAATAATTAATCTGCTACAAGCCTAGAGCTGCACAGTTTGAGAAACCCTGGGCCGCTTGGAGGCCCCCATAAGCTCAACCAGTGACGGCAGGGGCCGCGGAACAGACACATTCATCGACCTGTAAAGCCGTCTCAGGTTCGCGTTAAGCCCTTTGGATGATCCGACAGTGGCTGAAGAATCGCTTGACCTTTCAGAGACTTGATCAGAGTTCTTCCCAGTTTCTGATGTAGTTGTGTCATCCTCTGTTGCGTCCTTGTTGATTGCAGCTGAGACTCTGACATGCACAGCTGAAATCTCTTTAATCACCTCCATTCTGTTTTTACCTACATCAGTGACCTTGTGCCTGCAAACTTCCTGCAAATCATAATGGACAGTCAGGTTCTGTTCTTGGGCTTCTACTGATGCAACTTCCCCATTTCCTTTGTCATCCATACACTGCTCAGGCTCTGCACTGAAACTCTGCTCTTTCCTTCCATCTACAGTTAGATCAACTGCTACTTCAACTCCATCAAATTTGCTGCCCTTCAACAGCTCAGATTCAGAGACTGGATTCTGATCCTTTGTTGCTACTTCAGTTAAATCAATTATTTCAACACTCTCATCAGGCTTGCTGCTGTTACAACACCCAGTTTCAGTAGCAGAATCCTTGGCTTCGTGTTCAGCATTATCAATCATCTCCACACTCTGATAGTCGTGTCTCCACATTTCAGATTCGTGCTGCACTAATCCAAACCTTGCGCTCCCGAATAACGTCACAGGCGGCTCAATTCTGACCTCAAAATCAGCCAGTGTTGGTTCTGCAGCCTCTGCCTGGCTTCTATCATCAGAGCCACACTCATTAGTACAAGAACTGAATTCTTCCTCACGCTCCCCGACAGCTACCGTCAGCACTGCCTGTGGTTTGCTGGTACCAGACATCCCATCAGGTATCCCAAGCAACTTCCAGATGGGATCATCAGGGGCAAACCGGGACAGGGCACAATTCTTCTTGACATAGCTCAGATCCACTGCCATGCACGGAGGTGTCGTCGAGACAACCCATTTGGGCTTGAGGATCCCCAACGCCTGCTCCAGCTCTTCCCGCGACGAATGCATCGACAAGCAGACATGCCAGACCCCAAACTCATCCCGCATCGGCTCCGTCAGCAATGGTTTCTGCTGCGCCGACCCCTCCGGTGGATCATAGTACGCGTACCACTGAGAGGACGGCCTGATGATCAGGGGCTCCGGCTGCTGCCCGGCCCGTGCCAGCGCGAGGATCTCAGTGGCCCGCTCCGACAGCCGCGGGAACGGGATCACGTGGAACCGAGAGGACGACGCGGCGGAGGTGAGGATCTCCGGCGCGACGTGCGAGAGCGTCTGGTGGCAGTCCGAATTCTTGTCTCTGTCGACATATATCTTGGATCCGAACGCCTTGGACACCTCGATGAGAACGTCCTCCTGTCCCAGCATGTCGCACACGAGGTACACCACCGGCGCGTTCGGGTGCTTCCAGATGCAATTGATCACCTGGAATCATCAGCAAAGAAAGGTAATGCGATTCATGGCGTAGCCTGACAGGATTGAAGCTCTGGTTGTGTTGCAATCTGCTAATACTGACAAAGAGCTCACCTGACGAATGGAGTCCTCCTTGGTGGGGAACGGCAGGGGGCACCGCGCGAAGGTGCAGTCGAGGAAGAGGTAGTCGATGCGGCGGGCGAGGAAGGGCATCAGAGCGCTGAGGCAGTCCGGCGTGAGGCGGCAGTCGCCGGTGTGCAGGACGGCGCCGAAGGGGCCCTCGAACAGGAACATCACCGCGCCTGCCGACGGGGTCAGGTCAGGTCAGCATCATCCCAGGAATCGAGGCGAAGCGAGAGGAAAAAGGAGGAGAGGCGCGCGGACCTGGGCAGTGGTTGGCGTCGAAGGCGGTGACGGTGAAGTCGCCGTCGGGGTCGGGGACGCGCAGCGGCGGGTCGCCCGCCTCCAGCTCGACGAACGCGGCGCGGTCGAGCTGGGGAAAGATGCGGAGGGCGATGAGGATGGTTAGGCGGGATGCGTAGACCGGGGAGGAGGCGGAGACGGCGGACGTGGCGGCGATGCCGGTGAGGTGGTCGCGGTGGGCGTGGGTGAGGAACCGGTGGCGCTTCAGCGACGACGCCGGGGTCCACGTGTCCACCGCGAACGGCAGCCCCCGCGGCATCTCAATCGGCATCTTGCCGACGAAGCCCCGCCGCCGGCCGCCGCCTCTGGGTTTTTGAAGCGGAGGGCGGGAGCAGAGCGGAAGGAATGGCGGGACGCGGGAGTCGCTTGTGTTTCAGAGAGCGGGAGTCGCTTGTTTTTTGTTTTGTTGAGAAGAAAGGGAGCCGATTTTTCTCGGTAGGTGGGCCTTATCTCCAGCCAGCTTCCAAAACCAGCCCAAATGACCCAACTCGACCAGCCCGGCCCATCCTCATTCTCTCCCACAAGCACACCCTTTCTCTTCCACGACCACGAGGTGAGTGAGATCCGTCCGGAGGCGAACGACCGGCGGCGGCGGCGGCGCTGATATGGGCGTCCAAGGAGGTGCGGCCGGGGCACAGGCGGGTGGGGGCGCTGCCGGGGGAGCTGCGGGAGGGGCCGCGGTGATCGACAACAGAAGCCTGTTCAAGTGCCACCTGTGCACGATGAAGGAGGGTCTCTACACCGAACTCTGGATCAATTGGCATAAGGAGTGCCGCCGGATCCAGGCGGAGCGCCAGAAGGATATCCAAAAGCGTGCGGCTGCCCGGATCAAGGAGGCGGCATCTCATGGACGGCGCAGCAAAGGGAGGGCGGCGGCGTGAAAACTTACAAAGATCGGAGATTCGGTTTATTTGTTGACGAGGTTGTTTCGATGCTAGTACTACTACTTAAGATTTAATAAGGTGGATTTTTTGTACGTTGCTGAGACCTGTGGTGGTTTCGATTAATCTAAGACATGCACACCTCGTTTCATTTATTTATTTCTGGCACTGCGTGCATTTACTTGCTTTACTTGCTGCCCCTTTTATCTCTGAATAATGCCCCTTCAGTCTGGATATCTGTCATTTACCCTATTCACCACATGAGAGGCCTTGCACTGGTTTACAGCATACTGTGTGTTGCTGCCTTGCTGGGGCACTTGGACTTTCTATAGCATGTCCCTGCATATATATAGAAAGTGTTATTTATAATTCAGATGCAACAGGTAGGGTATATCTGTCTCCATGTGTTTCTTGTGTTCCTATTAGCTTGATAGATATGTTGGGGGCATTAGGAGGCAATAACCGGTCATGGGCCATTCTGAATTTTTGTACTAATGGATTATGTGTATCCACCATCTTTGATGATATCCGCAACAATGTTTGGATCAAAATCATCAAAAGAATTGTCATTTCTCAACATGCCTAGTATGTTAGACACTTCATGTTCTGTGTCATAGATGTAAAGCTGGGCAGATAGTAAGCATCCTATGTGGTGGTGTACAACTCTATAGAGGTGAAAGCAAAAGGAGAATTGAACTATCTAATACGATGCATAAATTTACTGTCTTGGTCCACCATTGAATGAAATAAGTTCTTGAACTAGATGTGGCTGTGGCTGAAAAGCTGCCAATGGTACTTTCCCACCACGACAACCATAGGTTATAAATAATTCTGTTCTGTGTGCTGAGAGAGATAACTCATTCTTGATACCAGAATATAGTGCCGCATTTGTTGCATCCATAATCAGGTCCTCCTTAATAGGATCTACCTCTGTATGTCTCTATTATACAGTTGTGCTGTTTGTACTTTGTAGTATAGTTAATCACAAGTCAGAACTTAGAAAGATAGGAAATGAAATAATTTAAATTACCTTTCAGAAAGCATAAGAATTCCTTCTTTGATGGGAATATTGATTCTATGGATGATGAAGCTGATTCAGTCACTGTTGCTGTCATGTAATGGATCAAAGAAATTAGAATAGATTTCATGCAAGATGATTCAGGAAATGTAAGATGGAAAGAGATGTTACCTTGTCATGCCAATGCTTTGTAATTTGTTCACATGCCTTCTTTTGGCGCGATTTTCAGTAGCAATGTATGAAGGTACTTTGGGACAACATTATTGTCCTGCACACAAGAAAATTTATTTAGTTTGGTTATTACTTTACTTTTGATATAATTTAACAATTTGATTCATAATTAAGTGCTGCGCCATTCACCAGCTCGATATTATTGCCCTTCTTGTTGTTTTCCAGATGGCTCTGTTTCATCTCCTGAAAAGATTAAGATAATATAGCTGTTATTGCTGTGAGGTAGGAATCAAATTAATAAGTGGTGAAAAAGGTTGAGTGCTGTAATTTTACCTGAATAAGCTGCATATCAGAAGCTGCTAAACAATCATTGCATCGCTTTCGAGATTGATTGATGGATAGCATCTTTGTGTTTTTGTTGTTCGGAACTTTCTTTTATGGTGTAATAATATTGCATAAGTTAAGGAAAACATATTGCTGAATAGTATAGGAAAAGTGTATGAAAGATGGTCTGGTTATTAAATTGTAAAATTAAAATGCTATTATATATATATATATGTGTATATATATATATATAGACACACACACACACATAAGCAACAGTAAGAATGATAAAGAAATGAATGTATTGTAGAAGAAATCCATAGTCTGATAATGTATCGGATAACTCAAACTCAAGGAGTTTGATTCCTAATATGGGTTTCATTCTGCTCCTTGGGGAGAGGAAGAGGAAGAGAACTGACGCAGGTAGTTCTGGTGGTTGCAGAGCCAGTAGGCACGGTGTAGACCGAGCAGTCATTACAATGCGCCGGCAGGGAGCGACGCCATGGTGGGACCTATGGGTTAAGCGTACAGCACTGCTGGGGCCAATGGGGCCTGTTGCTGCGGCCGTGTATGGCGCAGCATGGCCCTGGGCGGGGTGGCCGTCCGGCGTTGCACAGCTGCCAAGTGGAGAATAGTTCATTCAGAAACCACTGAGATGCCAACCATTATAACCATTACACCCCAGTTCAGAGTTCAAACTAAAATTCAATTAATGATATTGCATTATCACTTGGAATAAACTATATCTAACAACAAAAAATTCAAATATACTAAGGCCCTATGAATCTATGATAGATAAAATGACACAGTATTTCTATACAATTGTTCATCTGCTTCACAGAATACACCATTTTATCTGCCACCAAAAGCAATGTTTGGATCAACACAAATCTTAACAATCTGCAAAAGATCATTTCTCTCATTCTTCTGGTGGTGGCTAAAAAGGTACATCTAGAATTTCTATTGTGGGAAAGTGAGCACCACAAAACAATGATAGAGAAATAATACTCTCTTGCAGTTCTTCACAAAAAAGCACACAGCATAATTGCAGTAAAAGATAAGACAACAAGATGCAAAACCACATGTAGTTCCTTAGGATTATTTCTTACAGAAAAGATGCACACCTCACATTATTTCATATTCTGTCAAACAAAGAAAAGAATTACCAGACACAAACCTTGAAAATAGTCATTATAAGAATCGATAAATAAAGAGAAGCAAAGACAACTCTGCATTTCTCAAAACTATGACAATGTTGCGTTCATAATCAGGTGAATCTGAAATTCATTGATCAGAGCATTGTCTTCTACTTGGATCACCGAAGAGATTAAGCCTCAGACATTCCATCAAGGCTTGAGTATTACATTCAATCGAACAGTGGGGGTGCTATGTAGAGGCTTCTCAAGGATAAGATTACTCATCTCGTGGATTCAGTGAACTGCACGGTTGAGGATGACTGAGAAGGAATGACGCTTACATAGATAAGGCCCATTATGTTCGTACCACCCCTGCCAGATCTGGCACAGTATGGAACAAAACAAGCTACTGTGTTTTTTCTTTTTTGGTGGGAATGCAAAATAGACTTCATTTTATCACTAACATTTTTTGGCCACCAATATTCACCCCATGTGTAAACAGAAAAAACAATCAACATGGCACCTCTCGAACAGCTTGTGTGACAATGTTAGGGAGCAGGCTCAGAGGAGCTAATCATGTGTGCACCATCCAAGGGATCATAGAGCTCGCCAAAAGGATGGAATGGAATGAGGGCGGCCACTGGCTCTCCTCCTCCATCGCACTCGCCAGTTCCTGCAAACTCGTCTGGGGCAGCCGCTCCTCTCCGACGCGGTGCTTGATTGCTGCTGATTCCTCCTGCACAGAAACCCTTGGCACCAACACAGGATTTAAACACAAGATGAGCAGGATGGAGAGGAGGGGCCGGATGGAGAGGGCGAGCTGCTACTGATAGGGGAGGAGAATATAATGTGGAGGGCAACTCGTCCAGCCAGCACAGGGTTGGAGAGCAGCGGCTGATTGGGGAGGGCAACACAGCACAACATTGATTGTGGCATAGGGGAGGATGATGCGCCATGGATCCATGCAATGTAATGAGAGGAGCAACTAATTGGCATGGTATGTATGCTGTGGATTCGAGCAGGCAGTGCGAGAGGGGTCACAAGTGTGCATTGTCAATTGGGAGGCGGAGGTGGGGACGAACGCTGGTTGGATGAGGATGCAATTGGGGGAATGGCAGGGTGATGGTAAAAAAATGGTGCGGGAGGCACAACGGCAGAGCTGGTGAGGACAAGAGAGGAGCAAAGAGACTGAGGGCAGTGGAGCGAAGGGTGTGAACAACCCCTTACGGGTTTGTTAGGGGGTAGAGATGTTTCTGCTTGCTAAATAAAAGAGCTAGATGTAGCAGAAAGCGTATAATTTGGAGGTATCATAGTTTTCACTGTTCTGAACTTGATAACACTAGTTCAATGGAAGTAACATAGTTTTTGATGATGGATTTTGGAAAGATAGGTCCTCTGCTTTCATCAGGAGAAAACCTTATCCTCCCAATGGGTTCCCTGACTTCAAATCATGAATGCATCTTTTCTGTTTCCTATATCAAAAGTGAAATTGCAACAAGAAAAGAATAACATGATGTAATGTTGACACTTGATAAATAAAACAGCTAGATGTCACAGAAAGTATATTTTGGCGAGCAACACATCATTTTCACTGTTCTGAACCTGAGAGCACGTTTTTTCAGGGAAACGGAGGTAAAAAGCTTTCCCCACCTGACGGACTGCATCGGATGGGGCAATGCAAATTGCCACTCTAGGCTATATTGGCAGCAATTGATTTTCAACATCAACATCTTCATCTGGGCTCTGTAACTCTGCTGTTTGTTTCTATTTTTGAATGAAAGTTTTTTACTGTGGGGATCTCCCCCAGACTTCCTTCAAAAACATCTTCATCTGGGAGGCAATACCATCGAGTAATGAACAGATGCTCTAGAGGAACCTAGTTGATGCTTGTAGGAAATGGTGCTTATCTATTGAGGCAACATATCAGGTGGAAACCTACCTCTCCATGCAAACTATGGAAACTTCAATCTGAGTCACACGATGTTGATCCAACGGGGCGCTCAGAGGAGGTGGGAAGAGTTATTTGCAAAATCACCTTTGCAAATCACGCCTCCCACCTCCCATAAATTTTGCAAATCACTCTTTCCACCTCCCATGAGCTCTCCCTTGGATCAAGATCGTGTGACTCAGATTGAAGTTTCCATAGTTTGCATGAAGAGGTCGGTTTCCACTAGATATGTTCCCTATCTATTGATCCATGCTAAAGGAATAGTGTATGTCAACTGACCAAAGCGGATTGAGGCTACTTAATTGCTGCAAAGGGCAGCAATGCGTACCTAAAGTCTCTGTTTTTTAAAAAAACTGTACAGCAGGGGAGGTCCCCACTGTGGAAAAATATATTAAAATAAAGAAGAAACTGTATATGAAAGCAATAAGAAGGGTCACCAAAGTACCCTAAATTGGAAAAAACTTCAAGAAAGAGCTGAACAAACTAAACTAAATTAAATCAACGCAGATAGGAAAGATTGTCTATTGCTTTCTTGGATTCTATGAGCTTAAAGTCGGAGTGTGAGACCCAGGAATTTCTGGATGAACTTGAAAAATCAGTGCATTTCCTTGCTTACAGATGCGCCAAGCAGCTATAATAAAAATCTCCATGAAGAAAGGGTTTTGTAACATGTCTTTTGCAGTCAGCATACTGTAGAATGGCAGGTTGAGTTGCCATTGTAGGCCAATTTTGCTCCAGAAGACTGAACTGAAGCTGCAGGTGAAGGATAGATGGTAGGCAGTTTCCTCCACACTGTTGTTGCACAAAGCACAAGTATAGTTGCCACCATTGATCATGAAGTGTTTCCGTTTAAGAAGTTCTTGTGTTCAATCTATCCATCAGGAGAAGCCATGAAAAGACACGAAGTTTGTTGGTACACCTGGATTTCCAGATCCATAGGAATGAAGAGGGTGACCTAATGTTCCTGAATGGAAGTTGTAGATCTGTTTGGAGGAGTAGGCACTAGATGCCCATATATAATGCCAGAAGTCACGGGTTTCTCCCTGCACTTGAATTCCCTGAATGATACCCTGTAATTCTTGGTACTCTTGAAATGCTTCTTCAGATAGCGGTATATGAAACTGCTCTTCTATGGAGTCATTCCGCAGAAAGTGTGATACTGTTGTGTGTGTGTTCTTAGGGAAGCTGAACAGTCTTGGGAAGGAGTTCTTCAGCAGTCTGTCATTCCAAACATCCAAGAGCACCACTGAGTGTAAAAGCAAAACTTTCAAATGTTTCATCAGAAATTTCTGCTCCAATAATGCATACAAGAATAGATTGTGCCATCTCAACAGTATGTATTTGGTGAGTTTTTTGGTCAAATAAATCCGGAGAAGAGTAGGGAGCTCAAGAGATAATAAATGAATAGATAGACAAAACATTCACTTTATATATAGTTTTGCAAGTGAGTGGAACTGCACCCAAGAGATAATAAATGAATAGGTAGGTTGATAACTTCTTAGACAATGCATTTTGACATGGTCGAGATGCACATAGCAGTGTCCATTCTAACACTGAAATAAATGACTGGTGTAATGCAGCAACAAGGAGGTCGTCACTCTAAGAAGTGTAAATATATATAACTGTGATTGTCCTTCTGACCTTATAGTTTGAGGCAAACTAACTTTTGGATCCCATTGTACTCTTGAAGCTCAAATTAGCACAAACCAGTTGGGCAGTTACTCCTTGAAAAGATCCTATAATGCTTTTCTGTTACTGAGAAGAATAAAATGGTCTAAACTTGAGAGGTAAACAGCGATTGCTTTTCAGGATTGCTCGATGTAGGCAGCAAGGTACAGGCAGGCAAGGACAGATTCGCCATCCAAAACCAACTAATAATCGTATAGAACAACTAAACTACAGATGAAAAATAACAGTACACCGTGGTGGGGATTGGTACGGCCAAGTATCGGTCGTCGCTGCCGTCCGCATCCGGATCTGAGCGCGTGTGGCTACAGATGCTATGCCCACTGAATTGAACGCCGGCTGGCCACTGGACGACCTCCTCTCCTTGAAGACGGACCAACCATGGCAGAAGTTCAACAGTCTACCCGGCCGGCCGGACGACGGCCGGCGGATCCATGGTCTTGGGCTATGGCAAGGAAGACGGATGGATGGTGCCCTAGCTGGCTGGGGATCAGCCATGCACGCGCTAGGCTAGGCTAGCGATCGGATCCACTAATTCTCTTCCATGGACGACCTCACTTCTTCTCAACTCGAGAGGCAATAACAGATCTACTATGTCAATGCCAAAGATCTCAGCCAGGATCTGATTGTGCAACAAGCGAGCTGGGACAACCGTACCTTCACACGTCCTGGGCCTTGAGCAACAAGCTCCTCCAATCCATAGGCAGAGGAGCTCCACTGCGGCGGCGACCCATGGGAATCGACGAGGATGAGGAAAAGAGGAGGAGTACGTCTTTCTTGGCCCCCTCTGCCTCTCGGGGAATAAGAGGAAAGGGGTGACGTCACGGTATCCAGGCCGCAGAGGGCCAGACCACTATCAATCATTCATCGCGTCACCCCTTTCCCACGATTACAATTCTCTTCGAGTGGTTCGGCATATGGAAAAGTCAGGTAAATATACGAGCAAGCATAACAGCGGCAAAATACGTGCTTCAGTCCGAAAGTCAGAGTTGGGACTATGGTCGTAGACAATGACATGTGGGTCTCACATGTACCCTTTCTCTTCCTCCTTTCTATTTCTCCCTTTCTCTTCCTCCTTTCTATTTCTCTAACCGGCGCTGGGAGGAGCGGTAGGCGGTCGGTCCGTGTCGCGTTATGTAATCGCCGGCTAGTAAATCCACTACCGGAAAAACGGTAATTTGTACCGATTCATAACCCTCATTTGTACCGGGTATTGAATCAGTATAAACCATTTGGTACAAATGAGAGTTATCATTTGTACCTGGCGGGATACCCGATACAATGCCACACATTTGTACCCGGTGGAGCCTCGTTCCGGTACAAATGTGCCTTCACGCCAACGTGGCACAGTACAAATATGTTTTTTATTTTTCTTTACTCAAATGTATTTGCTTAATGTACTAATACTAATCCTAGTAGGTGCAATACAAAGTCGTGTGGCATATAAAATATTATATTTGAGATAATATTCTGCAAATATTATACAAATAAATATATATGAATGCTTGTAGAATATCATCACAAATTCTGAAAATGAAGAACTTTGGAAATAATATTACACATTAGCATATTGTGCATACTGAAATTTAGATTAATAATATGAATTGGATGAAATGTTAGCAAAGTTTATTTTGTTTGTTTCCAGATGCTTGGTCTTTGCTTCCAGATGCTTCTTTGTTGGTCTGACTTGTCCCTTTCCCGGTCGTCGCTCCCGTTACAAGAACAGAGGATAAGCTAGCATAAAACTCTCCCCCTGGACTAATGATCTCGTCCAGAAGAAATCCACATAATTGTTCTTGAATCAATCAGATTTGTTCAGTCTCGAGGATTTTTTTGCCTTGATGTTGAAAACCTACCAAAGAGTATGAACAAAAGAATAAGAATAGAAGAATATGAACAATAAGAACTATTTTTCCTTGATGTTGACAACCTACCAAAGAATATGAACAAAAGAATAAGAATCGAAGAATATGAATAATAAGAACTACATGTAGTCGCAGTTGTGTGTGCACACACCTTCTCTTCGAATTTGCTACCATCAGTAGGTTGTAACACGATGCATTTACTCGCAAACATAGTATCCACATAGATTGGTGCCGGAAGGCTGCGTCATGACCTGCACATATGGGAATGAAAACAAATCATGAAATAATTTTTTTATTGTATTGTAAGAAGTAAATAAGCTGGGATACATACTGGCAAATCATAGTGGACAAAAAGGTTTTTGTTGAACTTTCTGGGGTACTTTTCACATAGACAAGTCCATGCAATTTTAATCAACTCTACGATGTCTTGGTATCTAGTTTTATCTGTAGTCTTGTACAAAGAGTCGAAGACAAAGACCTTGCTTTGTGCCATACAATAACTAAAGAGAATCCAGTGGAATCTGTTCATAGATGCAGAGGTATTAGTTTATTAAAATATGCAATGTAATTTGAAAAAGATAAGGAGATGAGATACATGTTGCTCACTTGAAGTTGTATGGCAGCTTTATGACAGCCTTATCATGGTGTTTGTCTAGAAAGTTGATGATGTGCTCAAGTGTTTCCCTCTTATTAAGTTTGAGAGTGTTATGAGTTATCATCAAAGGATCCATGTAGCCCACACTCATGATTCCTTCCTCCTGCTCTGTTGCATCTCAAATCTATATGACACAAAAATTATAGAATTTTAGATATGAGATAAAGTGGCTAGAGCATTGATTTTTAACTTATAGTAGAATAAACACTTACAGAGGCCAACAACTGACGAATGAGACGTCAAGTGCATCTATATTGAATAGTAACCGGAATTCCTTCATGGGAATAGTGAAGACCTGATTCCCATAGAAATAATGATGGTCCTCAATGCGAACATAGAGCAAGTCCATCCCGTCGGCAGCTTCGAACATGTACCACTTGTGCAGTTCATACATCTTCGTTGGAAGATACTGGAGCAATCGCGGCCACACAAGCTCAAGCCCAGGCACATAGTTCGGTCTATTTGCCCCTTTATGTGGTGCAATTTCCTCACCCCCTAGAAGTTGTGTTGTAGTCAGACCCGATGATTTGGTAAAATCAAGCAATTGTTGCTCATATGTTGTAAGTGGTCTAGTTGCCCTATATGTCCCTTCATGAGTTGGGATTGCATCCTCCCCTCGAATTTGAGCTTCATTCAGACCTGTTTCTTTGTTAAATTCAGACACTTGTTGCTCAAACATTGAAAGCACCTTGAGGTCAGGGATATATTGTTTTTACTGGGTCCCTAGTTGTGGAACTTTATATCCAGTTTTCTTATTCAAGCGTTAAGTCTTGAGTACTTGTCGGTCATAGTCACTCAATGGCTTGGGAATATCTTCTGGTTTTTTCTTCTTTCCTCCTCCATTTTCCTCATGAAACGATGAAATTTGACCTGGTCAATAATTGGTTTTGCAACTAGAGGTTTGGGAGCTTTGAATATCTACCTATCCAATTCTTCCTGAACTGACTCATCAAGTTCCTCGTCTGTCTTCTCATGAGCAAGTTTTGGTGGAGGCTTCTCCCGCTTTGGTTTCTTATGCTTCTTTGGATTCTGAGAAGGAGGAGGTTGTCACTTTCCCTTGCCCTTAACATGTGCAGGAGGTGGAGAAGGAGGCGGACTCTCTCTTAGGTCCTTATCACCTACAGGACTCATGCTGCGCTCTGCCCTTGCACCTGGTGAATGCGGTAGTTGATTGTCACATTCAGGCATGGCGGTTAGCGATGTAGGTGAGTCAGCTGGAGGAGAAAGTGACTTTTGTGTAATCCTTATGTGAGCTTTGCGCTAAAAAAATCCAAGTATGCACAACATCTTGAAGAAACTCTTCCCTATTAGGCCCCGGTATCTCCAGCTCCAGGTCAACCCAACCATCGACCACTCAGTCCAAAAAAACTTTAGCTTAATATTCAATTCCACGATGATGGCCCGTGATGTTATCCCCTTCTATAGTTCTTTTAGCCACACCATGAGCCACCACAAATTTCTTGTTTCTGCAAACATCGAGAAGCTCACACACTGACCTCACGGTGATGTCATCCATGGGCCGGAGGGTCGCTTTTCCGGTGAGGCTGGGGTTGCTGCTTCAACTGCTGGTGCTGTTGCTTCCTGTTGGTGCATAATCTGTTAAAGCGACGCTGCTTTCCCCTTAGTAGATGGGCTCATTTCATTAGTAGGACCTTGGTGGTGAGATGATTGTTTGCTAAGAGCAAGAGCCACACGCTGTTGACGGTGAATTTCTGTCAACCTAGCCATGAGTTTACCTTCGGTGTTGTCATTGATTTGATATCCAAACTAACGATCTTAACTGTTATCATATATCAAGTTCGCACTCGCATGTGGTTTTTGGAGTTTATTGTTTACGTAGGGTTTTAACGCTAAAAGGGAGATGTTGACAGTTAATAGTTGTATCAAAGTTCGTTTAGACTTGCAAGCGGACAAGTCTCCTGTCGTAGTCAAGGGACCCTTCTTCCCTCGAGTGGTGAACCCAAGGTATCGAATCCGTGGAACAAATGTGTGACGCAAAAGTTGATCTAGTAAAGCCAAGTAACTTCAATCTTCGATAAAACCCTAATGCATCTAAGTAAAAGACACAAAACTAATCTAATCTACTAAAGACCGGAGAAAACAAAGTAAGATTGGGTAGATAAACCGATCTAGAGAGATCGGGTTAAGCCTTTTGTTGAAGTTCCAAGCAAGAGAAGAAGTAGCAAATCGAATCTTATAAGAAGCCTCTTTAAACCGTGGTTTCCCGTCCAAATCCGAAAACATCCGCCTTTCGGAACCCCCGTTCTGTCACAACGTATCCCTACTCATGTGGGGAGCTTAGGGCGAGTCAAAAGACAAGTCGAGATTCTTTTGGAAGATCCAACGTGTACCTTTAGCCACCGCGGCTACAAGAACACCCTATGTGATCTATCGCGCGAATAGATCTTAGAATAAGCAAACCGATCAAAAAACGAAATCTTCGAGGAAACACTTGATCGCTAAGAATAGATTCAACTTGATAATTCAACTATGACAATGATACATACACAAGATCACCACCGGGATCCTTCCTTGATCTTGCTTCTAGCTCCGGGAACTCCGACGTGGTCTTCCATGCAAGGTTCCCACGTCGGCTAGGGAAACCCTAGTCAACTAGCTCGACCCTCTCCTCTCCGAGATGGTGTCCCTCTCTTCTCTGCTCCTCGGCGGCCGATGACGAATTGGATCCTCCGTGGCTCTCGGTCAGGGGGCTATAAATAGCCCGATTGGCAGCTAGGGCAAAGGAGAGGGCAAATGGGCCCTGGAATGGGCTAGGCCGACCGGCCTAGGCCGGCCGGCCTGGGCCCATCCAGGCCCAGCCCGAGGCCTCCTTTGCTCTACGTCGGTTCCCTTGCTTCTCGGATGTTTCCCCCTTCGCATGTAGGTCCATGTCGTCGGTTTCTCTCCGAATTGGGCATAACTCCTTGTCTTGCAAGATTCGGCACTTTTACGGTCGGGTCCTCGGAGTTTGTCATCTTCTCGGATCAAGTCCCCGGCTTCTTGGAGTTAAGTTTGCTTCATTGCATGACTTGTACGGGCTTCAAGGCCTTGTCATAAGGTGCTTGAGGAACTTATCGCTAAAGTCTTGCATTCAACGCTAAAATCCTCGCATAAACACTAAACTCCAAAACCGACATGCACACGTGAACTTCTTATACCACGGGGGTTAGTACCAATGGATAAGGTATAAAACTTATGCCAACACCGAAGGTAAACTCATGGCTAGGTTGACGGATTTTCACCGTCAACATCTCCCCCATGCTTAAACCTTGCTCGTCCTCGAGTAAGCCTTCGATGGATATCATTGTTGCCAAACAATGTTTAAACCTTGCACTTGATCATACATGAGAAAACATAATGCTCTCAAAAATTTAATTCATTAAAGTTCCATAATGTACTAGCCTTCATCTCTACGGAGGGTAGATTCTTAGTTAAGCTTATCCCACAAGTATTAACATGCTCACAAAGTTTAAATAGATCTCAAAATTTTTGAAATAAAGAACGAGATAAAGAAAAGCTAAACCAAGTTCACAAATTTAAATCATCTTGTATATTGCTCATGAACTCTCAACTCGCTTGTCTCTCAAGCCTATATATTCTACTCCTTTCCCTCTCATAACATATATGTATGGTAGGCTTTATATGGAGCTTTTTGGGAAAGTTTAGTCCTAACAAGATTTTATAAATGAGGTGTTGACAAAACAAGACAAGCTTCTCATGGTCTTACCGAGACTCGTCAAAAAGGTCATTGGAAAATAATGTTAAATCAAGGAGGGGAAAGAGAAAAATACACACACTTTAGATGAGTGGACATGTGCAAATGACAAAGAGTGACCCCAAGGCACAAAGGAAGTCCTCGTTATCAGATTGCACATGGTTGGAAAATGAGAATGGATCTTTTAAACTTGAAGCCTTGAATGCACTTTAGAGAACCGGGGAGTTCACTTTACGCATACTCATATATTTTTCTTTTTCTCATATTTCTCCTTCTTTTCTTTCTTTCTTTCTTTCTTTCTTTCATTCGTTCATCATTTTTTTCTTGTGAGACTTTCACCTTGGAAGTCACGTACATCGCCTTTGAATTTTCTTTCATTCATTTTTTTAAATTGCTCCCCTTTGAACTCTAAAACTGCACCGTACCTACCTCCTCCCCCATGCTTAGACGTTGCTCGTCCTCGAGCAAAGAGGCGATAAATAAGGTAGGTACCGGAAATATTTTTCCTTTGGAGAGATACTTGAAATCTTCAATGTTGGCACCGTCTTGCGATCTTCCTTGAATTGATGATCCATTCTCAACAATAGGTTGTGGTCAAGGAGGTAAACACAAAAGATGATATTTGGTTTTAAGGGTGGATATCCGGCGAGGTTTGTGAGATCTCCGATGCGGGGATACACAATGCACGGATAAAAGGCTAGCAAAAAGATAGATACGCAAAAATGGAATGACCAGCTTCTTAGTCTCGGGCCAGAGAAATCATGGCCTGCAATAACTCACTCAAAAATAAATCTTGTACACTAAGGTTTATGCACTCAAATATATATTAGGCTCTAGATAGGTTGAGCAACACACAAGTGATATTTATGACAAGGTTAGCGATATTTTTGAGCATAAAAGACATCTTTAATCTATTCATAACTTGAGAGCACATAAAACACTATGGGTCTTTATTTTAATCATAACCTCCGCTAAAGATTAAACTAGCATTTAAATAAATTCAGATTCGTATTTTAAGAGAGCACTAGCTTTAACATGCATAAATCAATTACAAAGATAAACAAAGTGGCAATGATAATCATATATCATTATGGCACAAATTTTTGTAACTTTTCCAATGATATAATCAAGATGGTGTCTTTATTAATGATGAAATTAAGTTGGAATACAAACTGAAAATAAACAAACACACTTGCTGAAAATAAAAACAGAAAATATTACGCAAACACACATAAACAAAAGCTGAAAATTACAGAGAAAGATAAAAGAAAAGAAAACTGAAGTTCCTAAATTTTCTAGTCCTCCGCCGGTGGATGGTGTTGATGATCTTGATAGTAATACCCTTTCTCATAGTATGGTTGGACATTCCCTCTAACGAATTGATTCGGCTCCACTAGGTGAAGGCGTCCAAGCTCATAGGCAATATTTGCATTGCCCTCACCAAGTTGAGCCGCGTTTGCTTGGATGGCTGCGACGTTTTGGGCATTTCTTGCAACATACCCTCCAATTATGGCCATGCTTTGTTGTGGTTGGGGATATTGTGCGTAGGGCTCCGCGAAGTTAGCGTTGGGCACCACATAATTTGGTGAGGGTACCGGTGCACCACCCCCCATGCTTGCTCTTGTGGCCCTCCGTAATAACTAGGCGGAGGAGGGATCCCGCCGAATGGTGGCACATTTGGTTGTGCACCACTCGCTTATGCGGAGGATGTTCCCTCCTCTACAATTCTTCCTCTTTTGTTTTTCCTTGCCGGAACAAGGAGTCCCTCTTCCAACCAATCTTCCCTCCCTTCGATGAAAAGCCTAAGCCTCGCATCCGGGAGGGGTAGGTTCACTATGGCCAAACGAAAACCTCCTCTCTCATCTCCACTAATGTATTTGCCTTGTCGCAAATATTCAATGCCGAGAGAGGTACCACGCAAAAGATGGTCGGGGTTTCTTGCGATCCCCGGCCGTAAGGAGAAGGCCAACATGGAGAGGTAGCACCCCGAACCAATATGTCCCGCCCCCGATGTTGCCTCGCAACACCAACGGTTGATCATAAGGTAAGAGGGGTCTATTGGCTGCTTGGCAATTAAAGCCGAGTAGAGCCAATTCAACTTTGTGTCGGTCACCTTCGTCTCCTTCATCCTCCCCGGTACCCTCTTGCACATCCAAGATTGAAATATCCGGATAATGGGGGCCGCGGATGCAATTGCGTTGTTGACAGGCTTCTCCGGAGATTAAATTCCAAAATCCATCTAATATGCCGGGTGGCACGTCAACTTTCTCCGGAGCTCCCTTATGTAATCCAAGTAGCTCCCTAACATGCTCGTAGGGAACCACTTGTTGGACTCCCTCCAAACGGAATGATAAGCTTTGCACCCCATCATCAAGGATAGGTGCAATGGTCATCAAGATTTCCAAGGCGAACCCCTTGTGGGTGTCCGCCGATACTCCGTTGGAGAATTGCACCCATCCAAGGTGCCCCAGCATGTAGTATACGTCGGTGCAAAAACCCAAGGTGTAGAGTGCTTGGTCGTCGAACTCGACGTTGGGCACAAGCCTCTTCTCAAGACGAGAGAGCCTCTCCTCTTCCTCCGACGACAAGATGATGAAGCCGTACGAAGAATATATCGGAGTGTAAGGAGGTGGCGCGGTCGAACGGGTCGATCGCCGTGGTGGAACGGGCGGCTCCTCCGTGTTCCCTTGAGGTTCGGTAAACCTCATGGACGTGCTCCTTGTTGCCCTCATGCCACCGAGGAGGAGAGCGTCGTTCCTCCTTGGTGGTGGTGTCGTATCCGTCTCCATGCTCCGGGGAGACTCGGAAACCGAGTGCCTCCTTGAAGACGTCGTTGATGACGGCTTGGATGACGACGAACCCTTCTTCTTGGAGAAGAGACTTGTGGTTTTCTTCCACATGGTTGCTGCACTCTGTTCTACTAAAACTCCGGGTTGCAACCGGTAACTAGGCACTAAAAATCTTTACTTCGGATGTGGACTTTGAGTGGATTAAGGTGGTGGATTTTTTTGAGCTATCAAGCTTGGGAAGGTTGGCTATGTCTACGGAGGTTTTGGGCACACAAA
Source organism: Cenchrus americanus (assembly GCA_947561735.1). Classification (NCBI taxonomy): domain Eukaryota; kingdom Viridiplantae; phylum Streptophyta; class Magnoliopsida; order Poales; family Poaceae; genus Cenchrus; species Cenchrus americanus. Next base: position 42,752,187 of record OX387242.1, on the reverse strand, counting down.
CTTGAACACACAAACAAAGGAAGGAGAGGGAAACTTGCCTGCAGAAAACGGGCGCCGGGGGGCTCCTTAAGTAGGGGAGGCCGGCCGGCCTGGGCCGACTGGCCTGGGGTGCTTCTGGCTCCTCCCCACCTCGGCTTTCTTCCAAAGACGATCATTTCTCCTCTCGCAACTTTCCCCGCCCGCGTGCTCCACGAGTTGCACCGCCCAAACGCTCTCGTCCACTCCTTTTCTTGCATTATTGGTCCCTCCACTTGATGCTTCATGCTTTGGGTCATGTCCATGCTCCCTAGCTCCACTTGCTTCACATGCCACCATGAAATTCCTGCAAAGTTGATGCTTGCTGCCCACCATGCTTGTCCTTTGCATGTGGACTTGGTCAAAGTTGATGAAAGGGTATCCAATGGTGCATGCATGATCAATTCAAACTAGATTGCCTCCCTTTAGGTATGTTTAAGGTTAAGCACTCCTCTAATTCAAAATTTAAAATATTTTTCAGAGTCATGCAAGAGCTCAAGCATAAATTTAGAGAAGTTTTTAAACCATTAAAAACAAATGTAAGTCGAAAATATTTTCCGACTACGTTGATATCGGTCTCACCGGTATAGTTTGCCTTCATCGGTTGAGAGCAAACTTTTCTGGCTTGATCATAGGGGCATAGGTTTAGGTTCTAATTTTGGCTAAATGAGAGAGATTTTGAATAAAACAAAATTAGATGAGGCTTAGAAAAATTCTAATCCTAGAGAAACCAAGGATATAGATTTTTAAACCAACCAAAAGTTTTGATTTCTAGGTTCACGCGAGTCCTACCACGTGCTGAATTTTATTAACACCTAGATACAAGTCGTGGCTCTACTCGTGTGGTTTTAGCATGAAAAATAAGTCAACCTCATCACCATAATGAGGGTGAAAGGTTGATTTAGGTTCTGAAATTATTTGGTTGAGGTTTCTCGAAAAGAAAATAACACACAAGCACATAGGAGGGTTCATGCAAAGGGTTTATGATAAAGCAAAATATTCAATCAAGAATTATGTCTAATATTGTTCAACCACTTCTAAGTCTAATGTCTTTGCGTAATAAAACTCAAAACTAAATTATTAAAAAGACTCGAAAAACCTGGAATCGGGTTGTCGTCCCGGTGGCTTATTCTTGACTCGACGAAACGGGTTGCCTCCCGCCTAGCGCTTCGTTTATAGTCCATGGCTAGACTTCTTCACTTGATTGCCTCGGATCAACGCTCTTTGCGGGCGTTGCAATCTTGGGTACCCACTTCCGCACCATCTTGGGCACGGGCTTCTTCTTCAGCTTAGTCAATTTTTTTTTGGTCTTCACGAAGCGGCTTTGTCTTTTGGTCTTGACGGATGCAATAACTTCCTTCATGTAGTGGCTCGGCATCTCGAACTCCGGTCCTTCGGTTGTGATCTTCATGGTCTCCTTAGTGTGATCCTCCTTCTCTCCCGAATGAGTTTGAGTAGCCTTCGCCGTCTTGGGACCTTGGAGTTGTCTCGGATATTCTTCTTTGTTACCCATCGGGCACTCGACAAGTGTCCCACTTGCGTCTCTAGCATCTTCATCACGATGAACACTTCAATCCTCGCATGTGGATCTTGCCTTGGCAGCCTTTAGGTGTTGAGCTTCTTTCTCTATCTCCATCTTCTCCATCCTCCTCTTAAGTAAACCGATTTGCCACTCAAGGAATCCGGCTCGTATGTATTCATTGAAACGCTCCAAAGCTCCCGCAATCGTCATGCGGATAGTTGAGACCTTGATCTTGAACGGCCTTCCGGCGTCTTGAAGCTTTACGATAGGTAGATCAACGATGTCGGTTTAGGTTGATCTTCCTTTGGACTTGGAGGTGGTGATTCCCTTGGAGATTCCGGCGGTCCTTCAACTTCGGCTTTTGAATCTAGGGTTTCCAACCCTTTAGCTTGTGTTGCACGTCTCCTTTGCCTGTAAAGTTTTCCTGGATCATCCACAAAAAAAGTTTGGGTTTCTTGGAGAGGTAGCCAACCATCTCCGGTTAGGGTTAGCAATAAACAAAGTATGCAAAAACTAGAAAGTAAAAATAAATCTATGAAAACTAGGGTTAGACACTGTATTTTGAGGATGATCAAAGTTTAGTAGATGCAAAAAGAAAAACAAAAAGAAAACTGAAAATTACAAAAAGGCAATAAAAAATCAAATCTTGATCACTTGTTCCCCGGCAACGGCGCCAGAAAAGGGGCTTGTTGACGGTTAATAGTTGTATCAAAGTTCGTTTAGACTTGCAAGCGGACAAGTCTCCCGTCGTAGTCAAGGGACCCTTCTTCCCTCGAGTGGTGAACCCAAGGTATCGAATCTGTGAAACAAATGTGTGATGCAAAAGTTGATCTAGTAAAGCCAAGTAACTTCAATCTTCGATAAAACCCTAATGCATCTAAGTAAAAGACACGAAACTAATCTAATCTACTAAAGACCGAAGAAAACAAAGTAAGATTGGGTAGATAAACCGATCTAGAGAGATCGGGTTGAGCCTTTTGTTGAAGTTCCAAGCAAGAGAAGTAGCAAATCGAATCTTATAAGAAGCCTCTTTAAACCGTGGTTTCCCGTCCAAATCCGAAAACATCCGCCATTCGGAACCCCCGTTCTGTCACAATGTATCCCTACTCATGCGGGAGCTTAGGGCGAGTCAAAAGACAAGTCGACACTCTTTCGGAAGATCCGGCGTGTACCTCTAGCCACCGCGGCTACAAGAACACCCTATGTGATCTATCGCGCGAATAGATCTTAGAATAAGCAAACCGATCGAAAAACGAAATCTTCGAGGAAACACTTGATACTAAGAATAGATTCAACTTGATAATTCAACTATGATAATGATACATACACAAGATCACCACCGGGATCCTTCCTTGATCTTGCTTCTAGCTCCGGGAACTCCAACGCGGTCTTCCATGCAAGGTTCCCACGTCGGCTAGGGAAACCCTAGTCAACTAGCTCGACCCTCTCCTCTCCAAGATGGTGTCCCTCTCTTCTCTCGCTACTCGGCGGCCGATGACGAATTGGATCCTCCGTGGCTCTCGGTCAGGGGGCTATAAATAGCCCGATTGGAGGCTAGGGCAAAGGAGAGGGCAAACAGCCCCGGAATGGGGCGGGCCGATCGGCCTAGGCCGGCCGGCCCGGGCCCATCCGTGCCCGGCCCCGAGGCCTCCTTTGCTCTACGTCGGTTCCCTTGCTTCCGGATGTTTCCCCCTTCGCATGTAGGTCCATGTCGCCGGTTCTCTCCGAATTGGGCATAACTCCTTGTCTTGCAAGATTCGAAGCACTTTTCTCGGTCGGGTCCTCGGAGTTTGTCATCTTCTCGGATCAAGTCCCTGGCTTCTTGGAGTTAAGTTTGCTTCATTGCATGACTTGTACGGGCTTCAAGGTCTTGTCATAAGGTGCTTGATGAACTTATCCCTAAAGTCTTGCATTCAATGCTAAAATCCTGCATAAACACTAAACTCCAAAACCGACATGCACACGTGAACTTCTTATACCACGGGGGGTTAGTACCAATGGATAAGGTATAAAACTTATGCCAACACCGAAGGTAAACTCATGGCTAGGTTGACGGATTTTCACCGTCAACAGGAGACTTCCCGAGAAAGTTCATCAAGCACTTTGTGAGAAGACCATGAAGCCCGGCACAAGTCAAGACATGAAGTGAACATGACTCCAAGAGGCCCATGGACCGAACCATGAAGACAGAAAACTCTGAGGACCTGAACATAAAATGCTGAAGCTTGCGCGACAAGGAGCCCTATACAAACCGCGGCGAAACAGACGCTAAGGGCCCACATGCAGAAGGGAGAAAGTTCCAGGAGACGCGAGAAGCCACGGGGAGGAAGCCGAGGCCGAACTGGGCCCAAATGGGCCCAGGCAGGTCGGCCCAGCTCATTTCGGGCCCAGTTCGGCACCCCCTTTGACCTAGCTGGTCCTCAAGCTATTTATAGCCCCCTGCCAAGAGCCACACATCAATTGATTCGTCATCCGCCTCCAAGGAACAAAGAAGCTAGAGGGACACCATCTCAGAGAGGAGGGTCATGCTAGTTTTCTAGGGTTTCCCTAGCCGACGTGGGAACCGTCGTATGGACCTCCCCGGGCCCACTACCTCGGTGGGTACCGGGACCGACTACTCGGTGGGACCTTGGGACTACCCGGCTTGCGCTACACGGCACCTGAAGGCGTGGAGCACAAGGACTGCAGAGGAGAAGTACTCGGTTAGGAAGGCGTACATGTTCCGCACCGTATGGAAGACTCCTAGACGTACTCGACTAGTACTCTCTCCCTACTCCGACTTGTAACCCCGCCTCCCGACTATATAAGGCGAGGCGGGACCGATCTCTAGGATCACCACAACACATCTCATACAACCCACGGCGCACTATTGCACCATCTTGTAATCGTGCCCAATCAATCCGAGCTCGCGGCATACGGGACGTAGGGTATTACGCACCTCGCGGCCCGAACCTGTCTAAATTGTGTGCCACGTGTCTCTTCCTTCGAGTTACCGATCTCGGCGAGGCCACATTCATCTACTTCGGGTACTCCCCTTAGTAGGTTGCCGGTCCAAAACACCGACACCGGCGCGCCGGGGGGGGATCTCGCCCGAGATCACATGGCGAACTCGACGGCTCCCGTCTACTTCAAGCCAACCGTCTCCTTCAACCGCGGCGACACCTTCGTGTTCGGCGCCTGGGTCTGCACCGCTGACGGCGCGGGTTCCTTCCCGGCCGCCGCCTAACCATGCGGCCCAACCCGAAGACCGGCTTCGTGACGCTTCCTGAAGTCGTCACAGGCGAACTCGCCGGCAAATTCGGCGAAATTTCGCTTTTCAACCACCACGGCGACTTCGAGCTCGAGTCCGCTTCCAACTCGAACTCGACATCTCCGTGGGCCATCGCTTGCGAGCCGGCTACTCGGCCATCGCAGGCGGCCCCCCTCACATCGTGAGCGCTCCACGCGTGGCCCCCACATCCTCAGCCGGGCCCGCACGGGGGCTCCCTCTTCGCGCAGGGCCGGCAAGGAGCCCGTACCCGAGTACAACTCGGACTCCGACACCATCCCCGGCCACGCCTCGGACTCCAGCCCTCTCTCCGAGTTCTACTCGAACCCGGATTACAAGTTCGACTTCGGGTCGAACCCCGAGGAGCCCGATTCCGAGGACAACTCCACCGAGCTTCCCTTGTCAGGCCCGGCCTCTGGGCTGGTTATAACCTCCACACCAGCCGGGAGATTCGTCTACTGGCCAGACCGCAAGCCTGCCGACCTGATAAGTGGAGACTCACGCTACGTCGCCTACATCGACTCGCTACCGTTCCAGGAGGGAACACCCCTAGCCCGGGCTGACTCAAGCACACCAACTGAGGTGGCACCCTCTGAGTCCAGCCTTGGCACCCCCGATCGCCAAGTCTTCATGGCTGCCGCGACACCCCGTGGGCCTTCGAGCACGGCTCGGGACAAGTACCCGGAAGACATCTCCTCCGACGAGCTCTCTCCGCGATGCTCCACCGAACGAGAACCCCGCGGACAGAGACGCTCGACGTGAGCGTAACCGGAAGCGCGGCCGAACGTCGCCGGCGCCTCCACGACAACTTCCCCGTCCGCAACCTTGCGAAGCTCTCGAGGCGGTCGAGAACGAGTACACACTACCCCCGAGCAATGCCTCATGTCGATCACGGCGATCGCTCGCCGGGCTCGGGGCATACGCGGCCGGAGAGGTCATCGCCAAGCTCACCGAAGACGCCTACTTCATGCGGGTCAACAACGGAGTTAACCGGCCTCCTCCCGGCCCGGACCCCGCGACAATGAAGCCACAAGTCGCGGTGCCAACAACGGTCCTAACCGTACTCGAGCCGACTTCTCAACCGAGCCAAACCGTCGTCGCTCCAATGCCGGCGGACCTTCACGCCGCGACCACGACAACCGAGAGGTCGTCCCCCACCGCGCTCCGGCCGGCGGGGGCGGCAACGACCCCGACGGCGGCGGCGGCCGACGGCGAAGCTCCAACCATGGAGCCAACAAGAGGGGCGGTGGTGGCGGCAGTCGCGGCGGCCGAGGCCACGCGAACAGCCACGCCTCTGGCGCCTCACAGGGCGGCTACGACGCTCGCCAGAAGATTGAGGAGCTGCGGCGGAAGAAGTCGACCACCGCAGCTGAGGGCGACGGCTTCCCCGCCTTCTCACCTCGACTTCGCAACTTGCTCCTCCCCGACAAGTTCAAACCCTTGGGGATCACCAAGTACGATGCGAAGCAGGATCCCATCCAGTGGCTCAGGTGCTACGCCCTCTCCATCGAGAACGGCGGCGGCAACGGCGACACCAAGTGCCTCTACTTCCCCTTACGTCCGGACCAAGCACCACTCACATGGCTCGAGTCGCCGGACAAGCACTCGATCGACAAGTGGGACCGGTACCGAAGGAGCGGTTCACCAGCAACTTCGCGGGCGCCATGGGCCGATCGGGTACTCGCATGGACACCGGCCATGATCAAGCGAGAACAAGGCGAGACCCTCCGCAAGTACATGCACCGCTTTTTCGACAAGCGCGCTACCGTCGTCGACGTCACCGATAAGGAGGTCATCGACCTTTTCCAAGACGGTCTCTACCACCGCCGCACCTTCGAAGACTTCGGTCGTCGCCGCCCCAGTCCATCCCCCATCTCAAGGACATGATCACGTCTCGGGCGGATGAAGAAGACAAGGCCAATGCCAAATACGACGCCATCCGCGGCAAGACCAAGCGAGAACCGGGCGGCGGCAACGGCGAAGAACGCGAACCAAGGTGGTCGCAACAACAACAACAACAACAACAACTACTCGAGTCCCAACCGCAAGCGCAAGCCGGACAACATTGTCGCGGCTATCCGGCGCCCCGCGAAAGGGAACTCGAAGAAGAACTCCCGGCGGTTTCAAAGACCCGCCGAAGGAGAAGTGCCCGTGGCATCCAAATGCCAACCACACCACCGAGCAGTGCTACCAACTCAGGCATGCACTCAAGGATATGCCAGAGCCACCGCACCCTCACGACCAAAAGGGCAAGAAGAAGGACGGCGACAACAACGACTTCCAGGAGCCTGACAAGACCGTCAACGTCCTCTTCGGCGGATTGCTCAGCAGGCGGGAGTAGAAGGCTACCCGTCGTGAAGTCATGTCCATTGAGCCAGCGGTCCCGACCCCTCTCAGGTGGTCGGAGGTACCCATCACCTTCTCCCGCGCGGATCAATGGACCAGCTTCTCCGAACCAGGACGGTTCCCCCTCGTCCTGAAGCTAGTGGTCGCGGGCTCCAAACTCAACAAGGTGCTCATCGACGGTGGAAGCGGGCTCAACGTCCTTTTCATCAAGACCTTGAAGAAAATGAAGCACGACATCACTCACATGCTCACCAAGAGCAACACGCCCTTCTACGACATCGTCCCCGGCAACGCGGCTATTCCACCGGGCTCGCGTAGTCCTCGCCGCTACCTTCGGGCATCTCGGGACAACTACCGTACCGAGTACATCAAGTTCGAGGTCGCGGACTTCGAGACTTCCTACCACGCCATCCTCGGCAGACCGGCCATCGCCAAGTTCATGGCGGTGCCCCACTACACCTACTTGGTACTCAAAATGCCAAGCCCAGCTGGTGTACTCTCCCTTCAAGGGGACTTGAAGATCTCTCATGACTGCGACACAGAAGCCGTGGAGATCGCCTCTACGAACCAAGTACCCAACGCGATGATGGAGGTCTACGCCGCGTCGAAGAAGCTTGCTACAAGTGAAGTCGACATCCCGCAGAAGTCCGACGGCCGCCAACAAGCCTCGGCCACCGAGGAGGTACTCGTCAAGACGATCGACCTCGGAACAGAGCGACCCCAAGCAAGACCACCACCATCGGGGCCGGCCTCGACCCCAAATAGGAAGACGCGCTCATCGGCTTCCTTCGGGCTAACCGCGACATCTTCGCGTGGAAGCCGACGGACATGCCGGGAGTGCCCGGGGAGCCGATTGAGCACCGCCTCAACGTCGATCCTAAGGCCACCCCAAGCGACAACACCTCCGACGCTTTGCCGACGACGGACGAGACACCATCAAGAAGGAACTTGCCAAACTACTCGCGGTGGCTTCATCGGAGAAGTCTTCCATCCCGAGTGGCTCGCCAACCCCGTCCTCGTCCGCAAGAAGAACTCGAACAAGTGGAGGATGTGCATCGACTACACCGACCTCAACAAGCACCGCCCCCAAGGACCCCTTCGGGTTGCCGCGGATTGATCAAGTCATCGAATCCACGGCGGGCCGCGACCTCGCTCTCGCTTCCTCGATCGCTACTCCGGTACCACCGGATCGCGATCCATGGACAGTGTGATCTTGTTTTGTAGATCTTGTTGTTATAACAAATACAATGGTGAAATCAAAATTCAATTTGGGTACTTGATTTAAGATTTATAACTTTTTTAATCTCAAAATATATTGGAGTTATATGCGAGACCATGTGCATGCATGCACGCAATACTTCTCTCTTGTAATGGGTTGCTATACGTCTCTTCGGTGACATATAGCTTCCAGCTCAACACACTGTCCATGCAGGATGTTGAGTCTAAGGTTGACCGCACCCAACAATCCCAGCGGTCGACGCGGGGTGGTTGGGTGGAGCACGGGCACCCAACAATCCCAGCGGTCGACGCGGGGTGGTTGGGTGGAGCACGGGGGTGGGACCCAAAGCTTCCTTTCACCATTTATTTAGGTAATGACTTCTTCTCGGCCGGCTGTGCGGAAGAGCAACAGCGCGGCCGCCACACGGCGTCCAATCAGCAAGCGACACATAGGAGACCCCACACTAACCAATTCCCCCCACCCCAATCCTCTGTTTCTTCTTATCCTTCTTCCTCACAACGCGACGGGTGGAGATTGACGCCGGCAACAGCGCGGCGGCCCTGGTGAAGGCGCAGCGGCGTCGACGAGTGCGTATGTGAGGCAGCCTCGGGCGGTGAGGCCCACGGCACCTTCGGCGAGTAGGCTCACTTGGAGCTCCCCGTGGGTATCGGGCGTCGCGCAGCTTGCCCGAGGCTTGATCTGCGGCGGAGCTCCCGGGGGTGCCCAAATCTGCCCCGATCTGCGACGTCGGGCTCATGCTCCGTATGTGAGCGACCTCTCCCTGCCTTGTTTCATGTCCCCACATCTATCGAGGACTTGATGTGACCCCAGCAGCGTGCCTCCTCTTTGACCATGCGGCGAGCTGGCGATGGTTACAGCGCCAACACGGTGCTGGAGACATTCCAATCGAGAAATGTCGGCCCCTCTCTTCCTTCACATGCTCTGCCTGTCTATGCTTGTCGTGTTGATTGTTTTCCTCTAAACTGACTTGTGCTCCACACTTTGTTTGCTTCCAGAGTTCTCTTCCTCCTCGAGTGTCATGGAATCAATCAGATACTAGCCCCAATCACATGTTAACTGCCGGGTAGCATGCCTGCTTGCTCTTGATGCTTCGAAATACATGTAGCATGCCTGCTTGCTCTTGATGCTTCGAAATACATGTCTAACATAGGGTCGGTCACTTGCAAGTATGAACATATAGTGCTTTAACTCGGTTAGTTTACACATAGAGATCTCTACTCCAGTTGTGTAAACGCACTTAACTCATGCCCTTGTGCATAGTGCATAAAACTGCACATTGTCAAGAAGCAGACTTCGAGCGAATATGTGAGGATTTTTTTGGGACGGAGGTCCAACCATCAGTGATTTCTGAAGCATACTCAAGTCTCAGGTTGAGTAAGATTTTTCCTCCTGTGATTTCTCTTTTGCCCGTATCTCTTTTTTAATGCTTATAGATGGGGGTTCTTAGGGCAGGTTTTGTGTGTGGTGTCTGGTTGGTGATATATATGGTTCTTAGGGCAGGTTTAATGAAACATATCATTTTGTTGATATTGAACACATTATTTTCTCTGAAATATGTTTCTTAGCACTTATCGGCAATCATATATTGGGAACATCATAGGATATGATGAAGCAATTTAGGATAACAGGATGAAGCATTTGTAGAATTTAAATATAGACAATTAATATTCCAAAGTAATATGATTTAACAACTTTATAGAATCCTTTTTATTTCTATTTTGCATAATTTCTAGCATCCCCTCTTGGTTAAGTTGATACGGGCATCATAGCATATAGTGTTCTAGAACTCGGTTCATGCAGTAGCAACAACATGTTGGTTCAATTTCTCGTTCGGTCCCTTCTTTTTTTTCGAAATGTGTACCCAAAACAACTAGAGAGGAGGGATCCGAATCCTCTCGTTTTTTCTTTTTTAAGTATTTTGTGGCCAAGTAGGTACGAGTTCATTTGAACCCGAAGGATTCTATTGATCGGAGAGACTAATGCAATTTAGGACCTATGATAAAGCATTGTAGGCCACAAAATTTGGGAATTTAGTGTTGGGGAAGTTGGTCTTCGGAAGCATCGCCCTCGCCCGGCCACGTTGGCGACCCTCGGTCCGCATACGGCTTCGGTCTCGTGGAGAAACCCTTCGCCGCACGGGCGCCAACAAAACACTAATGACGCTTATGCCACATGAGTTTCGTTTTGCGGGGATGATCCCTTGCGGCGGCGCCAACCTTCGGTGACGAAGGTACCGATGGCCGTGCTCCGGTGACGAAGGCCCAAGAGGGCCAGGAACGTGGCGCGCCGGCCGAGGACATCGCGCTCGGGGCGGCGGCGGCGCGGGCAAGGCGTCTAAGGAGGCCCGACGCCCCCGGACCGAGTCGCTTCTTCGGCACCGAAGGTGCGATGATCCTGGACACGTGGCTGCCGCCGACGTGTAAAGTGGGCTCCGGACAAGGCAGAGACAAGAGTGGCCGCGTGTAAAGGCGTTTCGGCCGTACGAAGACACGCTGGAGGCCTGTACGACGCGGGGACTTACTGACATGTAATATAAGTCGGTGTCCCCCCACCCCTTCGCGTGCGCTCTACTTTCTTTTCAAGAAATGCTCTCGCCACTCGTCGAAGCTAGGCCACCGCCTTTGAGGGGGGCCTAGTCTCCGAGGTGGCCTTCGGCGCGGTAAGTGACGGCCCTAGGCGCGGACGCACGGGGAGCGCGCGCACCAAGCTCGTCACTTATCGTCGTGACCGAAGAGACAAACCGCTTGATGCGGTGCGAGGCCACGATTGGGCCGGAGTAAGCGCACGCCCGGAGCGTTGCGTCGGTCGCGATTTGACCGAAGAGACAAACCGCTTGATGCGGTGCGAGGCCACGATTGGGCGGGAGTAAGTGCACGCCCGGAGCGTTGCGTCGGTCGCGATTTGACCGAAGAGACAAACCGCTTGATGCGGTGCGAGGCCACGATTGGGTCGGAGTAAGCGCACGCTTGGAGCGTTGCGTCGGTCGCGATTTGACCGAAGAGACAAACCGCTTGATGCGGTGCGAGGCCACGATTGGGCGGGTAAGCGCACGCACGGAGCGTTGCGTCGGTCGCGATTTGACCGAAGAGACAAACCGCTCGACGCGGAGCGAGGCCGCGATTGGGCCGAGTAAGCGCACGCCCGGAGCGTTGCGTCGGTCGCGATTTGACCGAAGAGACAAACCGCTCGACGCGGAGCGAGGCCGCGATTGGGCCGGAGTAAGCGCACGCCCGGAGCGTTGCGTCGGTCGCGAGTTGACCGAAGAGACAAACCGCTTGATGCGGTGCGAGGCCACGATTGGGCGGAGTAAGCGCACGCCCGGAGCGATGCGTCGGTCTTGATTCAACTAAAGGGAAAAAAAGCATTTGGTGCGGAGCAGCCCGCGATCTCGCCCGAAGCAAGCGCAAACCTAAAGCAAATGCTTCGGTCCTGATTTAGCCGAAGGGAAGCCCGCTTCGCGTGGTATACACCCTCGACCTGGCTCGGGCAGGCACACTAAAAATGGTCTGTGGAAAACGCACGTCCTAAACATAACGGTGTATAGCCCGAGAAGGCGAGCCGTTTGCAAGCTAACTTCGAAGGGGAAGCGCGGTGCCGCTTCGTCCCAGTGCACTCAGGGTTCTCTTGACAAAGCAAGTAGCGAACGAAACACTGAAGCACGCAAAAAGATGGGCTCTAACACTCCTCGTCTATTTCCCTTCTCACTTTTTCAACATACAACATCCTTCGTAAAAACAGTATGACTTTACAAGGGGAAAACAACGCAGTTACAAAGTTCGCTCCGGCATGTCGCGAACACTTCCGGGGAGTTCCGAAGTCCTATGCTTCAAGTCTTCGCGCCGCCCGTAGCCGTACTTAACAATCAATCTTCGTTCAAGCACGTCCTCGCGATCTCGTCGATCAACCGAAGATATGCCATGTCTATGATCTCCGCAGCCATCTCCCGAAGTTCGCCGGCTTCGTAGGCATACGTCCCGCGCCGAAGACGGGGTTAGAGCCCATGTGAAGGTGATTACTCTGTCTCCACCTTCACCGCCGCAAAGCTCTCCGACGAGGCGTCGGGAATCAAGTATACATACTCGGGCGGCCCAAGGACCCCCTCTTCGATCGGCTCTATTTTTGGAACGACCCCTTCGGTCACGAAGGGGTCAACTAAGTTGCGCTTAGCCGCCCCACGGGCGGCCCGCTCTCTAAGAATGGCATCCCGACGCGCGGGGTCCCTTGAAAAATCCGCGAAAAAACGCGTAGCCGCTTCATTGTGAAGGCGGTAACGCTCCGCACGATACGACAAAAACTCGGCGTATGAAACATCAGGATGGCGAATATTAAACTTCGTCCAAACGTTCGGCGCGACAAAAAGGGAGTCAAGGGGCACAGTTGCGTTGCTCGCACCTTCGGCCCTCTGCGCAGGAACCACCGAAGGAACCTGCGCAGAGATACCGTGCATCAGTTTACTTTACAAAAATTTCATCCCTTCAAGGGGAGAGTAGTTCACTTCTTCACAAGTCCCACACCGACGCGCTTCGGACCTCGGCACCTTCGGCGACGACAGCGGCTTCGTCCAGGACGGCGCTCGCTTCGGTGGCCTCGACCGAAGCGACCGTCGCGTCGACCGCCGCCTCGACGGGGCCTTCGCCGCCGGGAGAGCCGGCAGCCCGGCCAGCCGTAGCTTCAAGTTCCGCCGCGTGTGCCGCCTCCGAAGCATCCACCGTAGCGTCCTCCCCCGCGGAGACCGTGGCCGCCACGGCGTCGCCGGCCTCGGCGCGACCCCCCCCCCCGGGAGCGGGAGCGCCTTCAAGGCCGGCGGGCGCCGAAGGGGCGGGGCCCCGCGGTCGCCTCGGCGCGCTCCCCTTCGGTTGCGGGCCCCGTCGTGCCTCCCCCGTGCCCTTCTTCGGTGTCGGGAGCCGTCGCGTCTTCGGTGGTGCCGCCTTCACCCTCGCCAACGCCGGCGGCCTCCCCCTCCGGTGCCGCAGCCGCGGGGGCCCCGGCGGTGATAAGAGGAACGCCGGCATGGCGATCCGGTCCCCGTCCATCATGAACGGGGCGGGGGTGGAGCGCCGCCGTATCAAGCCGAGAGTCGGTCGTAAACACGTTCTTGCAGCCGAGGCCTTATCTCGCAAAAACAAGCGAGGGCAATGTGTCAAAGTATTTACGATAATGTGCTTTCAACACAACCACAAACAAAGGAAGAAGTAGCTTCGGCGTACACGGGCACTAAGGCGAGCGGACTCGTCCAAGGTGAGTTGATATCCTCGTCGGGCGAAGAAGGTGTTCATGAAATTTTTCGCAAGATTCTTGGGGAGCACCGGAAGCCGACCGACATCTAGCTCGCGTCGCTAGGCCATTCGAAGTTCTCCCTCGTAAGATGACGAAGATCGCCCTTGCCGATCGTCTTCTCCGAAGACGGCGATCCGGGGGCACCCGCCGAGCACACCGAATACGCTAGCGTGCGAACTCCCCACTCGCGGCCCCAAGCTCTCCAAAGATCTTCGTGTTCATCGAGATGACGTCGAAGCAAGCATTCACCCACTCATAGAATGACTCGACGGTGCACCGAGGGAGCGGGACAGGCGGCGCACTCAGATTGCACTGCTCCGGCGGCGGTCGTAGTATGTCGTCACGAAGGGCTTCGGCGCTCCGAATGTGATCTGTGCGGTACCGCTCCAGCGTTTCGTTCGGCCTCACTCGCCCTCTCTCGCGCTTCGGCCAACTTGGCCTCCCCCGTCGGCGAGCCGAACGCGCAAGTCCTCCCCGGCGGCGCTAAGGACCTCCACATCGTGGCGCGGCATGCCGAGGAGGGCTTCGGAGGATTTTGCGAGTTTTCCTTCTCCCCGTTGCGGCTTCCGGGAGCGCTCTTGCTCCACGGCCCGGTCGTCCTTCCAGCCTCCGCCACTCGTTCTCGAGCGAGGAAACGGCGGCCACCGATCTCTCCTTCGCCTCCTTGCTCTCCCTCGCTCCGGCCCTTCGGGAGAGGCACCGCGACGAGGCGACGCGATGAAGGCCTTCAGAGACAGGTCCCCGCACGCCGTCGTGAGCTCTGCGGCGGTGAGCTTCCCAAAGTACTCCTCTTCATGAGGTATCGCGAAGCTTGCCCCGGCTTCTTCCAGGAACTGGCGCTCATGCCCGCCGCTCGTCACCCCCAAGAAGCGGATCGTCTTCCCGCCAATCAGCTTGGCTTCGGCAGGGATTTGAAGACGAACAGCGGCGGCCCGGGGCTCCTCAGGCGTCACCCGATAGCCGCCGCCGGGCCCCTCGTCCTCCTCTTCCTCCGCTTCGGGGACGATGTCGTTTTTCTCGGAAGCGGGGGTCGAAGGGGGAGGCGGACTGCTCGGTGCCATCGGAGGACGTGTCGACGAGCCGGAAGTGGAGCCGGAGTCATCTTTTTCTTGAGGGGCTTCGGCGCCGAGGGCGGCGAGTCTTGACTTGCGCGGCGCGTCACCAACGGAGGACACGATGCGAACGTCGTTGTCGTCATCGCCGTCTTTCTCCGGCGGGCCGAGGGGGACAAGTAGCGGCCGGCGGCCCCCCCCCGCCCGCCCCTCGTCGAAGGCACGCCCGAGGGTACGTCCGAAGGCGCGGCCGCGCGCGCGGCACGGCGGCTATCACGTCTTCGACGAGGCCCGTCTCCACGTCCACGACGCGGGTCCTCTTGGGGGACGGGGGCGAGTCCGCCGGCCGCCCGCCCCGTTTCTTCCGGGCTTTCCCTTCGGCGGCGGCGGTGGCCGCGGCGGCGCGCTCCTCCCCGCCGGCTTTCGCGGAACGCGCGCGCGGCGAAGTCGCCGTCTCCCTCGCCGTCCGCTTCGGCGGCCGCAACCGCCGCGGCCTTCTTCTCGGCCGCCTCGCGGTGCTTGGCAAAACCGACGCGCTCGGTGTGGCGCGATCTTGAAAAATTCGAATATACGGTTCGTCCGGGACCCGTTTAGCTCCGTGACCGTGTCCTTATACTCCTTCGGCGAGACGGGGCCGAGGATGAAGTCCCCGTGCGCCTCCACCTTCCTTCTCCTCAACACTGCAGGAAAACAGCCCAGTCCGTCAGCATTTCGTTTACTAAGGACGTAGCAAAGAACAACTCTCCGAAGGACGTAGAGTAACTTACAATCGGCTGTAAAGCCGAAGACCTTCGTCCAGTCAGGGCAGGGAATGCCCCCGATGTCTTCCGCCCACTCGTCTTCGGCCACGGACCAGCCGTCCACCAGTGGGCACACGGGGATGCTGCGGTACTCCTCCACGATGTCGCGAGTGCCGTACTTGCGCGCGAACTGACGCAGCATCATCACGAACTCGTCGCCCTCCGGACACGAAGGGTTCTTGGCGTAGGACTCGTGCAGGGGTGGGAGTTCCTTCGTCGCCAGCGGGTGAGAGCCTCCGGAAGAAGGGGGGCTCAAGGCGTAGTAGAACCAGTGCTGCTGCCAGTCCGAAGGCCACTTGTTCCTATATGCGGTGACCGGGCTCACCACGCCTGCCTTGTACGAGAAGTTGAGACAGCCGAACTGGCAGTCCTTCTCCACGGATTGGTCCCCCTCCTCCTCGAAGACCGTCCGCCGCTGGTGGTGCACCTGATGCGCCGAAGCGAACCCCTCGGCGGAGGGCTTGATCCTCGTTGTCCGGCATATCCACATATACACCGACAGCCGGAGGATGGCGTTTGGGGTGAGCTGATGCAGGTAGATGTTGAAGTACCGAAGTATGTCGACGACGGCGGGGTGCGGTGGAAACCGAAGCCCCGCGTACAGAAGTCATGGAAGATGATGACCTCGTTGTCACGTGGCCGCGGCACGGCCTCCCGCCGGGGGCTCGCCGGCCCCGACCATGCGGTTCTTCACCGGCGCCTCCACGTCGGTCTTGTCGATCCGGCTTCGACCGAACGTGTAGGTCTTCGCGATCTCTCTCGCGACGAAATCGCGTCTGCGCTTCGGCGCCATGAATGCTAGCTAGGCACGAAGTGAAAAGCGAAGCAAGGGGGCCGGAGGAAGTCTTACAATAGGCCTTCGGAGCTCTCGCGCGTCGTAGCTTTGGGTCGCAGCCGCTGGGTGGGGCAACCCAAAGGGCGGCCCCCTTTTATAGTAATGAGTTCCGATAATCGCGCCGACGATGACCGAAATTACCTTTTTACCCGAGAACGACCCCTCACAACGGTAATTTTGGCAAAGGGCGCCGCACGTCTTTTTCGGGTCGCCATGTCAGCGTGGGCCGTCCGGGGGAGTTCCGAAGACCGTTCTTCACCCGGTTAAGGTTGTTCGTAAGTTCGGCCCTTCGCGAGGTTCGGGACGGCCCCTCACCGACGAGGGGCTACCGTTTGGGAAGTTGGTCTTCGGAAGCATCGCCCTCGCCCGGCCACGCTGGCGACCCTCGGTCCGCATACGGCTTCGGTCTTGTGGAGAAACCCTTCGGCGCACGGGCGCCAACAAAACACTAATGACGCTTATGCCACATGAGTTTCGTTTTGCGGGGATGATCCCTTGCGGCGGCGCCAACCTTCGGTGACGAAGGTACCGATGGCCGTGCTCCGGTGACGAAGGCCCAAGAGGGCCGGGGAACGTGGCGCGCCGGCCGAGGACATCGCGCTCGGGGCGGCGGCGGCGCGGCAAGGCGTCTAAGGAGGCCCGACGCCCCGGACCCGCAGTCGCTTCTTCGGCACCGAAGGTGCGATGATCTTGGACACGTGGTCGCCGCCGACGTGCAAAGTGGGCTCCGGACAAGGCGAGAGACAAGAGTGGCCGCGTGTAAAGGCGTTTCGGCCGTACGAAGACACGCTGGAGGCCTGTACGACGCGGGGACTTACTGTTATACCCTTGTAAAGTGTTTAAAGCAGTTTGTCAGGAACGGAAAAGGTGTAATTGAGGCAAATGACTATACCCAGGGGTCTCCTATAAATAGTGAGCCCCTTGTAATGAAACGGACACACTGTAATGAGAAGAGAGCACCGAAGGCATCTGCTGGTATTTCGGTCTTCGGTCTGCTGAGTATTTCCCTGTTTCCTTTATTGTCTTGTTAAGTCTTAGCGTTTCCTCTCCTCGCGCAAGTAGAAGTAGTGACCCAGCGGAAGTAAGCGAAGGGAGGGAGAGAACTCAGGGGGCTGTTGTGTCGGCGTCCACCCTTCGGGCCCGATTTCCACCAACATTTAGCTCCTTAAATTAAGCAAGTTTGTAGTATTTTATATTAAATAATATTTTCACAGCTTTTTATCATATCTGTTTTTGTTCCTATATTATACACTGGAATCTGGAAGTAGAGAAACAATTCAATTCAATGTATTTGCTTAGAAACCAATGCTAGATTTATATTTTGCTAAATGCTACGTGTGCTGTTTTTTTGTTCATGTATTTTTTTAGGTTCATTTTACTTATTTTCACCTTAGTTTATTAAGCAGTTGGAACCGTGGAAGTAGAGGAACAAAAACCATTTTAATTTGGAAGTAATCAGTTCATACAATGCCTAGAGCACATGCAGCATAGAAGTTCCCTGTATGGCCCTCAAAACTTCACAATCTCTTTCTTTGAAACTTTTTTTTATTCTCCAAACTAATCTAGGGTTTACATATATTCTGTTTTTTCTAATTAGGCAACAATATGTTACATAAATATGCATTAATGGTCAATATTATGCAATAATACAGTTCTGAAATAGTTAAGTTTGATTGTTGTTTTAAACTTTAATTCGCAGTCTTCAATTTTTGTCTGCTAAATACTATGGATATATTTTCTGTCCATAGTATTTTCCTTTTGATAATTAGGTAGTGTACAGTGCCAACTAGTATATTTAACTAGGTTAAAGGACTTAATCGTGCGAGACATTTACTAACCATTATATCCATTATACGTTTATAGGCTCAAAGACACAGGTACGCCTATGCCCATCAAGTTAGCAATTTAAATCATTTAATTTGCATATCAAAATTACCAACTCACCAACTTTGCTGTTTGAAAAAAATAAGTGAATGGGGATACTTGATTCTTTTCCTTTTTTACACAGACCCATGATTTTTTAATACTGCACAACATATTAGGTGTGCCTGATTTTTTTTACTATATATATAGCAATATGAATTCCACAAGCAAGAACACTTTTACAATCTGGAACATCTCTTCTATGCTTTTATTAGATCACTTTTTTGTTTGCATAACAACTATACCCATATAGACTATATATTCGCAGTCTACGTACTGCAAGCATGCTAACAAGGTTTTCACTCATAAATTCAACAACTAATTAACCTTTTTTCTCCCCACAAATACATAAAATAGCTGTGTTTTTTCTTCACCCACAACATGCGACAAAATCTATTGAACAGACGCAACCCCTATGTTCAGTCCTTCTCCAGCTTTTCTTTTGGGCACCGTGCAACATTGTGGCATGTGGACCTACAAAGCAAATCCTACATTTGTTCTTCCTCTTAGATTCTGCATAAATTCAGCAATCTTTTGTGTGTCAATTTTAAAAGGGTACAACTGCGATTCTGAAGGGATACAACTGCGATCCAGTACAGATGTGTGCAAGATTTTTAACGGTGCACGATGCATATTTGTTTGCTCATATTGAACATATATGTTTATATTTCTAAAACATGATTGTCGGTACTTTCGGCAATCTCTTGTGTGTTATTTTCTCAATAATTCAGCAAAAGCATAGGCTATGATGAAGCAATTTAGAAACCTAGGATGAAGCATTATAGGTCACATAATATAGAAACTTAGCATCCCAGGTTAAGCAAGTTTGTAGTATGATTTATCATGTCGTCATGAAGTGAGTACAATCCATGAGACCAGGCAACGGGGGCTTCCAGTCTCTCTGGCACTCTGGCAGGCAAATATGTTAACCTTTCTCATCACGTTCTTGTATCTGTGTATCTCAAGAAGATCTAAACCCCCAAAAACATGGGATTGGCATTTGTGTACATACCTGTGTCGATGGATTTGCTTTCTCTCTCTTTGCTTCTCTCCTGATTTGCTCTTTTCTCTCTTTGCTTTTTCTCCTGATTTGCCTTTTCTCTCTCTTTGCTTCTCTCCTTTTTGCGCCTTTTTTGCCTTTGTTTTTGGTATTTCTGCTGCCTCTGGCAGCTCGGGGGGTGGTGGATCGAGGAGCCGTAAGACATGGTAGGGACCTTGCTTGAAGACGGCACGCGCCTCATTTTGCCCATGCCCACAGGAGATCTCGGATTGCCGAAAACGGAAATTAGGGGAACGCGGTTTCCTAATACGGACAGGCCGTCCAACCAGCCATTCCCTTATTTTTATCTCTCTTTTCTTTGCAGCATTAGCTCCTCAGCTGCTCCAGCAACACCGAGCCTGACGAGAATGGCACATGGCGCTGACCTCGTGGGCTCCGCGTGGGGCGGCGATGTCCTCGCTGAGCTCCACGGCGGGAGCGGCGGCGGTCTCAGATGAGCTCCATGTGGGGAACGACGGCGACCACGGTGAGCTCTCGAGGTGGCAGGCGGCGGCGGTCTAGCCGAGCTCCAGCAGGGTCATGGCGACCTGGACGGAGGGAGCACCGGTAGGGGCGACCTGGACGGAGGGAGCACCGGTAGGCTCTGCGACCTCCATGGAGGTCAGCGGGTTGGTCTGGAACAGGTAGGTGTTGCTCGCACATGTTTTTCTCTTTTTCTTTTTTTATAGAATTTTCTTTGTCACTTCCAGTTTTTACTTAAACGTTATACATATAGTTTGATTCATAATTTTTCTTCCGAGAATTGTTTCCAAGATTTTTTTCTCCTTTCCCAAAAGTTTTTTATAACTTTTCATTTGATCTTTTTTTTCCTTCCAAAGTTTTTCCTAAAACTTTTTTCATAATTTTCTTTCTAAACTTTTGTTCCAAAACTTTATTAACTTTTATTTCTAATTTTTCTAACAGTTTTTCTATAACTTTTCATTTGTTTTTTTTTCTTCCAAAGTTTTTCCTTAAACTTTTTTCATAATTTTCTTTGTAAACTTTTGTTGCAAAACTTTATTAAATTTTGTTTCTGAATTTTCAAATTTAATAAAAGTTTTCACAAAAGTTTATGAAACTTTTCGACAAATGTTTTTTTTTGCAAAGTTTGTTTCATTTTTTCTCTTTTTTGTCAAAAAAAATACTACTACACGTCATCCAACAGCACCGTGAGCATCACCGGTTAAATTTTTTATAACTTTTTTTTGCATTTTAATTTTTTCCTACCAAAGTTTTTCCTACATTTTTTTCAAAACTTTTCTGTCTAAACTTCTTTTTGAAATTTTATTAATTTTTTTGATTTTTTAATTTAAGAAAACTTTTCAAAAAAAAATGTTTACAATTACTTCAACATACGTTCCCTCCTTCGCTTTTGTAAAAAGCACGGCCGGCCTCGCGTCATCCCGCAATGGTGAGAGAGGGTGAGAGAGGAGGAGGCGAGCAGCACGTGGGTGGGACCATGCCCCGAAAAGGAAAGGAGTACGAGAACGACCGCATGATGCCGAACTCCCGGCGACCGTAAACTTGAGGCCCCCCTGTCCATGTCCATATCACAAGTCATCCCCAATTCTACTTCGAATACTTCTTCTAATAGAGATATCCTAATATCCATTTGATTGTTATTGGGAGAGTTACTTTGCTTATTTGAATTATAATCCACCTAAATGGCTAAATTGTATAAGATGCATTGGGAGTTATGGGTGCTATGATAAAATATCACTGTAAGACTACATATAATATAATCTGAAATAAGATATCCATTTGATCTTTTACCCTCCTGCTCTTAAGACCATAATCCAGCTTATAATGGGAGTATCTATAACTCACTCAAAAAAAGCTCACCCATTTGAAACAAAACCTCTACTCACACGAATTTTAGTCATTAGATCTAAGATAGATGGATTAATCCCTCCTTTCCATAAAAAATGTAATTCTAGTTTTTCTATGACAGATTAGTAGTGGTGCGAAAAGATTCTAGTACCCCTAGCTTTTAGCCACATGTAGTAAGTTTTTTGCATGCATATCCGATATGATTACTTAATTAGGCGGATAAGATCTATTTTCTAGGATTCTACTCTTTGTGTGTTTTTTTCAAATGATAGAATTGCATTCTTTACGGGACAGAGGGAGTAGATTCTTACCACCTCACACTCCCCGCTCATCCCCGTCTTGACCCCCGACCTCCTCCTTCCACCTCCCCGTGACTGGCCACTACCCACCACCTAAGCCCCCACCCCCCACTCCTCCGATGGGTCCTATAGCTCAGCCGACACGCCGGCAGCCTCCCGTCTCCATCCCCACCCCACCCCTCGCACCCAGCCCAATCGTCGTCCCCCAACCCCACCCCCCCGCCTAGCTAGCTAATGTCGCCTCGCGCTTGCCTCCTCGGCCCAGGGCCCGGCTTCCCGCAGTCGACCCTTTCTCTATGGCTAGTGGTGAGCACCCACCCCTAGCAATTCCGGACCCTAACCTCACCGGAATTTCGCCGTAGTCGGAGAAGAAAGGGATGATGGAGGTGAAGAAAATTTTAGGTGAGAATTTAACTTTCCCTTAATAGGAAAACAAACAGGGTTCGCTCAGATGTCCGACATCGTCGATGTGAATTATTGAGTTGTCCCAATAATTATTGGGTAAAAAGAAAAGTAACAATTTACCGGAGTACTATTTTTAACAATTCTCTTAATACAATAGTTGCATTGAAGATTGGAAAACATTTGGAGATGCTCACCCTACCCGGATCCTATTTTAGATAGAAGAAGAAATTTTTCTTTAAAAATGCTGATTTATTTATGCGGCAAAATAGCTCGCCGAGAACTCCTCGAGGCCTCATTCGTTTCCACGGGATCAATTCCGATCGGAATGGATAAATACAACAAGAAAATCATGATAGTTACTATAAGAGATCCAGATTTATTCCGGTCGAAAATTAATTTGCTCGTGATAGGTACACCAAAATGCTCGGAATTAATCCACTAGTCAAGAGATGTGGAACCAATCCGGCTCTACGGTCTCTTGTTCTATCTATCATGATTGGTAAATTAATTTTTGATCCGGAATAAATCCGTACCATATCATAATTTTCTTCATACATTTATTATTCCTACGGGATTGAATCCCACGGAAGCGAAAGCCCTCAAGCTGCTCATGTTGGCGGTCCATGTATAAGCTGCCGAGGAAGTCGGTGTCGTATCCGTCAGGAAGAGCTCAACCGTGCCCGAGTCGGAATTCCGATCATCAATTGGTTCGATTAATCCAGCAGATTTAAAGCAAAGACGTCCAGGCGGGGTGTGGACGATGGCGTCGGCGACAGGGATAGGGATAGGTCATTAATCCAGCAGATTTAAAGCAAAGACGTCCAGACGATCGAGGTGTGGACGATGGCGTCGGCGACAGGGATAGGGATAGGGTGGGCCGACCTCCCGGCGGACCTTCTGCTCCGCGTCATCGCGCTCCTCCCGTTCCCCGGCGACCGCGCACGCATCTGCGCCGCCTGCCGCGCGTGGCGCGACGCAGCGCGACGCCACGACGACGTTCTCCAACAGCCACCATGGATAGTGCTCCCCGACTGCTCCTTGTGCACCACCGGCCGCGACGGCGCCTTCTACGACCGGATCCCCGGCGGCCTCCCCGCCGAGAACGTGACCTGCCTCGCCGCCGCCGCCCAAGGCTGGCTAGCGCTCGACTGCACCGACGACGCGTACCGGCGCACCCCGACCTGGGACATGTACTGCCCCGACACGGGGACCTTCACGCACTACCCCAGGCCCGACGTGAAGCACACGCACACCTACATGCTGCACAACCCCTTCTCCGGCGTCACCGTGCGCCTCCCGGAGCTCGACGCCGTTGTCGGCCATGTCACCGAGACCTTCCAGATCCGCAAGGTGCTGATGCGGTCAACTACGGACGATGTCATTGCCGTCACGACCAACAACCGGAACTGCAACGTCATCTTGTGCCGACCCGGCAAGGGTACGTTTGTGCTACCCAACTTCAGGGTCGTCGATGCCGCGTTCGTGGGAGACACGGTCCTCTATGGTATCACCTCAGGTGAAGAACTCCTTGCTTTCCATCTCGGCGAGGACGAGGATGGCAGGCCTAATGTTACCCGGTTCGAGCGAGTCATCGTGAACCCAAAGGCTGCTTATTATGAGAAATATGCGTGGAGTTGGCCAGATCATATAGATGGCACTAGCAATAACAATGGTGATCATGTGGTAAAGGTGTCATCAGCTGGTAGCAACAAGGAGGAGGGCCAACAGGGTGATGTAATGGTGTCATCAGCTTGTAGCAAATACGAGGAGGACCAACAGGAGGAGGAGGAGGAGGAGGACGACGACTGGGAGGAGGAGGACGACGACTGGGAGGAGGAGGACCAACAGGAGGACAACGTGTTGTCGGACAATGAGGAGGGACGGGCTCGCGACGGCGACGAGGATCCGGAGGTGCCATACGAAGCCAAGGACGGGACATCTACCGCCCGGTACCTGGTGCGGTCCCTGAGCGGGGATGGGTTGCTCCTGGTGAGGCACCAGTACGCAGTACCTCTGAATTCAGGCACCTACTCTAGCAAGGTCGAGGTGTTCAAGGCGGATACCAGCACAGGCAAGTGGGTTCCGATCACCGCCGACGAGGGGCTGGGCGAGCGCGAGTCGCTTTTCCTCAGCCGGCCCTTCAGCAAATCCGCTCGTGCGCACGGAGACGTCGAGGATGGCTTGGTGTATTATGCATCACATCACCTCGACGATGCGTTCGACACGAGATCTTGGACTATTCGTAAGATGACATTTACGTGGCCGTGGCAACGCAAACTGATGTGTGAAAGCTCGCTAACATGGCTTTTCCCTCCGGAGTTGGTGATTTAAGGCATCGTCAAAACAGTTACTCTCTATTGATATGTGATAGCAACAAGTAAATCTTGATGATTAATGCATATCCATACATTTGATTTTGTGTGTGTGTGTGATACATATCATTTGCTTGTGTAAATTAAATTGGTTTTTTTATGCCTCTACCATGATCGAAAGTTTATTGGTTTTTGGACTGGAGCTTTCTGTTCCGCCGGTGGTGCTACCTGACTACCTGTTGGAGGATTGGTAGCTAAATGCTATGCTAGTATATTAACATGCAAGTTATGCAACCAACAATCATTCCTTGAAATATACAACACATCTTATCTTACTATTACTAATTGGAGGCTCCTTTTAGGACTTTATGTGAAGCCACCTAGGATCCTAGGTGGACACTTTAAAACTATTACTAATTGGAGGCTCTTTTTAGGACTTCATGTGAAGCCACCTAGGATCCTACGTGGACAGTCTAGAAAAAAAGAAAAATTAAAGAAGTCTCCACATGAACCCACCTAGGATCCTAAGTGGACACTTTAAAAGAGAATAAAATTACCCACATTTGCCATTATCCATACTTAACTAAAATAACCTCTTATATCTATGTCAAAATTACCTAAAATCTACGTTTTATAAAATTAATCTAAATCAATTCTCTAAACTACCCATTTGTTCAATTATTAAAACATATAAATTTGATGTCTTCCTACCTATAATCTTCATATTCAATCTCCGACTCCCAAGATATGTGTCCCACACACAAAACCTTCTTAAACCTTAGTGGTCTTTGGATGAGCATGAAAGCAGCCACAACCCATAGTACGTAGTAATCCACAAGGCTGCCACAGACCGAGCGGACCACAAGTAGTCAAACAAGGACAGAGCGCAGGCCGCAAGCGAGGGTGCTATCCATGTCACAAGTAGCAGGAAAGGAGTCAGATGATGCTCTAGGACGTGTTGTCGTTCACCGTGCAACAAATAGCAATGATCGAGAAGAATGTAGCCAACTGTTATGTTTAAGATTGGGAGAAAGCATGCATGCCTACTGATGGAGAAAATTACACGATCAAAGGTTGTATTCATGCATATTTTCACTAGTGACCTGATAAAACTGATTTTACTAACTAAAATATCAAGTTTTTCTCCTATGATGATAGGGCTTGACGGACATAGGTGGTGGAAAAGTAGTTGACACAGTTAAGATCTAAAAAAAGAAAACACTATAGATTGATGATATCTTGATTTTAGGATTATACTGAGTTGATGACATGTGAGTAGCAGTATATATTCGCTAGCCAATGGAAATTAAATATCTTATTGCGTCTGTATAGATACAACTCATTCTGACATCTCTTTTTACATTTTTTACATAATTTCCATGATGAAGCAGGCAATATTAGTACAAATATTTTTGCATGGTCAATTGATTTTTACTTAATTAAATATATTAATGGGTCACTAATAGTTACTTACATACATAACAATTTCTTGCATTTGGGAAAAGTGATGAAACAATACGCATTTACATCGAGTTGGTTTAAGAGGTTCCACATGTGTTAAAAAAGAGGTGAGGCGTCTACGAAGAAGCAAAGAGAAAGATAGACATTAATGCACCAGTTTTTACTCCCTCCATCTATGTTTATAAGATATTTACATGACTTGGTACGATCTTCCAAATAGTAATTTAATAATACATTTATCTTATATCATATCTAATTCTGATTATAAACCTTTGATCATTGTAGATTATATTTGATTACGAACCATATAAAGTATATTGTAATAATAAAAAACAATAGCTAAATTTAAGTTTGAATCATCATTTGCATGTGTGACTTATAAAAAGAAATGATATACTATATTATGACATTTCTAACCCATACCTTATGTTTAAATATATCAAAATATGTGCCTACATTGTACAAAAGGTATATTTCCATATTTCAGATAACATTTTTCTAACCATAAGAAAATTATAGAAGTGCAGTTGATATAAATGATTCTTTTCGCATACAACATATATGTCGGGGACAACCCTGAGGGTCTAAAAAACCGGGGGAACCCTGGTTAAAACCTGCAAAAAACAAAGCGAAACACACCTCTTACTTAAAACGAACACACAGGGCACGGCCCACGCTACGGTGGCCCCCGCAGCCACCGGAGTGGCCCAGTCAAAGGCCCCCTCGAGCAGGTTCCGCCTCGCTCGAGGGCTCACGCCTCCCTCGAGCGGGTTCCGCCTCGCTCGAGGGCTCACACCCCCCTTGAGCGGGTTCCGCCTCGCTCGAGGGCCCACCTCCGCCTCGCTCGAGGCTCCCTCACGAGCGCGCCTGCTCCCGCACGCGGGTACGGGCATTTAATGCTCTGACACAGCAGAGCCGCGCCATAACGCGCCTGGGAATCACGCCCCGGCGCTGTTCCGCCAACTCCCTAGGGGAAACCCATCCCTGCCACTGCAGGGAACTGTGCGGTATGGCCAGAGTCAGCCCCGTGGCACTGTGCTGCCCACTCCCGTACGGCTAACGTGCCTCTCCCTCAAAGGGGGGGCGACTGCACCCTCGAACCCTTCCCTCGTGAATCTGCAGGGTCAAACCATGACGTCAGGCCGGCGGGAGTGCCATCCCCGCCACTGTTAGTCCTGTGCGGCCGTCCCCGCGCCTGCAGCGTCACGCCGGGCACTGCTACAACAACTCCGACGCTGTTGGGCACGCGGGGATGGGATGCCGCCACGTCTGCCACTGTACCCCGTACGGATCACCGTCAACGGCTTCCTTGAGCCCGTCTGAAGACGCCCCGGCCAACCACTACGCCTTCACCCTCGAAGCCGCCCCTGTTCAAATACGGGACGCACCACGACGACAAGACCGGGGCAAGGACCGCCAGGATGTCCGCCAACTCCGAGGCGCTGCGCGCCATACCTCCACATGTAGCTAAACAGTGCGGCATGCTTGTAATTCACCCTCTCCTTGGTCTATAAAAGGAAGGTGACCCCCCTCGCCGCGGGGACGACATCAACGGACGCACACACACACACGCTCCTCAATTCTTCCACGATATTGGCACTCGCCTCAATCACTCCACTCGGGACTTGGAGGCCACGCCTCCTCTCCCGCCTTGCTTGTAGCCGCCCCACTATAGGCACCCCCGGTGCAAAGCAATACAGTGCCTCGAGCACCCCCCTGCTGGACGTACGACCCCGGCCGGAACCAGGATAAACCAAGTGTCTTTAGTTACTTAGCACCGACCATCGAGGGACAGATCTCAGCGCTTATCACTAGTTAGTGTCGGGACTACATTCCGCACCGACAATATAAGACCACATTGTTCAATTATTTGGGTTGTTCACTTATATTAAATGAATAGTACAAAATCAGAATTGTAGAAATGGTTCCTTCTAATACTCCCTCTTTTTTACATATCACATTTTACTTCCCCGGACCCGCTTTCGCATTGGGTACTCACTTTTTTTTATCACATTTGCTTTGTCCTATCCTAAATCAAATATAGCAAACTTTGACTGATTATTGAAAATGTAACAACATCTTTGATACCGGATTTGTACCATCAAATTCACCTTGGAGTATGATTTGATAATGCATATATTTGGTAGAATATTATTTATATCTATAAACTTAGTCAAAGTTGGACATATTTAACTTGTGATAAAGCAATTGTGATATGTAAAAAAAGGAGAATGTACTAGATGTTCAATATTAAGTAATTTTAATTTAATATTCTACCACTCGCTCTACAACAAAATGATCATATTTTATGGTAGCTTAAATCAGATTGATTGGTGTAAGCTGTTGGATAAAGTGCTAGATATGTGAAAAGTTAATGACATTTGTTGGGGGGTTACCCGAAAAATTCGGATGATTCCCCTAACACGAGAGAGAGAGTTCTTAACACGTTCAAACACAAAGTGAGAGCGCAGAGAGACTGTGATTCCCTCTGCAGATTGCACAAGTTCCCAAAAGTCTGAATCCGTTTACACGTGCCCTCGCGCCCCCTTTTATAGGGAGATGAAGGGACTTTTACATACCCAAAACACCCTCAAGCTCAGAGAATATTCCTAGTGTGAACGCATACAAGAATGTCTTTCTCGTCTAACATATTTACAAATTTGCCACTAGTTCACACTCAAAACCCGGACTTTTTGGGACAACAACTTTGACTTTGCTTCTCCGTCGGTTCGTGAATGTCTTCACGCGTGACTCCCGAACTAGGTCCTTGACAGATTCCCGAATCGGCCTTCGCTTCTTCGTCGGTTCGTGCATGTCTTCGCGCGTGACTCCCGACTCGGGTCTCACGACGATTCCCGAATTAGCCGCCCTCCGAAGTTCGCGCCATTGCCAGCTCGAGGTTCCGACTGCATGTTCGCGACTCCATGTCTTCACCGAATCACGATCCCCGAACTTCACACATTCGCGAATCCGAGGCTTCGCAGGTTCCAGGCCTCCGAAAATCGTGAGTTCCCTGTTCCTGAAAAACATGTCTCAAGAACTTTGTCAAATCCTAACGTTTCGAGGGTGACGGGTTTTCCTGAATTCCCCAACACTAGCCCCTCGAGGAAGCGGGTTGACTCCGACGATCCGATTCCACGAATATTTCAGAAATTTAGTAAAAAACGTCACCCTCGGAACGTCGGAGGGGACACGCGTCGCCCAGAAACCCTAAAACGGTTAAATCGAGGCAGGTTTCGCGGAACTACCCCTCCCCGCCTCTATAAATAGGAGGCTCCTGCTGTTAAAAAATTTTACGGCTCTCCCGCTTTTTTACGATTCGCGAATCTTTCTGCTCGCAGAATCTCGTCTTCTACTTAAAAGTTCGTGATCTTCCGGTTTTCTTCGGATCTCTCTAAGGTATTATCTTATTTCTCTATTTCAATTCTTACTTGTCATTTTTGCTGCAATAGTACCTTCGTTCTATGAACTTCATTCTCGAATGTTGTTCTCATTGCTTCGTATGTGTAACTCTGTTGGTTAGGTGGCTCGAGTTAAAAGCACCGCGAGACCTATGACTACCGAAGAACTCATCGCAGCTGGTCTCCCAGTTGATCCAATTGTCGAAAGTGCTGAGAATGCTGCACCAACTGAGGATGCAGGCTCTCCTAGCGGCTCCAGGAGTTGCGAGGACGGGGAGGTTCAATCAGATGACGACGAAGATATTAGGGATGTGGACGCCGGCGTCAGTGATCTGGTTAAAGCAAAGACTGCCGGACCGTTGCCACCCTCTCTTGCCTTCGGAGAGTCCAAGGTCACTACCAATATGATTCGGGAATATGAAAAAGCTGGGTTCTTCCCTCCGGGCGCTGGGCGAGCCCCACTTGATGAACAAATCCCTACCCCTGAGGACGGAGAGGTTGTCATCTTTCGTGACTTCTTCATCGGTGGACTTAGATTCCCCTGCGACCCAATTTTGCCAGCGATTTTGGATGCATTTTCGGTGAAGATCCACCAACTTTCGCCGACGTCTTTTCTTGAGATGTCGAAATTCATTTGGATCATGAAGACCTTCGGCTGTAACCTCAGTGTCGACGCCTTTGCCAGATTCTACGAACTGGTGATTATTCCCGAGGTTATCAAGGCCAGCAACGGGCAGTTCTATCACGCTCAACATGCGTGCTGCACCTTCAACACCCGGCGCCAGAACACCCGAAAAGGGATCACTCGAATTCAGATTGCTCCCTGCTGCAAGACCAACCTCACCGACGACTGGAACTCTTATTGGTTCTACTTGAAGGTCAACGTGTCGGAAGTTTCTGGCTACACAGGCCCGGCTCACCCCTTGTCCTGCCCTATCGCGCCCATGACCGCGGTGAACACTGCCAAATTCAATCACCGGGCAGTGGGGATTAGAAACTGCGAGAGTGCATTTCATCTCGCCAGTACTATACTTGGTGGCCGCGACATCATTGAAGAGTTCGTTGCTGCCCGGATCTGGCCGATTTCCAGCGGTTGGGCTCCCATTGAGATCGTATATTTCAACGTCAACTGGGCAGCTCAAGAGGTGCCTTTCCCGAAGTTCGGGATTAAGCTTCGTGAGAATCAGAGCGCTGACGCCTTCATGATCGAGATAGAAAAGAGAGTGAACGTCATGATAGGCGAATACACCATGAACAAATACAAGGCATACAAGGCTCTTGTGAAACACAAGAAGAGGATCAATCGCGTGTTCACCGAGGTTTGTGGGGACAAGTCTTTCAGTTCTCGAGGTCCGGGTCCCAAGCTGAAGGTTCCCGCGGTTGCAGTGGCCAGTTGTTCGGCTGCCCCTATCAATGCCCCACGAATAAGATCTTCGAAGCGAGGCTCATCGTCTGTCAGTGAGAGCACTTCCTCTGGGGTTAAGCCTTCCAGGACAAGATCTCTGGAATCGTCGAAGCGTAAGCGCAAGACCTCTGAACGAACTTCGGACGCCGAGCTTCAGGCGGCTTCGGGCCTAGCCCAGATGAGTCGCAAAAAGTTGAAGAAGGCGGTGAAGAAGGTTTCTTCTACCGGGGTTCGGCGAGTTCCATCTGCCTTCGACGACGATGTCTTCGTGGGAGCGGATAGCCAGAAAGGTTTTTGCTTCTGGCCTCTGTTTAACTTTCGAGACAATTGTCCGTCAGGTTCTGAGAATGAGTTCGTGGATATTGATTCTTTTTCAGATGCTGCCCCCCGAAGTTCGCAAAGAGGTTGTACTTGCTGTTGCCGCTGAGACCACTGTTGCTGCTGAAGTTACTGCCCCTGTTGAAGCCCCCGCTGCTGCCGAAGCCCCTACTGCCAATGTCCCTCCGTCCACTCGCTCTCGCGACGAGGCTTCCCCCGAATTCACCAAGGAACTTGAACTCACCATTCAAAGGGGGGAGGATCCTACCGAACATGCTCCCTTGCTCGAAGTTTGGGAGGTTGTTCCCGAAGATCAGGCTCCCTCTCCTTTGGCCGCTTTCAACAAGAGTTTTGGTACGTCTCATCGCGACGAGTTATTAAGTGTTGGTTTCGAGACAACTGGCGTCGGGAGCAAGATGTCCAAGATTTTAACACTATGGAAATCGCTTGTAATTGTTGATGAAACAGGAGGGGAGAGCTCGGAACAACCCGAGGAGCCGCTTTCTGGACTCGAGAAGGGGCCTCACCCTACTCCCGAAGCCACCCCTTCGTCTCGGGGTAAGGCTTCTTCTGGTTCGACGAAACATGTCACCATGCAGCACTTCAGCAAGCAAGGTTCGTTTCTTTTCATTATTTTTTCGTGCTTTTTCTGATTCTCGAATTTCGATATGAGACTTTAATCTCGAATTTTTCAGAATTCAAGGATCTTCTCCATTCTTACTCTCCGTCGAAGCTGGCGCGTTTTCAAGAAGACTACGCCCTCAAGCATTCTATGCTCGGGAAAGTTGCAGTTGAGCGGCTTGCTGAACAGGAGAAGGCAAACAAGCAACTTTCCCAGGAGTCCAAGGAACTCAAGCGCAGTTTCGCCCTCGCTCAGTCCGCGAACATCGATCTTGAGAAAAGGTGGCTTAACTGGCGGAGGCCTTGAAGACCAGTCAAGACGAAAAGAAGATTGCTGAGGTAGCACTTGAGCAGTCTAAAAAGGAGTTGGAAAGGTTCAAAAGGCTCACGAAGATGATCTTAGTTTGATCGAAAATCTTCAAGAGCAACACGAGAGGGCTGCGAAAACTGCCGAAGGTCTTCGCATTAACAACGCCAGTCTCGCCAAGTCTTTGAGCATGAAAGATCGGAAAATCCTGGATCTTGAGAAAGCGCTGGCGGAGCAGGATGAAACCTCGAAGAAGAACAGTTCCGAAATTCTGGAGAAGTTGAAGCTCCTTTATGAGGAATACAAGAAATCGCTGAACGAGTTTGGCGTTCGTCCTGCTCCTCTTCCGGCTAATATTGAAATTCCCGAATTCATGGACTGGATGGAGACTGAATTCAAGGCCCTCTCTGAGGTAATCTCCGGCGCTAGCGACTTCGCAGTTGCCTTCTCTGTGGAGAGCATACTGAAGATTCTTCATGACTTCGACTGCGCCGACCTGGAGAAGTTCCGCGACAAGATCTCTCAATTCCCTAGCGCCATGAGCACTTCGATAATTCAAGCTAATGCAGATGTTCAGGCCATCAAGAACAAATTCGCGAGGGAATTCTGGTTCGCCAGCGGGAAAGAGACCGTCAAGGTCATCGCACGTGCTAAACTTGCTGAGGTAAATTTTTGTACGATTTCGTCACTTGTACCGGCTATCGATGTTTCAGTTTCTCGAGTTCCCTTTATATTTGCTTTTCTTTCCTTCTCAGCTGAACGAGGAAGAAGATCACGAGAATATCGCTGCGTCCCCCGAAGGGTCAGCTTCCGGCGAAAATTCTAGCGACTCAGGCGGAGGGGGTTCGGGCGGCGGCAGCAGCAGCAGTAGTAGTAACGATGAGGGCAGCAACGAAGGGCAAGCTTCTAGGCGTGATGAAAGTTCTCCGAAGGTGGACGTCATGGATTAGATGTTTTATCCGAACCTTGCACACTCTCAAGGCTGTCTGTATATTTTGTAGATTCACTTAGCTTTTCTGAACAAATGTTTTGTAAACTTTAACCTGCGCAGGTCCTGCAAGCTGGGCCTGCGCAGGACGTGATGCCACTGCGAATTCATCGAGATAGGATGTTCGTTAGCGGCGAAGCGTGGCGCCTGTTCAAACAAGTTCATCCCGAACAAGACTTCTCTGATTTTTGGCTCGAAACCTCGCTTAAATTTTCTATGGGCTGTTTCGATCTTTCTTCCTTTTTCTTGTTTCGTAAGAAGGAAAGTTCTGCGTCCGCTACTTCGTGCTCCGCGAATATTCCGAAGACGGAGCCCCTTAGCCCCTTAGCAGACGCGTCCGATTTCGCTTATGCTAGCGATGTTGCCGAGGACAGTGGCTGTAAACCAGGACATGTTGTGGAGCTTTCATTCTAAATTTTGCACTAACTGCTGCAATCGTTGATGAACTATTTCAAAGTTTTTATGCGAATAAGGCAATGAATACGTTTTTTCTTGAAAAAACGTCACCCTCCCCCACCTTGCCGTTTTGCATGAAAACTTGAAGGCAGGTTGACGAAGTTTACTGTTCGAGTATTTCGATCGAGCATACTTTTAGGAGAAATCTTCGTTAGTTTTTTGAAAATTTCAACCATCATTGCGCAAGTTGACAAAATTTGTTTTCGAATTTTGTGGACTTGATCCAACTGGCAGACTTGCCTTGGTTGATACTGCAACCCTCAGTTGCTTCAACCATGATTTTCTACGATTTTCCGCATGAGCCCCTTGCTCTTTTCTTATAACGATGTTATCACGAAAAACTTTTCAGCAATTTACGCTAAAGAAAAATTTGTAGGCAACCCCTTACACATTCACTTGATCGAAATCATCATGCAAGCTTTTTCGGTGGAAATCCCTTCGTGGATGGGATTCTAGGCCACAACTTATTGCCGTCTCGGGCCTTTTTGGTGGGAATCCCTTCGTGGGTGGGATTTTAGGCCACAACTTGTTATTGTCTCTGGCCTTTTTCGGTGGGAATCCCTTCGTGGATGGGATTTTTTAGGCCACAACTTGTTGTTGTCTCGGGCCTCTTTCTTCACGATGGAATTCAGGCTATCACGAAGCCTTTCTCATGAACTTTTTCCTTTTTTCAAGGTGGAACTCTGGCTATCACGAAGCCTTTCTCATGAACTTTTTTCTTTTTTCACGATGGCCTCACGAACTTTTTTCTTTTTTCACGACGCTCTCACGAACTTTTTCTTTTTTCACGATGGGATTCTGGCTATCACGAAGCCTTTCTCACGAACTTTTTTCTTTTTTCACGATGGGATTCTGGCTATCACGAAGCCTTTCTCACGAACTTTTTTCTTTTTTCACGATGGAACTCTGGAAATACGCGATTTGGGGGAAGACTCTTTTTATACATATATCACAAAGAGTATTTACATAGGATCCACCTCGTTAAAAACCTTGCCTCTTGATTTAGAGCCCCCTTTGCAAGGAAAAGAGTACGGTCCTTCTTATTCTAATACAACTAGGAAAAGGAAAGCTAATGTTTTCTTCCGAAATCACTTATAGACACGTGATTCGGATTTTTTAGTTTTTTAGAATACAAACTTGCGGAAATTGAAAAACTACTATATATTACATCTAGCTACAACTGGGGTTTTCATGGATAATACCTTTTAGGCTGTCAGCATTCCACGAATACGACAACTCTTCGCCAGTTTGCTCCATTAAGCGAAAAGCTCCTGGCATGTCTGTTTCCCTGGCGATGTAAGGCCCTTCCCAAGACTCATGAAGTTTTCCTGGGTTCTCCGAGTTTTTCTTCCTTTTCAACACAAGATCACCAGTTTTGATGTCCGTTCGGACCACCTTCTTGTCTCTCCAAGCCCTTGTCTCTCTTTGGTATTTCTAGATGTTTTCTATGGCTTCAAGGATCATCAGCTCGATCATGTCCTTTTCCACTTTCTTATCGATTTCCTCTATCTCTTTTCCTTTCAAGACTCTCATGCTTTCATTCTTAATTTCCTCCGGTGTCATAGCCTCAGTGCCGAAAAGTAGGCGAAAAGGCGTGAAACCTGTTCCTCTTGACACTGTGGTGTTGTGAGACCAGATTACCTTTGGTAATTCATCTACCCACTTTCCCTTCTTCTGGTCGAACAAGCATTTCTTGATTCCCGAAAAAATCGGCCATTGGCTCTTTCAACCGCTCCGTTGGACCGGGTGATATACCGACGAAAATTTCGCCCGAGTGCCCAAGGTTTTGCAATATTCTTTGAAGGTGTAGCAACTCGAACCGTTTGTCATTGTCAACGCTAGTTCTCTAGGAACCCCGAACCTGCAGACTATGTTCTGCCAAAAGAATTTCTGAACTGTTGTTGCTTTGATGTTCGCAAGTGGTTTTGCCTCCACCCATTTCGTGAAATAATCGACTGCAACAGCTGCGAATCGGCAATTGCCCTGAGCCGTTGGCAACGGGCCCACTAGGTCCATTCCCCACCTTTGCAGAGGCCAAGTCGGTGGAATTAAGTGAACTGGCATTGAAGGCAAATTCTGTTGATTCGCCGTTTTCTGGCATGCTTCACACTGCCGAACTAATGTCTTGGCATCAATGTTTATGGTTGGCCAATAGAATCCCTGCTTTATTGCCTTTCCGGCCAAGGCCCTGGTGCCTATGTGCGCCCCACAGAATCCACTGTGAATTTCCTTTAGAAGCTCCTGACCTTTTTCGGAGGTGATGCACCGCAGCCAAGGTTCAGTGACTCCTGATTTGTACAGTTCTCCATTCACTACTGTATAGCCTCGAACCCTTTGTTTCAATCTTTTCTCTTCTAACTCATCTTGTGGTTCGTAATGTCCTCTCAGATAAGCTGTGATTTCTGCTCTCCAATCGGGAGTCTCCACTACATTCACGATTTTGGCCCTCGAATCCTTGATGGACGGTTCTCTGATGATTTCGAAGAACACATCCGGGGGTAGTTCTTGATTTCGCGTCTTGCTTTCACCATCTTGTCTGCCTCATTGTTGTCATCCCTTGGGATATGCTGGACTGAATAACCTTTGAAATGTTTTTCCATTTCCCTTACTTTTTCTAGATATTTCATGAGAACAGGATTTCTTGCTTCGCTTTCTTTCTCGATGTGTTCTTGGATCACTTTCGGATCCGTTCTGATTATG
Source organism: Cenchrus americanus (assembly GCA_947561735.1). Lineage (NCBI taxonomy): Eukaryota > Viridiplantae > Streptophyta > Magnoliopsida > Poales > Poaceae > Cenchrus > Cenchrus americanus. The sequence goes on along the minus strand of OX387242.1, from coordinate 42,716,367 downwards.
AAGGTCCGCTGCCCCAAGGCTCTCATTTTCCTTAATGCCAACAGAAGAGCTTCATATTCCGTTGTGTTATTCGTGGACTGTTCGTTGTTCGCGAATACGAGCCGAGCTGCGTATCTTATGACTACGCCCGTCGGGGACGTCACAACAGACGAAATTCCGACCCCCCTTGTAACACCAGCCCCGTCACACCGTACTATCCAGGGTTCAGGTGCATTTTCCTCGAAGTTCGAGTAGGTGAAGTCCAGTCCACGACAAAATCTGCTAGAACTTGCGATTTTATTGCACTTCTTCTTTCAAAGTCCACCACATACTCAGAAAGTTCAGCTCCCCACTTGATGATTCGGGTGGATGCCTCTCTATTTGCGAATAAATCGTTCAGTGGCTGGTTGGTGATGACCCTTATCCTGTGACCCTCGAAGTAGTGCCTTAGCTTCCTTGCTGCCATAATGACCGCATACGCGATTTTTTCCAGTTCGAAATAGAAGATCTTAGAGCCAGACAAAGCTTCGGAAGCAACGTAAACATGAATTTGTTTGAGTTTGCCTTCCTCATCCTTTTCTTGCACTAGCACCGCAGTTACTGCCGAATTTGATGCAGGCACATATAGCAGAAGTGGCGATTTTGGTTCGGGAGGACAGAGTTTGGTCATATTGGACAAGTAATCTTTCAATTCTTGGAAAGCTCGTTTCTAAGGTTCGGACCACTGGAAATTCTTGGCACTTCAGAGAACTTGGAAAAATGGTAAGCTTCTTTCTGCAGCCTTGGGAATGAATCTGTTGAGGGCGGCCCACTCTCCCCGTCGCCCTCCGCACATCCTTTACTGAAACTGGGTCTTGCACTTCCACTAAAGCCCTGATCTTGTCGGGATTCGCCTCTATGCCCTTTGATGAAACTAGACATCCAAGAACTTTCCCCTTGTGAATGCCGAATACACATTTCTCCGGATTCAGTTTCAGGTTCGCTGCTCTCATGTTCGCGAATGTTTCCGCCAAATCACTGATGTGGTCTTTTCTCTGAACACTTTTGACGACTATATCGTCCACATACGCCAAGATGTTCCTTCGTAGCTGGGGATGAAGTACTATTGCTATCATTCTTGAGAATGTGCATCCTGCGTTCTTTAGCCCCTCTGGCATTCTCACGAAACAAAATGTTCCGAATGGGGTGATGATACTTGTCTTCTCTTCGTCCTCTTTACGGACCCTTATCTGATGATACCCATAGAACATGTCCAGGAGCGATAGCATTTCACCGTTGGTCGCATCATCTACGATTTTGTCTACCCTTTCCAAGGGGAAATCGTCTTTTTTGCATGCCTTGTTCAAATCTGTGAAGTCCACGCACATTCTCCACTTTCCATTTTTCTTCTTGACTGGTACTGTGTTGGCTAGCCAGACCGGGTACTTCACCTCTCTGATTACTTGCGCATCTTGCAATCTCTGAACTTCAGCTTCCACTGCTTTCACTTTTTCTTCGGACATTTTCCGAAGTTTCTGCTTCTTGGGAGGTATTTTTTCGTCTGTCTCCAGGGCATGTTCGATGATGTCTCTGTCCACACCTTGCAGGTCCTTAGCTGACCATGTGAAAACATCTTTGTTCTTGTTCAGGAATTGTACGAGATCCTTGTCCTCTTCGGCACTGAGGTGCGCCCCTATTGTGATCGCTCTATCGGCATGTCATCCGGATACACTTTCTTGGTTTCGCCATCCGCAACTATTTCAATTTCTTCTTTATCCCGCTTAGGCTCTTCGTAAGTTTCCTTCTTCTCGTCAGCTGTTTTCAGCTGGTACACGTTCGTTTGGTCGGGCGTGTGGCCTTTTTCTATGTTTCTGGCCTCTTGCTGATTGCCGAACACCGTGATGACCCCTTTGGGCGCGGGCATTTTCATGCATAAGAATCGCTTCCTTATGACCGCATCAAACTTGTTCATGAAACCTCTGCCGAAAATCGCGAGGTATGGGTGGTAAATGTCAACCACGTCGAAAGTGAGACTCTCCGTTCTGGCATTTTCGAGATCTCCGAAGTAAACCGGGAGTGATATCTTTCCGACCGGCTTGATGGGCTTTCCTCCGAACCCTTGCAGTGGGTACTCTGGGGGGTCCAACATGAGCTGGCTCAGATTCATCTTTTCGAAAGTCTTCAAGAACAAGATATCCGCTGAGCTTCCATTGTCAACTAGGACTTTTCCTATGACCCACCCAGCTATGTTCACCTCAATGACCCTGGCATCATTGTGAATCGCGGATTTCAGCCTGAAATCTTCTTCTTTGAAGGTGATTGGCACCTTTGCCCACTCCGGACGAGCAGCTGGGCCGTCATTGATGATGGTGTTTACAGACCTGAAGTAATTGCTTCTTTGCTTCTTGGTCTCGAATTCCATAGCTGACCCGCCCGTGATTGGCATGATAGTCCTGAACGATGGCAATGCTTTGGAGTTCTGAGGTCCGGAACTTGACTGAGGCCTTGACGAACTTTCTGGAGGTGGTGGCAAGATTTCCCGAATGGGTTGTGGTTGCTGGATTGACTGGATTGCTTGCGACTGAGGGAAAAATTGCTGCGACGGCTACCACGCTGACTGTGGTTGCGGGAATTGCTGAACTGGAACAGAATTTGACTGCGAGTTCGCGAATTGCGGCTGCCAAAAATTCGGGCGAAATTGGCTTGGCATTGAGGATGCGATGCTCATTAGCGCCTTCTCTTGCTGAATTCTTACCATGCTCTTCTTCGTTTCTGGGCACCCTTCGGTGCTATGGCCCCTCCCATGATACTGGCAATAGAAGTAAGGATCTTTTGGGTTATGGTTCGTGAGTCTCGGGGGTACTCTTCCTCTCCCCCTTTCTCTGGGATTGAACCCTCCCCTGCTGCTTGGCCTGTTGCTTTGTTCAGGTTGCGGATTTCCGACATTGTTGACATTTCACAGATGCTGGGATGGTGCTCTCCATGTCATCTCTCTGTTGCCCTGTCTTGCCTCGTTCCGCTCGGCTACTCTCTTGCGATGGTCGTCATCACACAAAATGTACTCTACCAATTCGCGAAAAAGTTCCTCAACCGACTTGGGTTTCTTTCTTGTGAGATGCGAAACTGTTGGCCCTGGAGTGAGGCCCTTGATTAGCGCATTGATTGTTGTTTTTTCATCAGCTTCGGGGATTTGAGACCTTTGTTGCATGAACCTTCTTACGAAGTTCCGCAAAGGGCTCTCTCGTCTTTACGCTTGCGCTATACAAATCCGATGCTTCCGCAGCTTGTGTCGTGGAACATATGAAATGCTTGCATGAACTTTGTCTTGAGGTCTACCCACTCGTAGACGAGTGTGGAGGCAAAGAGTGAGTACCAATTCAAGATCGGTCCTTCGCAAGCAATGATGAAGGATTTGGCCGGTGCAACATCATCCCCTCCCCGCCGAATTCACGCGCTAATTCATATCTCATGAGGAATTGCCTAGAGTTTCCGAAGCCGTTGTATTTGGGGAGAGAGACAGGCTTAAAGTTCGGCGGCCAAGGTGCTGTTTGCAGCCCAATAGACAGCGGAGATTCAGAATCCACGAAGTGTGAGATTCCGTTTCCCGCGAAGAAGTTTTCTTTCGGGGGTTCTCTTGCTGGCCCAGAGTTCTGGTGCGGTGATTCCTGCCACAGGGAACTGTTCTCTTGTTCTTTCATTTCATCAATTTCTCTCTGTATCACTTCGATTTGTTCTTTTGCTTTGTTTAGCTGCTCTAGCTTTTTAGAGATTTTTCTCTTCGCTTGCAATTGACTTGCGAACTTTTCTTTGTCTTTCTGCAGCTGCTGTATCTTTTGCTGAACCCTCTCTAGCTCCCTGTCTTTGGTGTCATCATCATCATCATCGACATTCTCAAATTCTTGCTGTTCAGCAGGTTGTTCTTTGGTATGAGCCGTTTTTTCTGCTCTTGCCTTCATCAGAGCTTCGAGCTTTGCTCTTCCGCTCTTGGTCCGTTGTGTTAGAAGGTTCAGGAACGAAAGAGGTTTCATTCCTTTGGGTAGGATGGTGATCGTCTTGATTTGCCTCTGCTGGAACGTTCTTCTTGGATTTCTTCTGAGGTGACATCGTGACCTTCTCTTCGGCTGGAACACGGTGGGTGCCAATGTTGGGGGGGGGGGGGGGTACCCGAAAAATTCGGATGATTCCCCTAACACGAGAGAGAGAGTTCTTAACACGTTCAAACACAAAGTGAGAGCGCAGAGAGACTGTGATTCCCTCTGCAGATTGCACAAGTTCCCAAAAGTCTGAATCCGTTTACACGTGCCCTCGCGCCCCCTTTTATAGGGAGATAAAGGGACTTTACATACCCAAAACGCCCTCAAGCTCAGAGAATATTCCTAGTGTGAACGCATACAAGAATGTCTTTCTCGTCTAACATATTTACAAATTTGCCACTAGTTCACACTCAAAACCCGGACTTTTTGGGACAGCAACTTTGACTTTGCTTCTCCATCGGTTCGTGAATGTCTTCACTCGTAACTCCCGAACTAGGTCCTCGACAGATTCCCGAATCGGCCTTCGCTTCTTCGTTGGTTCGTGCATGTCTTCGCGCGTGACTCCCGAACTGGGTCTCCGACAGATTCCCGAATCAGCCGCCCTCCAAAGTTCGCGCCATCGCCAGCTCGAGGTTCCGGGCTTCTGCATGTTCGCGACTCCACGTCTTCACCGAATCACGATCCCCGAACTTCACACATTCGCGAATCCGAGGCTTCGCAGGTTCCAGGCCTCCGAAAATCATGAGTTCCCTGTTCCTGAAAAACATGTCTCAAGAACTTTGTCAAATCCTAACGTTTCGAGGGTGACAGGTTTTCCTGAATTCCCCAACAACATTTTTAGGTAATAAACTAAATGTGTGGTCATTTATATTTATGTAATGTTACCTATGTTCGACTGGCTGGTGATTGATAAACCAAACCAACAATTATGTTAAAAGTTGTCAGCCCGTGCAGTGGCACGGGTTGATGGACTAGTACATACTGAATCAGACCGGATCAGACTCAGTTGCCGTCCCGGCGGCCACGCCGACCTCCTCCCCCGTGAGAATGACAGAACATGAATCATTGACAGTGAAGCATGGATGCGAATATGATTCAGTCTATGACATTGCAACGACAAACCATTCAGCTAGCTCCATTCTTCTACATCCAGAATGCTTGAGGATGGAAGTCATATCTATTCCTGCACGATAGGAAAGAGTACGTGGACCGGTGGTCTTTGATCTGCAGCTCTCCCCTATGGTTGTACTTGAGGCCAAACATGGTGAGACTGAGACGCATGGCAATGCCGTCATTGGCTCCGTGATGAGTCGGCGGATTCTCCGGATTGGCCACCACGCACTCGACGAGGCAGAACTTGCTTGCACCCATGTAGGTGAGAGAGGCCCTAATGTGCCCTTTCTTGGAGAAGATATTCTCCTCGGTCGTCTTGCAACCTACTGGGTAGGTCGTCACGTAATAATCTGGGTGGGAGCGTGAAGCCGTGAAGTTTTAACTGGGCAGCTGGTGAAGCTCGGGGAGATAACTGGGCAGGAGCACGTGTAGCCATCTCCGTTGAGGCCGACCCATGCGTTGAGCTCGCCGTCGAAGTAGCCCTGGTTGTCGAATGGAGGAAGGCTCCAGTTGCGCCGGCCCTAGCCGAGTCGGAGTGGGGAGAGGAGACGATGATGAGATCGTGGTGGGCCGTGAGGACCTAGTCTACTCCCTCTGTCCCTAAAAGCTTGACGTTCTGGAGTTTATCCGACAGATTTTGAGGGAAGTAAATTGACCATGCAGCCCCTACTTTTTGGGGAAAGATTCTGTACCAAAACTGATTAGGGAAAGAGTTTGTTCTGGGTTCTGCATGGCTGCATGCAGCCGCAGTTGTTTCTCTCTTGGCGCGCCATGCAGCTTTAATTGGCGCCGTTTTTTTAATTTGGTGGCACGCGGTATGAGTTTGCCGCTAACTATTTTCTTTTGACGCATGCAGTTTGTTAGATGCCGCCAAACAAAAAAGTGGTGATTGCAGAAGTACTGCACAATTCCAAAAGCATCCTCTGGGGCCAATCATCCACTCACGCTCTATAAATCTAAGAAACCTAGCAGCCATTATCCTCTCCCATAGTCAACACCCTGTCACATGAAGCCTCATCACGATGGCCATAATAGATCTCAACCTTCCTGTAGATGAAGAACAGGCAGATGATTTACCTGATCTCAATGGAGTTGTGCCGATCAAGAAGAGGATGGAGTTGTTTCGGATCGTGAAGAGCAGGCCATGATTGGCGCCCATGAAAATGGACACGAAGGAGGTGATGTTCTCGTAGATGGCATTCAGGTTGCACATTCTTTCGACCTCAACTTTCATGATGCGGAGGCGCAAGAAGAATTCATCCCGGGTTAGTAGCAATTTGTACCGAAATGTATACCATTTACCTACTATTTTGTAATTCCTAATTATTCATGGCTCTTTATTTATTATTGTGAAATTTCTAAGCCTCGCATATTCTTCTTTCGAGAGGTTGTGGATGATGCCAATTCTACTCCAAGTGGGGAACATGAACAAATGCATGCAGGTACTAACTGGTATATATAGTCAAGTGCAGTATTATTCTTCTAATAATTCGCTAAAATTAATACCGGGGTCTTCATAACAATAGAAGATGACCATGGGCTACATGACCTTAATGTTGGATGTCACCCCGATGTGAACTTTAATGAAGCCGACGAGATCCTACCACCACATCAAGGTAATCATGAAAATTGATTACTTCGCCATGCATAATTGTGTTTTCATCTAGTCACTTGAATTATTGTTTGCTTGCGAAGTCCGTTTATGGTTTGCAAGACCTGGAGGACGACATCCAAGACTATGGTGTGTATGCTTGATGATATTAATATAGTGTTTGATCAAGAGGAACCGACGGATTCGCAGGACGAGGTCAATGATTTTGCAAATGAGAGCATCGGGGGCAAAGATTTGAAAGAAAGAGAAAGACAAGACATATATGAAGCTTTGCTTGAGTTAAGTAACCGTGGGAAATTAAAAAAAACAGCACACATATTATTGCTCAAAGGTTCAATGTAAAGTTACGTACGAGACAACGTGTTTGGCAAAGAGCAAAAGAGTATCGAGCAGATGGAACATCGCTTGATGTTAGGTCTAAGAAACCCATCAATTGTGGTAGAAAGAGGATTGTTGTGGACCTCTCAAGCATTGCTAGTATTCCATTACATAGAAGGACTACTATAAGATCATTAGCAAAGGAGCTCGGTGTTAAGAGAACCACACCGCATAGGTTGTTCAAAAATGAAGAGATAAGAAGGCACTCCAGCTCGCCGAAGCCGTATCCGAAGGAAGAAAACAAGATAGCAAGGCTCAAGTGGTGTCTCGGGATGTTAGATCCCGATACTTTGAATACCGATGAACCAAAGTTCGTTGATATGAGATGTATTATCCACTCGGATGAGAAGTGGTTTAATGCTTCAAAGAAGAACATGACTTTTTACATGTTACCGGATGAAGAGGACCCACATAGGATCGTGCAAAACAAGAATTCAATCGATAAGGTGATGCTATACTCGGCGCTTCTATGCCTTGGTTTGATGATGATGGCAACTGTCTTTTTGATGGCAAGATAGGCGTTTGGCCATTTGTAAAAAAGGTTAAGCATACCTTTTGACCGTGAATTAATTATTTTATATGGTTGCAACAATTTTCTTGAACTAACTTGTCTCATGTTATACTAGGAACCAACGAAAAAGAAAAGCGGAAATAGACCAAGAGGAACACTTATAACCAAGACCATCAAGGTGGGTCGGGACACTATGAGATCATATATGATAACTAAACTCGTTACCAACTATTAAAGCAAAATGGCCTACGAGCTTGCCAACAAAACCATATGGATCCAACAAGATAATGCACCATCACATGTACCACCGATGATGCACAATTTGCTTCGTCTGTTCGTGAAACAGTCTAGACATACGCATACTGAATCAGCCACCTAATTCCCCCGATATGAACTGCTTCGATTTGGGTTACTTTGCATCTCTTCGATCAATGACACAAAGGAGGATATCCGGAAATATAAATGACCCGATAGAAAATGTGCTTTTAGAATATGAGGAACATAAACCGAGAGATTCTTTATAGAGTCTTCCTCACACTACAAGCATGCCCGATCGAAGTTATGAAAGCAAGAGGAGGTAATAAGTATAAGATCCCTCACATGAACAAGGAAAAGTTGGAGGCACTTGGCATTCTTCCAAAAGTTTTGAGTTGTGATAAAGAACTGTACGAGTTGCAATGAGTTCTTGGCAACATAATTGTATTTAAGAATCAATAGAGAGCTGCCCTCTCATATTTTAGTTTGTCGGTTAGAATTAATGCTTCGTGTATCATAATATAAATATGATGTCTTTCGAAACTACTCTTTATTCAAGATTACCGAGTTCTTATTTTGTAGAAATACTAACCTCGCTTACAATAACAAATGATTATTTAATGTCTCACTTCATAAAGTAAACTAATCCTATGGACTTGACCTCTTGACAACCTTGCTGTAAGCAGGAATGAAGGCACAGAGCAAGTCGGTTAGCTTATCTTTGAACTCTCTATCATCTTTAGCCTACGATATCCCACGGACGTCCATGCCATACTCATCATATCGAGTTGGCACTCCATCATCTGTCTCTCGCATCTGAAATCGACACCTCCGTCTTTCGAACAATGTCGTCCGCCGCATCAATTTGATGCACCTCTGTCTTTGCAACAAATTGTTGCATCTCTCGTCCGTGCAACGGTCCGCTGCACCTCCGTCTTTGCAACAAATTGCTGCAGCTCGTCTCCGGAACAATTTCTTGCTCCTCCGTCTCCGGAACAAAAGAATCGTCATTGTCAACCATAGAGGACCCTTCAATGTTGTCTCCTTCTTCATCGAATCGGGGATCAACTCAAATTCATCGCCAACCCCATCTTGTGTATCTTGGACGAAATCCTTTCCCTCAACGACGATGCGCTTGTAGACTCGATCCCACCATGTACCACCATGACGATGCCGTCCGCGGCCTTGGTTGCCACTTCTGGACCATGCACCCTACGCCTCCATGTGTTGCGGCGACCACGGATGTTGCTTCCAGCGAGTTACCATCTTTGGGACTGCGGCTAGACTCGGAGAGGAGCACGAACGATGGCGGCGGGACGGGTGAGGTGCGGCATCGAGGGAGATAGATGCGTGGGGAAGAGTGGGACGTGCGACTTCGAGGGAAAAAAGATAGATGCGCGAGGAAGAGGGTGGAACAACGGAACGGAAGGGAGATGTGGCGAGAGAGATTCACGGGATTTTTTTTCTCGTTTCGGGTCCACTTGGTGTCCAAAATCTAAAACGACATTCTTTGTGGGACGAAATTTGAATCCCGAACGTCATTCTTTTTGGGACGGAGGGAGTACCGTAGATTGTGTTGGGCCCGCGGAAAGCCCCGCCTGGTTGGGGGCGTTGTTTAGATTGGAGGGTTTTACCCGTATGCCATTAAAAAAAGATGGTCTGACCTCGTGTGCCACTAAAAAAGTTGCTCACACCCGCTGTGCCATCGATATAAACTTCTTTGCCCTCTATGCCATTCCGTCCATATTTGCAAGTAACGAGTGTTAAATGGACGGACGAAATGACCATTTTACCCCTCCAACCATCAACAACAAATATTTCTTTTACCTATGTGGCACCCAATTTTCAAAATCACCACGCCGGAGCTGGAGCTATCAGCAGCAGCACGCAGAGAGAACAAGGTGCTCCTCCTTTGCATTCGATTGGCTCATAGTGTTGACCAGATCAAGTAGAGCCGCATGCAAGTGGCAACACTAGTCCCTGGAGTTGAAGCCAAGAAAAGATTAGGTTCGGGTGACCTGCTGTGCGGGGAGACCATGGATGCTGCTGGAGGCCCGAAGCTCGCGAGTTGAAGGTGCTGGGCGTGTGGGCGAGCCCATTCATGCTACGGGTGCGCGTGGTGCTCAAGGTCCTGGAGTACGAGTACGTCGAGGAGGACCTCACCGCCAAGAGCCAGCTGCTACTCTCCTCCAACCCCGTCCACAAGAAGGTCCCCGTCCTCCTCCACACAGGCAAGCCGGTGTGCGAATCCATGGTCATCGTGGGGTACCCCGACGAGGCGATGGGGCCTTCGTCGGAGCCGCCCCCGCTCCTCCCCGTTGATCCCCATGGCCGCGCTGCCGCACGTTTCTGGGCCACCTACGTCGACGACGAGGTAAGGATCAGGCGCTTTTGTTCGTCTGCCGCGCTGCCGGCGCGAGCACGAATCTGGCAGTCGCACCTCCCGACTTTGGACGCCACACCGCATAGGTCTGCGCCTCCGCGCCTGAATCACCGCACTGACTGCTCTACTCGCCGCGCCCAACGCTGGGTCCGCCCACCAGAATCACCGCCATCGCCCTAGGGTTCGGGTTCGGGGGACTCAGGGAGCGAGTCAGAGTCGAGAGGAGAAAGCACGGAGGCAGAGGAGTACTGGGTGAACCGCATTGAGTCAACAAGTCAATAGGGTGAGGGCAAGATGGACATTTCGTATGCCCGGTCCCACATGTCGGTGCATCCTAACGGTGGATTTCTAACGGATCGTGAACGGAATGGCGTACATGCTAAAGAAGTTTAGCACGATGGCATACGAGTGCGAGCAACTTTTTTAATGGCACACGAGGTTGACACCATCTTTTTTAATGGCATATAGGTAAAACCCTCTTTAGATTGCTGGAATTCCTCATTTCCACTCTCTCCACCACGTTAAATACACCAAAAGATATATGTTCGGAATACTAAATATAGATGAAATCAAAAACTAATTACACGATTGTGATGGCCTTTGCGACACGAATTTTTTGAGTCTAGTTAGGTCATGGTAGGACAATATTTACCAAAAAAAGCCGAAATTTACCTTTTGTCCAGTGACATCTAAACAAGGTCGTTGCATCTGAAACTTTTTTTTATATTTAATTTGTCATGATTTTCGAAAAATAAATGGGCGAATCAAAAGTTTCGGCAAATGTACATCTGGCGCCGTGGCCCACGGCGGCTGGCTCCAGCCGCCGTACCCCAGGGCGTTAAGTCCCTGTCGCCCGGGACACGACGGCGGAGCCTATTTCCTCGCGCCGGGCCGTGCATCGCGGCGGCAGGAGCCTGCCGCCGTGGGGCACGACGGCAGGAGCCCGTCGCCGTGGGGCTCGACAGTAGGTTTTTTTTAGTTTTTGATTTTTAAAACACTTTTAACTTTTTGAAAACGACAAATTAATAAGTCCATAATCACAAGGGAATATCCTAACCAACGACGAAGGATTACTCACAAGGGAATATACATAATCACAAAGGGAAAAAGTTTATACAAAATCATAGTACTACATCTAAATGCGCCGACCCTTCTTCCCCCCTAATAGCTCTAGCGCCAGCCCAGGTCTGGTCCCGATCGTACGTCCAGGGGTCCGGTGCCCTGACGACCCGCGGTCCTAGCTGGTCGGGAGACGGTGTCGCCGCCTGCGACGAGCCTGGAGCATCCGGTGTCGATCTGCCGACCGGTGTCGCTCCGCCGCCGGCCGGTGACGCTCCACCGCCCGTGGTCGCTCCGTCGGCTGCCAACTGTGACGGCTGAGTCAAAACCGGTGGTGGCCGTGTCAACTGTGACGTGGCAAGCTCCTCGGCCTGCATGGACGCGAGAATGTCGTTGTACTGAATCTCATCCCAGACCAGCTGGTCCTCAGTGCCTGTGTCTAAAGCACTAGGCTGAGCCTGGAACATAGGCGAGTGGACGGCGAAGGAATATCTGTCGCCTGAAACCCATGGTAGAGAGGTCCGCTGGGTCGGTGTCGTCGGCCGCCGGCTCGTACTCCGAGAGGTCCATCCTGGGCCGACCGATGTCGAACCGCTTGTGGATCCACATCCGGAGCGGGGAGAGGGCACCCCGAGAGGATCTCTCCCTACTCGCCGGCCTCGTCACTGCCAAACACAACCCCCTGTAGGTAGCTGCCAGAATAGCGCTGCCCCGCACCGATCCGGGGCATCCGCGCTCGGGGGTGCGTCGGCGATCCTCTGAGCCCAGGGGATCAAGCCCCGCGACACGGAGTCTCCCGCTGACTCGCAGAACAGCACCCACCCGAACGACGAGAGCGGGTAGACCTCCAAAAACCTACCCGACGTCCGGTCGTCGCATCGTCCGTCATGTAGTCGCCCGCACACACACAAAGGTCCGTCATCACATTCGTTTAAAATGCATACAAATGTTGAAAATAAGAGTTAGAATCATGTACGCCGAACCGCCGGATCCAAGTCCGGGGGCCCGTGGGTGTCGACGAAGGGCACGTACGGCGCCGGCGCACGATCGTTCCGAGGAACGTTCGCGAACCGAGCAAGGAAGTCAGCCTGCCACGTCACGGGGATGTCGATGGGCCCCACAACATAGAGGCGTCCTCCGGACCGAGAGTCATCTCGTCGACGGGGAGGTGGAACGTGTGCGTCTCTGGTCGCCACTGGTCCATGAACGCGGTGATCAGCGGGGCGTCGTAGTTGAACCGTGTCACCCGCTCCGCCCGGGAACCTCGGCTCGTAGCTTGTCCCCCTCAACCAACCGCGCAACAGGGAGAAGTCCTGCAGCACATAGCCTGAAAAAAATTAATTTAGTTCACGCAATTACGTTGTAAAGAAACGGGAATAAATAATAAATATGAATTACGTACTTCAGAATCCACCGCGGGTGTATCGGCAGCAACGTGCGGGTCGTCCGACAACGTATCGCGCCAAGCGGACGACCAAGAACAGCCGACACGTACGAGCGGTGGTTCCGGTCGACCGCCTCATCGAACAACTCCGGCCGTACGTAGTCCAGTGGTGCAGCCACAACTGAAAAAACATAATGTAATTAAATATGTAAATTGTAACCATTTTCTACAATGTTAACTCAAATTAAAACGAATTATGTGAATTTAAATAATTTTCTAGGAAATTTATAGCAATTTAATCAAATTATGTCAATTATAACCATTTCCTAGAAGTGTAAATCAAATTTATACGAATTATGTGAATTTAAATAATTTTCTACGAATTTTATAGCAATTTAATCAAATTATGTCAATTATAACCATTTCGTAGAAGTGTAAATCAAATTGAAATGAATTATGTGCATTTAAATAATTTTCTATGAAATTTATATCAATTTAATCAAATTATGTCAATTGTAACCATTTCCTACAATTTTAAATCAATTTGAAACAAATTATGTGAATTTAAATAATTTTCTAAAAAATTTATAGCAATTTAATCAAATTATGTCAATTGTAACCATTTCTTACAATTTTAAGTCAAATTGAAACGAATTATGTGAATTTAAATATTTTTCTATGAAATTTATAGCAATTTAATCAATTATGTCAATTGTAACCATTTCCTGCATTTTAAATCAAATGAAATGAATTATGTGAATTTAAATAATGTTCTTCGAAATTTATATCAATTTAATCAAATTATGTAAATTGTAACCATTTCCACAATTTTAGATCAAATTGAAACGAATTATGTGAATTTAAATAGTTTTCTACGAAATTTATAACAATTTAATCAAATTATGTCAATTGTAACTATTTCCACAAATTTAAAATGAATTAAAACAAATTATGTGAAATTAAACATACCTAAGTTAACTAAACTAAATTTCTAAACTTAATTTAACTAAACTAGATTTCTAAACTAAATTTCTAAACTAAACAAACTAACTAATCTAAGTTAACTAAACTAATTACCTCAGAAGCGCTCCGAAGCGGTTGAAAGCCGTAGGTATTGATTGTGGAGGGAGGGAGGAGTGAGGGCCGGCGGCAGGGCCTCGGCCCCTTATATAGGCGGGCTCCGGCGCCGGGGCCGCGGCAACGCCGACCGCTCTACTCGCCGCGCCCAACGCCGCCCGAATCACCGCACCGACCGCTCTACTCGCCGCGCCCAACGCCGGGTCCGCCCACCGTAATCACCGCCATCGCCCTAGGGTTCGGGTTCGGGGGGACTCGGGGAGCGAGTCGAGTCGAGAGGAGAAAGCACGGAGGCGAGAGGAGTACCGGGTGAACCGCATTGAGTCAACAAGTCAATAGGGTGAGGGCAAGATGGACATTTCGTATGCCCGGTCCCACATGTCGGTGCATCCTAACGGTGGATTTCTAACGGATCGTGAACGGAATGGCGTACATGCTAAAGAAGTTTAGCACGATGGCATACAAAGTACGAGCAACTTTTTTAATGGCACACAAAGTTGACACCATCTTTTTTAATGGCATATAGGTAAAACCCTCTTTAGATTGCTGGAATTCCTCATTTCCACTCTCTCCACCACGTTAAATACACCAAAAGATATATGTTCGGAATACTAAATATAGATGAAATCAAAAACTAATTACACGATTGTGATGGCCTTTGCGACACGAATTTTTTGAGTCTAGTTAGGTCATGGTAGGACAATATTTACCAAAAAAAGCCGAAATTTACCTTTTGTCCAGTGACATCTAAACAAGGTCGTTGCATCTGAAACTTTTTTTTATATTTAATTTGTCATGATTTTCGAAAAATAAATGGGCGAATCAAAAGTTTCGGCAAATGTACATCTGGCGTCGTGGCCCACGGCGGCCGGCTCCCCGCCGCCGTACCCCGAGGCGTTAAGTCCCCGCCGCCCCGGGACACGACGGCGAGAGCCTATTTCTCGCGCCGGGCCGTGCATCGCGGCGCCGGGACCCCGCCGCCGTGGGGCACGACGGTAGGAGCCCGTCGCCGTGGGGCTCGACGGCGGGGGTCTTTTTTTAGTTTTTGATTTTTAAAACACTTTTAACTTTTTGAAAACGACAAATTAATAAGTCCATAATCACAAGGGAATATCCTAACCAACGACGAAGGATTACTCACAAGGGAATATACATAATCACAAAGGGAAAAAGTTTATACAAAATCATAGTACTACATCTAAATGCGCCGACCCTTCTTCCCCCCTAATAGCTCTAGCGCCGGCCAGTGTCCGGTCCCGATCGTACGTCCGGGGGTCCGGTGCCCCGACGACCCGCGGTCCCTAGCCGGTCGGGAGACGGTGTCGCCGCCGCCGCGACGAGCCCGGAGCATCCGGTGTCGATCCGCCGGCCGGTGTCGCTCCACCGCCGGCCGGGTGACGCTCCACCGCCCGTGGTCGCCCCCGTCGGCCGCCAACCGTGACGCGGCCGAGTCAAAACCGGTGGTGGCCGTGTCAACTGTGACGTGGCAAGCTCCTCGGCCTGCATGGACGCGAGAATGTCGTCGTCCGAATCTCATCCCGGAGCCGCGCTCGGTCCTCGGTGCCTGTGTCTAAAGCACTAGGCTGAGCCTGGAACATAGGCGAGTGGACGGCGAAGGAATATCTGTCGCCTGAAACCCATGGTAGAGAGGTCCGCTGGGTCGGTGTCGTCGGCCGCCGGCTCGTACTCCGAGAGGTCCATCCTGGGCCGACCGATGTCGAACCGCTTGTGGATCCACATCTGGAGCAGGAGAGGGCACCCCAGGAGGATCTCTCCCTACTCGCCGGCCTCGTCACTGCCAAACACAACCCCCTGTAGGTAGCTGCCAGAATAGCGCTGCCCCAGCTGATCTAGGGCATCTGCTCGGAGGGTGCGTCGGCGATCCTCTGAGCCCAGGGGATCAAGCCCCGCGACACGGAGTCTCCCGCTGACTCGCAGAACAGCACCCACCCGAACAGCCAGAGCAGGTAGACCTCCAAAAACCTGTCTGACGTCTGGTCGTCGGCATCGTCCGTCATGTAGTCAGCCTGCACACACACAAAGGTCTGTCATCACATTTGTTTAAAATGCATACAAACGTTGAAAATAAGAGTTAGAATCACGTACGCTGAACCGCTGGATCCAAGTCCAGGTGGGCCCGTGGGTGTCGACGAAGGGCGCATACGGCGCCGACGCATGATCGTTCCGAGGAACGTTCGCGAACCGAGCAAGGAAGTCAGCCGCCACGTCACGTGGATGTCGATCGGCCCCACAACATAGCGGCGTCCTCCAGATTGAGAGTCATCTCGTCGACGGGGAGGTGGAACGTGTGCGTCTCTGGTCGCCACTGGTCCATGAACGCGGTGATCAGCGGGGCGTCGTAGTTGAACCGTGTCACCCGCTCCGCCCGGGGAACCTCAGCTCGTAGCTTGTCCCCCTCAACCAACCGCGCAACAGGGAGAAGTCCTGCAGCACATAGCCTGAAAAAAATTAATTTAGTTCACGCAATTATTGTTGTAAAGAAATGGGAATAAATAATAAATATGAATTACGTACATCGGAATCCATCGCGGGTGTATCGGCAGCAACGTGCGGGTCGTCCGACAACGTATCGCGCCAAGCGGACGACCAAGAACAGCCGACACGTACGAGCGGTGGTTCCGGTCGACCGCCTCATCGAACAACTCCGGCCGTACGTAGTCCAGTGGTGCAGCCACAACTGAAAAAACATAATGTAATTAAATATGTAAATTGTAACCATTTTCTACAATGTTAACTCAAATTAAAACGAATTATGTGAATTTAAATAATTTTCTAGGAAATTTATAGCAATTTAATCAAATTATGTCAATTATAACCATTTCCTAGAAGTGTAAATCAAATTTATACGAATTATGTGAATTTAAATAATTTTCTACGAATTTTATAGCAATTTAATCAAATTATGTCAATTATAACCATTTCGTAGAAGTGTAAATCAAATTGAAATGAATTATGTGCATTTAAATAATTTTCTATGAAATTTATATCAATTTAATCAAATTATGTCAATTGTAACCATTTCCTACAATTTTAAATCAATTTGAAACAAATTATGTGAATTTAAATAATTTTCTAAAAAATTTATAGCAATTTAATCAAATTATGTCAATTGTAACCATTTCTTACAATTTTAAGTCAAATTGAAACGAATTATGTGAATTTAAATATTTTTCTATGAAATTTATAGCAATTTAATCAATTATGTCAATTGTAACCATTTCCTGCATTTTAAATCAAATGAAATGAATTATGTGAATTTAAATAATGTTCTTTGAAATTTATATCAATTTAATCAAATTATGTAAATTGTAACCATTTCCACAATTTTAGATCAAATTGAAACGAATTATGTGAATTTAAATAGTTTTTTACGAAATTTATAACAATGTAATCAAATTATGTCAATTGTAACTATTTTCCACAAATTTAAAATGAATCAAAACAAATTATGTGAAATTAAACATACCTAAGTTAACTAAACTAAATTTCTAAACCGAATTTAACTAAACTAGATTTCTAAACTAAATTTCTAAACTAAACTAACTAACTAATCTAAGTTAACTAAACTAATTAAACCGAACTAAATTTAGAAACATACCTCGAAGCGCTCCGAAGCGGTTGAAAGCCGTAGGTATTGATTGTGGAGGGAGGGAGGAGTGAGGGCCGGCGGCAGGGCCTCGGCCCCTTATATAGGCGGGCTCGCCGGGGGCCACGGTTCCAGGGCCCTAGCGCCGCGGGCCACAACGCCAAGGATCCTACCGCCGTTGGCCACGACGTCAAGTGCCTAACCCTACCGGCCAGGACTGCCGACCGTTAGCATGTCCCAACGCCGTGGCCCACGGCGACAGAAACTCCAAGTGCCGTGGGCCACGGCGCCAGATGTATATTTGTCGAAAATTTTGATTCGACCATTTATTTTTGGAAAATCATGATAAATTAAATATAAAAAAATTCTTGCATCTGAAAAATTGAGTGTTCTTAGGAAAAATGAAAAAAAGATGAATTTCTCTTATGTTTTTTACGGTTCTTCAAAAATAAATACTTGGATGAAAACTTTGGAAAACTATACCATTCCCGCCGTTTGAAATGACGGTTACATCCACATGAGTAGCCTTCAACCACCGACAATCCGCCATTTAAAAGGTGGTTGGAGGAGCCACCAGCAATAGGTGGCGTGGGGGCAACCGCTATTTCAAACGGCGTAGTGGCCTGGCGCTGGTCCCTCCCATGCAACCGCCGTATGAAATGGCAGTAGGGTGCTATTGTCATTTCAAACAGCAGTGGGCGCACATTTATAAAACAGCGGTTGCCCCCTCTCCTCTATTACTCATTGTCTCTAGCAGCAAACCTTCATGGCATCTGCACATGAATGAGATACTATTCTACCTTAAGTACTTTTCTTAGATTAGAAATGCTATTCTTAGTTTATAAATACTATAAAATAGTTCAGAAATATTAGATTTACTTTTGTAAATACTAGAAAATAGTTTAGAAAATACTAATAAATAGTTTAGAATTATATATTTGTTTTCAAAATACCAAAAAATAGTTTATAATTGTAGATTTGTTTTAGAAATATTAGAAAGTAGTTTAGAAATTCTATTTCTTATTTAAGAATTATAAAATATGTTCTCTTGGCCTCTAGTTTAGAAAGTAGTTCTCATAAAGGACGGGTTCTCTTGGCCTCTAAAGCTTCAAGCTTTTCCTCAGAGGTTTGATATGAGTAGATGAAGGTCTTGTTGAAAGTGCATCTATGCCCCTAAATGATTTTATTATAACGACAATCACAATTTGGATGATTCAATGTTTTCAATAAGATGTGTGCAGGAATTCAAAGAGAAAATATTTGAGTATGATCAAAACAAGACCCCCCCCATTTGTTAAAGTGGCGTTCAAGATCTCCAAATTTCTATTTCAGTTTGAATTTGAGTTTAGGAACACCGTACTATAAAGGGATTGCGAATAGAAGTTCTGAAGATGCGATAGTGCTTCTTTGAGATGCCAACAATCCTAAGAGTGACACACCCTCCAGTTGCCATGGAACCTCCACACAGAATCCACAGTGTCGAAGGAGTAGGTGGCCGTGCGGAAGCTGCGGTCCGCCGAGGTGATGAAGATGGTGCGGCCGTCCGGGTGCAGCGCGTAGGGGCCGACGCATCTGTCGAACGGCGCCTGCGGCAGCGTCTTCCACGACCAGCCCTCCGTCGGTTGCTGCCTAATGTCCAGGACGGTGGGCGCCCACGACATGGCCGCGAAACCATGCGGCTTGTTGCCGTCGAAGTAGCGGTAGCTCAGCGCGTAGAGCACCTCGCCGACGGCCACGGTGACGCCGTAGCCAAAAATCATCTCAGCAGGGGCGTGAGGTCCGACGGAGAGCACGACCGTCTCGGTGTTGTAGACGAGGCCACAACGCTGGTTCATGAAGGCGAACATCTTGGTGCCCAGTGCGGTGAAGGACATGTCGGTGTGGGGATAATAGGCCTTACGGGCAGCTGGTGGCTCTAGCCGCAGCACTGGAGGCTCCGGGAGGTGCCGGCGGGCGGCGCCGCTGCGGTGCTGCTCGTCGGGGTCGTCCCCATCGGAGTGGAAGCAGTCGGGGTCGATCTTGTGGATGCTGAAGCCCTTGTCCCAATCATCCGTCCACCACGAGATAGAGGTGCTTCTTGCGATACCGCTGCCTCTTGTCACCGCCGCCAGCGGCGGCATGTTCTTCCTTTCGGCCGTCCTGATCTTCCCGGCGCTTATTATGAGACGACATCCCGATCGACTGCGACGGCGCCGGAGGACACTTCAAAATTTTTAGACTGACTCCAGCGGAGTCTGCATATGTTACCGACCCGATCTTCCCGGCGCTTATTATGAGACGACATCCCGATCGACTGCGACGGCGCCGGAGGACACTTCAAAATTTTTAGACTGACTCCAGCGGAGTCTGCATATGTTACTGAATCTGCAAGATGAAGAAAGAAGTGACACTGTTCATCGTCCAGCGGTCGCTGCATCGCGATCTGCTTTTTGCAGACGGACTCGGCGGCAGGCGCATCCTCGGGGAAACTGGAGGCTTCTCTCTCCTTTCTTCATCGGCACAGTTCCAACCGCTCCCCTCCGTCCTCGTCCCTCTCCCTCCCCCACATCCTCCACGCCGGCGCGGAGCCGCAGATCCTCCAGGCCGGCGAGGAGTCGGATGAGGCGCAGGTGGAGGACGAGCTCCACGGCCGCACGTTGACTTCCCCGCCGCTTGGCTCGACCCGGCCGCCTCCTTCCCGGCTGTTGATTTGGTCGGCGGCGGGCTCGATTCGCGGCGACGGGGCTCGATTCGTGGAGGCGGGGGGAGACCCCCCGGGAGCTCCGCTTCGACCACACGACCTTCTCCCGCGGCGGCCTCGAGGTGGATAGATCGAGGAGCACGACCCGCCGACGCCGACTCAAGCTCCACCACGCCCTCCCTCGCCGGCCACCCCGTCCGCCGCCGTGGTACTTCACCCGGACCTCGCCTCCCTCGCCCGAAGCCTGGCTGCGCACGCGAGCAGGGGAGGAAGGAGGAGCGTGCGGACGCGCCCTCGAGACCGCCGCCGGATCCAGAGAGAGGAGCGGAGGATAGGGGTCGGCGGAGGGCTCGCCGGCGCCGAATCCTGCCGCCACCGCAGCTCCTCGCATCGGATTTGACCGCCGTGAATCGAGCCCGCCGTCGCGAATCGAGCAAGGGTGGCTCCTCCTCTCTCGGTTGGCGGTCGCGCGGTGGGTGTGGCCGGCTCCTCTTCCTCTCCGGGCGCCGCCATCTCCCTCGCCTCCTCTGCTACCTCCCTCTCGCCTCCTCTGCTACCTCCCTCTTCCCTCTCCTCCGAGCGCAGGCGGCTGGTGGTCGAGCTCCGCCGCACCACGGCCCTCTCCCTTCTGGCGGGAGGCAACTGTCCCCTACAGATGCGCTTCGGCTTGCACGATGCTGCTGGAGGAGGCTTCTTTTTGCGCGTGCGATATGCCCTCCTGCTGCAAATTGGTGTGTTTTGCAGATGCAGATCGGGGAACTGCTGGAGATAGTATTACAGCAGCAGCAGCAGCAAATCCAACGCGCGCCTGCTCGATCTCGATCTGTGTTGCCGGATCAAGTTACGCAGAGGAGGGGCCTTGGATTTATACCCTGCTGCCTGCATATAATCGGACGAAAGTCGGATTCGAAATGAGCGATCGACATAGAATCGGATGATGAGTCGGATTCGAAAAGACAGATCGATTTTCAATGGATCACGAAAAACGAATCTGTGTACCTGGGGGGAAGATGATCCGGCTAGCAGCGGTCCGTCTCCGATCGCCCGCTCCGGCCGTGGGGGAAGCGGTGGCCGGTGGGTGGTTCAGCGTGAAGTTCCGTTCCGGTTATATACTCCAGAGCGAAAATAATTAAAAATCATACAATAATTACTAAAAAATGTCAGAAATCCTTGTCGAATAGTGGAGGCAAAAAAAAAAATTGGAACAGTCCGAACTGTATGATCTGCAAAAGGAAATAGGGATAGAACATACTCCCTCCGGTTCCACGTTAGAAGTCGTTTACAGCGACACAGCCACCAAAGCACAACTTTAACTTCTATTTTCTATAAAAAAAACTTTATTGAAAAGTTATATATGTATATTCTTATGAAAGTAATTTCAAGGCAAATATATATATATGATTTTCACATTTTCAAACTCAACAACTTAAAAGTTATTCATGATTTATGTCCCCAATGTTTGACTCAAACCTTGTCCAAAACGACTTCTAATGGGGAACCGAATGGAGTAATTAGAGATTTCTAGCCTTCAAAAATAAAGCAATCATTCATATTTAAAATGGCCTTAATGATGGTATATGGATAGAAATAGTAAATAGTTAACCTAGGCCAAGTTATTTAAACACACAATAGTATATAGAAATATATCCTTTTGAATTCTCAATTGGTCAGATATACCGTACAGGTAGGAAAGTTACTACATGGAAAAAACTAAACTAGCAAAAAAATAAGGAAAACTTTTAATTTAAACTACTAAAGAATACACAGGGAGTTGGAAAAGAAAAGGTACATACATTTGTCCTACTTGATTTTATTATCATGGTGACAAATATAAAATGTCCATCTCGCCATGGCGTTTTTATGAAAATATTGTATTGATTGTACAGCATGAACAAAAAGTTGGAAATGATAAAATATCATTGCTGAACAGCAAAAGACGTGTGCAAAAATCCCAAGTGTGACAAATTGAAAAAAAAGGAATCAGAAAAATGATTTCCATATAAAACTATAGCTAGAAAGAACCGTGTTGGTTTTTTTACCTTAGGACTTGTAGTCATATGGATCATGAAAGAGATCTACATACATACAACTATCCTCGTCAGGGATTGACGGGAATTGACTGTCACCATCCTTGCCAGTTGCCACGAAGCTCCCAAGTCGCAAGCTGGATCTGCGAGAACGAGAGAAGGAATTGGAAAAGAGAACCTGGATTAGTGGTAAATGATAAAAATGAACAGTGTGGCCAGATGGTTCAGATGCCAGGATTTATAACAAATCAAAGTATTAACATGATCTGCAAGTTCGTGAGTAGAAGGAATACAGATGTGGAACCTACCCAACCAGAACTAGACCGATGTGCCAGATCCATGGCCTTCGCCGGGCAATGTAAGCGGCGGATGATGGCGCAACGTGACGGAGGAGGGCAAGCAGAGCCCAGGGGCCGTGGGCTCACCCGGTCAACCAGCAGCTCGGAGGAGGGGGCGCAGCAGCGGCTCCAGGGACGGGCGCAACGTTGGGAGTTTGGCACGGCGAGGGAGAGTGTGAGCGCGTGGCGCAACAACTGTTGGTGGCTGCGAGGAAGCTCCAGGCTTGACGAATCGAGCGGCGCCACCAGAGGCAACGGCGACACCACCGAAAACACCAAAAGCATCGCGAACAACAGATCTAGAAGCATGGAGCGACAACGAGAAAATCATTTTAATGTGCTATATATGTTTATATATTTATTGAATAAACATTGTAGTACCTTTTATCAATCAACATAATGGCAATGCCACTAAAAGTTTAAACTCAGTAGATTAAGTACTTTGAAAAATGTATTAAAAGGGACTTTATAGTCATAGAAATGAATTGATTAAACAAACATTTTTTTATTGAACACTAATGCATAACAAGTTCTGTTGAAGCAAAGTTTAAATTTAATCACCTAGCTGCATTTCAACTAAATAGTTAACACTACCCTATAATCTTCTGAAATTGGTTCTTAAAAAAACCTCATCATGTTTTCATCATGTTAATTACCATAATAATCATAATTAACATCACGATTATTATGGTTTGAAATCAAACTTTGTCACGGCATTTGGAAGTACCACGTGTTTATGATTTTCACCATCTGGTCAAAACGATCGATCAAGTGAACACACACATTCTAAAGTTCTGTTGACTACCCGCTGCACATTCTATATATAGGACCATCGGAAAAATTATTGAGCATTGATGTGAATATATTTGACATAGGGTTGCTGTATGTCAGAAAAGTAGGTTAGAATTGCACGTGACTCTTCTGCTCTCCAAATTAATTCAACATGGAAATTTTGAGATTGATGAATCAAATTGCAATATTGAGATGAGTAAAAAATATTATTTACATTAGTGATAACAACAAGAAAACATTAATTTACAAATAACACAACCATCAAACATAAGGGCAGTCCCAATGGATGATTTCTAGTTGTACTCTCCGAGACTAATTAATGTCCATAGAAACTCTCCTTTCCGATCCATAGTTTCCTTAATTGTATTCATTCAGAGGATAAATTAAATGCCACACTAAAACACTACGTGAAAAACTCGCTTGGGTAACGGGTATAGATTGCCTTTGGTAACGGGTAATGCGCCCATTACCGATTAAGTGTTACAAATAAGCCAAGAAAGGTAACGGGCAGATGCATGTTACTGATACCATATATTCGTAACGGGCATAAAACAACAACAGTTACCACAACTAGCCATTGGTCACGTGAAATGACTATTTCTCTGGCCCCACAGAGAACTTTGGTAACGGGCACCAAAACAAAGCCCGTCACAGGAACTCAACATCAGCGACGCTTTTTATGAAACCGCGTCTCTGATGTCTCGACGAAATGAGACGCGTCTACTTCATGCGCGTCTTAGCACAACTAGTATTCGTAACACGCATCAAACAACAATTGTTACCACAACTAGTCACCGGTCACGTGAAAATGACTGTTTCTCTAGGCCCACATGGAACTTTGGTAGCGGGCACCAAAACAAAGCCCGTTACTGTGAAATCAAAATCAGAGACCCGTGTGGTGAACCTGCATCTCCGATGTCTCGACGAACGGGCCACGTTGTGGGGCCCACCGGTCAGTACTGGTAACGGGCTTTTACGGTGCCCGTTACTTTGTTGGCATGTTTGTAACGAGTGTTCCAATGGAAGCCCGTTACTCAGTGAGCAGTGTTTGTAACGAGGTTTAATTAACGCCCGTTACAAATACGTAGGCCACCCCTACAGTAACTAGCTGCCTGCTTGCCGGCTGCATCCTTGATCCAGCAGGATTTGGCAGCCATCAGGGGCTGCATCCTGGAACCAGGCAGGATATGACTAAATTCACAGAAATTAGATCCAGCATCCAAATTCACAGAAAACCACAATTCACATGCATCATATGACAAAATTCAGCATCATCATCTTACAAGGAGGAAATGCATCTCACGAGGATGAGGACCATGTGTGGTTCGAGGACCGGTGGATGGTCGCTTCTAGGTGTGATGAGTGATTGACAACGTTGTGTGGACTGATTCTTGGCTAAGTATTACAGGTGTAGGTTGCGGCTTGATTCGTGTTGGTGTAGGTAAAGAATAAGCGCAAAAGGCGTTGCCGGTGAGGCCTCCAGGTGTGGAGAAGACAAGTAGGCTTGGTTCAAGGGACCCGGTGGCCAACGGGATCAAGTACGGGCCGCATGGTGGCAAGAGCGGCAAGATGAAGTCGAGGACGGTTTCTTGGTTGAGCCACAAAACCAAGGTCGAGCCAGGACTTCGTGGGAGCCAAGTCATGAGTGGTGATTGGCGGAGGCTACATCAAGTTCGCGGGGTTTGCGGTGGTTCACTAGAAAACCATCGGGTTACTCGACTGAGCCACAAAGCCGAGGCCGAAGACTAAGCATGGCTGTCAGGCCAAAACTGGCCTGACCGGTTTGGAGAACCAGTCTGACCGGTTTGGGGTCGTAGGGCACCGGAAGCTTCGAGGCAGAGGACACGCGTCGGGGTCGCAAGGCTTGCGTCGAGGCTACACGAAGTGCGGTCGCCGGGCATCCGTCTGATGGTGCTACAAAGACAAATTCCCAAAGTGCCCTTGGTGGGCGTGTATCCTAGTTTAGGCTTTAGGGGTATTTTAGTATTTCGGCTTGCCTTCATATAACCCAAGTGGTGACTGGTGAGAGGATGGCAGCCATCTCTTGTAACTCTAGCTCATTTGGTTTTCCTATTTTGTCTTCCTATTTCCCTTAGGATTTCTATAGGACTAGCTTGAGAGCTTCATGGTGAGATCTTGTGAGAGGGAAGGATGATCGGTCGGAAGTTAGACCTTGTATGAACCTTTCTTGGTATGTATAGATGATTCGGCATGGTTCCTCAAGGCTTGGTTGTGTTCCTCCCGTTTTTACCGATTTCAAAGCTTTTCTTTTTGGCAAGTTTCTCTTCTTGCAGCTTTGAAATGGCTGAAGGTTTCTCAAGGGATTTCTTGCCTGTTGTACGTGGTGTAGAGATTTTATTTTTGGCAAGTTTCTTTCCTTGCTGATTTGAAATGGCTGAAGGTTTCTAAAGGGCTTTCTTGCCTAATGGTGTCTCACCAGGAGTTATTACAGAGGTATTGGGCCCAGATGTACCTACAACTTTCTTCAAAGTGTCGTCGACAGATTTATTAACACCAGCCAACACATCACCCTGGTTGACTGGTAATAGTGGTGTCTCACCAGGACCTATTACAGAGGTATTTGGCCCAGATGTACCTGCTTTGGCATGATTGTTTTGAGCACTTCCGTTTGGGGGAGTAGGTTTTGTTGTTTCATGAGGAGAAGGAGGAGGAGGTGGTGGTCGGTGTTTTAGACCGGCAACCTACTAAGGGGAGTACCCGAAGTAGATGAATGTGGCCTCGCCGAGATCGGTAACTCGAAGGAAGAGACACGTGGCACACAATTTAGACAGGTTCGGGCCGCGAGGTGCGTAATACCCTATGTCCTGTATGCTGCGTAGCTCTGGATTGATTGGGTACGATTACAAGATGGTGCAATTGTACGCCGTGAGATGAGATGATGAGAGAGAGGTCCCTGCCTCGCCTTATATAGTCCGGGAGGCAGGGTTACAAGTCGGAATAGGGAGAGAGTACTAGTCGAGTACGTCGAGGAGTCTTCCATACAGTGCGGGACATGTACAGCTTCCTAACCGAGTACTTCTCCTCTCGTATTCCTTGTGCTTCACGCCATCGGGTGCCTTGCGGCGCAAGCCGGTAGTCCCAGGGGCCCACCGAGTAGTCGGTCCTGGTACCCACCGAGGTAGTGGGCCCAGGGAGGTCCATACGACAAGCCCCCGAGTACTTTGTAGTCGAGAAGGATAGCTTCAAGTAGTCTTGACGGCCTTAACGAGTAGTCCTCAAGCGTCCCCGAGTCCTACAAGTCAAAAGTCCTCAAGAATAGTCGAAGCATCCCGAGGCTGGAATGTACTCCAGCTGATGTTTGAGCAATCTTGAAGTCTTCTCGAGTAGTCCCAAGCGTCCTCGAGCGCTGCCCTCGAAGGTCTTCAACAATGCCCATGTTGTCTTGAAGCCAAAGCTGATATGGAGGTGTGATTGCAAAATCGCACTCCATATGGAGTAGCCCCCGAGCCTTAGGTTGAGTTTGCAGACTCTGGCTGAGGGTCCATCTGAAGTTTTGGCAAGAATATCCCGAAAAATCCGGAGAAAAAACCGAAGGACACGTGGCACGGAGCCCCCGAGCCTTGAGTCGAGTACTTCCTCTCGAATTGAAGGGTCATCTTGTAGAATGTGTCCTGAGATGCTTCTGAGTCTTGTCGCTTCCCAGGTAGTCGAGTAGAGGTAGCCGAGCCCCCGAGGTGAGGCGCGTCGACTAGTTGAAGTTGAAGAGTCACGCGCGGCCGCTGAGTTAGCCGAGCGCAAACTTATCCATCCGGCCGTTGGAGGGCCGAGTTGACTTATAAATAGAAGCCAAATCCCCTAGGGTTTTTCACCCTACACAGCTATATCCATTCAAACACATCTTGGCCAGAAAATCACCGACGAGGACGACGACGAGGAGACGCTGCAGGACCGCTTCCAGCTGCGGTCGAGGTTCGGCCGTCCTGGCTTGCCGCATGTGCCTCTTGTTCAGGATCCACCGGCTAGCCTAGAGGCTAGTCTGGTCGCGCCGCCGCGGAAGCCGCGCAATGCGTCTCGCAAGCGCGTGTCGAAGAAGTTGAAGGTCACCGAGACCACATCCCCAGAGGTAAGCCGTCTTGAGTAGTGTAGTCGAGTACTATTGTCTCGAGTTCACTTATTGATGAAGAAGTTTCCTTGCTTGCAGGAGTTGCCGCCTACGGAGCCCGTTGATCAGGGCGACGAAGGCGAGTGGGACACGGCGGGGGAAGCCACTAGGAGTCGTAGCCCAGCCCCCACTGTTGAAGAACTCCTGGCGCAGATGGAGCGCCAGCCCTCTGCTCGTCAAGAGAGCACGGAGCCCGTAGCTGCTGCTGCGGAAGAAGTGGTGGCCGCAGAAGCGCAGGAGAGCGCTGCACCGGCTGCTGGTACTACAGAAGGGGCAGCGGCCGCAGAGGCGCAAGAGGAGGCACCCGCCGAGGCTGGACTGGTGGACATCGCCAGCATCCTCGGCGCCCCGACCGTGACGATAGTCCGGTCAAGCCTGTAAGTGTTGTATCTTCCCGAGTAGTACTTGATGTAGTAGTCGTGCTTGACTGACAACCAACTCGTGTGCTATGCAGGAAGTCGATGGATCTGTCCTGGGAGGGGGATGAACCCTCTGCAGCGGTGGCAGAAGAAGAAGCCGCGCCGCCCGCCGAGGAGTCCGCTCCCCGCCCCTCGGGGCGGAGCCCGAGCGCCGGGCCGCCGAGGCTATGTTTCCCCGAAGCCGCCGTGGTCGAAGGTGAGTACTCTGCTGAGGCTGTAGTAACCCCCCCCCAAAGAGTAGTCGTAGTCGTCATATGACGCTGATGCACTTGTCTTCTTGTTGATAGGCGCTGAGGCCGAGGGGAACGACATCCCATCGGCGGTGGCCGTGGAAAACTTGACACCAGGAACTCAGGAGGCTACTGGAGAAGCCCCCGAGGTGATGGAGGTGGTCGCCGGAGAGGCTGCCGCAACGACCGGGGAAGAGGAGGCCACCGCGCAGCCAGAGCCTGCTCTGGAGGTGGTCGTTCGCTCCCCGAAGATCCAAGACGCAGAGCCCATCCGCTCTGCACCGATGACCGAAGCCGCCGCGAGCAGTCGCGGCGGGGTAGAGTTGCTGGCGGACGACTTGGTCGACCCGGCAACGGTGGCTCGGCACCTGGAGGCGGTCCGCCAAGCCGAGCAATGGATTGAGGTGAGTAGTCGTAACTCTTGAGTAGTCAATCCTCTAGCGTTGAGTACCCATCTGACATATGTTGTCTATGCAGGACGTCGTGGAGAGGTCCCGCGAGAAGTCCAGCATGCTTCAAGGCTTCGGCGACGCGGTGCTTCGGGCGGAGGCGCTGGAGGACCAACTCGTGAAGTCCCGGAAGCACGCGGCCGCCATGCAGTCCAAGCTTGACACCGCCTTCGCCAAGTACCACAACGACATCCAGGAGATGCAGGCGAAGAGCGACGACTTGGTGCGGAAGAACAAGTCGCTCCGCAACAAGAACAAAGGTACACCACTTGTCTTGTTGAGTACTTGTTGGATGTCGAGAGGTAGTCTAACCCGCTTTTCCTTGTTGTTTGCAGAGCTTGAAACCCGGGTAGAGCAGTTGAAGACTTCATAGACGGATCTGAAGAATCTCTTCTACCGGGAGCAGGAGGCCCGCCAGGTACTCGAGTTAGATTATAAGGAGCTTGCCTACGAGTGCGACAAGCACATGGAGCTTCGTATTGCCTCCGATCGTGACCTCGTCAACTGCTACAAATCGTTGCGAGAAGGCCGAACGAGGATCGCGAGGGGCCGGGCGGCACGACCCGAAGGAGCTTGAAGAAGGCGCGCTCCCCATCGCAAGATTCCTGGTGCCTCATCCTGGCGGCCCCAAGATAGCACCGCTGGTGGATCGGCTGAAAGAAGCCCCCGGGCCGGCTGGCGGCCTACGTGAAGCATCTGGCGAAGTCGATCCCGAACCAGGTGCTGGCCTTCATGAAGTCCTACTTCCCGAAGGCGCCCGTGGATGTAGTCGCTGGCGGGCTAGCCGCCAACTGTACCGGCGAGCAGTATGCGGAGCTGCTGGAGCAGATGGCGCCCATTGCGGAGCAAGTCGCCGACAAGCTTAATCTCCAGTAGTCTTGTAATAGTTAGCTCGTAGCAATAGATGTACAAAAACAATTGTAATGAAATTGTTTAAGTATTAATGAAGAGAAGTTCCATCAATGAGTACTCGTAGTCGCGATCTCAGAGTGCGGAGTCCCATCGTGAAGTTGTTGCGAGTAGTCGTACTCGGCAGTAGTCCCATTGAGGGAAGTAGACAGTAAAGAAGTTGATGAACGATCAAACTTTATTACTGAAGAAGTACACCTGGATGGCCAGGGCCGTAGTTACAAAGTAGTCGCCAGGACCCGGAGGCCGCCTACGGCTAAGTGGTGCTAGGGCGAGTAGCCGCTTACTGTCGGTGCGGAATATGGTCCCGACACTAAACAGTAGATAGACCCGTGGCATCCGTGCCCACGGGCGTCTGCGCCGTGGCGGCGCGTGCAGCGGGGAACGGGGCGGACTCCGGCCCGGCGGCGCGCGCGGAGCTCCTCACGGTTGGTGAGGCGCATGAGATAGTCGTTCCCCGTGGCCCCGAAAGTTCGGGTCCCCTAAGCGGATTTCGAACCCGGCCGGGAGGGGGTCCGTCGTATGGACCTCCCCGGGCCCACTACCTCGGTGGGTACCGGACCGACTACTCGGTGGGCCCCTGGGACTACCCGGCTTGCGCTACACGGCACCTGAAGGCGTGGAGCACAAGGACTACACAGGAGTAGTACTCAGTTAGGACTCTGTACACGTTCCGCACTGTATAGAGGTCTCCTAGACGTACTCGACTAGTACTCCTTTCCTACTCCGACTTGTAACCCTGCCTCCCGGACTATATAAGGCGAGGCAGGGACCGATCTCAGGATCATCTCATACAATCCTCTACAACTTACGACGCACTATTGCACCATCTTGTAATCGTGCCCTATCAA
This sequence comes from Cenchrus americanus, assembly GCA_947561735.1. Classification (NCBI taxonomy): domain Eukaryota; kingdom Viridiplantae; phylum Streptophyta; class Magnoliopsida; order Poales; family Poaceae; genus Cenchrus; species Cenchrus americanus. Next base: position 42,686,178 of record OX387242.1, on the reverse strand, counting down.
TCCAGAGCTACACAGCATACAGGACGTAGGGTATTACGCACCTCGCGGCCCGAACCTGTCTAAATTGTGTGCCACGTGTCTCTTCCTTCGAGTTACCGATCTCGGCGAGTCACTTTCATCTACTTCGGGTACTCCCCGTAGTAGGTTGCCTGGTCTAAAACACCGACACCGGCGCGCCGGGTAGGGGCTCTCGCTCGAGATCACATGGCGAACTCGACGGCTTCCGTCCACATCAAGCCAACTGTCGCCTTAAACCGCGGCGACACCTTCATCTTCGGCGCCCGGGTCTGCACCGCTGACGGCGCGGGCTCCTTCCGCCGCCGCCGACCATGCGGCCCAACCCGAGGACGAGCCTCGTGACGCTTCCCGAAGTCGTCACGGGCGAACTCGCCGGCAAGTTCGGCGAAATCTCGCTCCTCGACCATCACGCCGACTTCGAGCTTGAGTCTCGTCTCCAACTCGAACCCGACGTCGCCATGGGCCATCGCCCGCGAGCCGGCCGCCCGGCCCATCGCGGACGGCTCCTTCTCCACGTCGGCGCTCCGCGCGTGGCCCCCGCGTCCTCAGCCGGGCCCGCACGGGGGCTCCAACTCCACGACGGGCCGGCAAGGAGCCCGTAACCGAATACAGCTCGGACTCCGACGCCGTCCCCGATCACGTCTCGGGCTCCAACCCTCTCTCCGAGTTCTACTCGAACCCGGACTACGAGTTCGACTTCGGGTCGGACCCTGAGGAGCCCGAGTCCGAAGACGACTCCACTGAGCTTCCCTTGTCGGGGCCGCCTGCGGGCCGGTTATAAAATCAACCCCGACCGGCAGATACGTCTGCGGCCGGACCGCAAGCTCGCCGACCCGGCAAAGGAGGACTCACGCTACGTCGCCACATCGACTCATTACCGTTCCGGGAGGGAACACCACCGGCCCGAGCCGACTCGGACACACCAACCGAGGTGGCACCCTCCGAGCCCGGCCTTGGGTACCCCCGATCGCCAAGTCTTCATGGTCGCCGGCGACAACACCCCAGACCCTCGGTGCACGGCCGAAGACAAGTACCTGGAGGACATCTCTGCAGACGAGCTGTCTGCTGATGCACCTGCAGGCGAAACCGTCGCCAACAGGGACGCTCGACGCGAACGCAATAGGAAACGCAGCGAGCGACGCCGGCGGCTCAGAGACAACCTTCCCATCCGCAACCTTGCGGAAGCCCTCGAGGCGGTCGAGAGCAGAGTCCACACCACTCCTGAGCAATGCCTCATGTCGATCACAACGATCGCACGCCGGAGCTCGGGGCATACGTGCTTTGGAGAGGTCATCGCCAAGCTCGCCCGAAGAAGCTTACTTCATGCGGGTCGACAACGAGAGTCGCCCAACCTCCCCCCGCCTAAGCCGCGCGACAACGAAGCTACTAGTCGCGGCGGCAACGCCGGCCCCAACCGTACTCGAGGCGACATACCGCCGACCCAAACCGTCGCCACTCCCATGCGGCGGACCTTCTCGGGACCAAGGCAACCGAGAGGTTGTCCCCCACCGCGCTCCGGCCGGTGGTGGCGGCAACGACCCCGACGGCGGCGGCGGCCGACGGCGGCGCCTCCAACCACGGGGCCAACAGAGAGCCGGAGGCGGCGGTAGTCGCGGCGGCCGAGGCCACGCGAACGCCACGCCTCCGGCGCCTCGCACGGCGGGTACGATGCCTCGCGAAGATTGCGGAGCCGCGGCTTAAGAAGTCGACCACCGGCCGCTGAGGGCGACGGCTTCCCCGCCTTCTCACCACGACTTCGCAACCTGCTCCTCCCCGACAAGTTCAAACCTTTGGGGATCACTAAGTACGACGCGAAGCAGGACCCTATCCAGTGGCTCCGATGCTACGCTCTCTCCATTGAGAACGCTGGCGGCAACAGCGACACCAAATGCCTCTACTTCCCCTTCTGTCTGGACCAAGCTCCGCTCACATGGCTCGAGTCGCTGGACAAGCACTCGATCGACCGCGGGGACCACCGAAGGAACAAGTTCACAAGCAACTTCGCGGGCGCCATGGGCCGTTCGGGTACTCGCATGGACCTCGCCATGATCAAGCGGAACAAGGCGAGACCCTCCGCAAGTACATGCGCCGCTTTTTCGACAAGCGCGCCACCGTCGTCGACGTCACCGACAAGGAGGTCATCGACCTCTTCCGGGGCCGGCCTCTACCATCGCCGCACCTTCGAGGACTTCGGTCGTCGCCGCCCCAAGTCCATTCCCCACCTCAAGGACATGATCACGTCCTGGGCGGATGAAGAGGACAAGGCCAACGCCAAGTACGACACCATCCGCGGCAAGTCCAAGCGGAACCGGGGCGGCGGCGGCGCGGCAGCAATGCAAACCAAGGCGGCCGCAACAACAACAACAACAACAACAACAGCAACTACTCGGGTCCCAACCGCAAGCGCAAGCCAGACAACACTGTCGCGGCTATCCAGCGCCCTGCGAAAGGGAACTCGAAGAAGAACTCTGGCGGGTTCAAGGACCTGCTGAAGGAGAAGTGCCCGTGGCATCCGAACGGCAACCACACCACCGAGCAGTGCTACCAGCTCAGGCATGCACTCAAGGACACGCCGGAGCCACCGCACCCTCACGACCAGAAGGGCAAGAAGAAGGACGGCGACAACAACGACTTCCAAGAACCCGAGAAGACCGTCAACGTCCTCTTCGGCGGACTGCCCAGCAGGCGGGAGCAGAAGGCTACCCGTCGTGAAGTGATGTCCATCGAGCCAGCGGTTATGACCCCTCTCAGGTGGTCAGAGGTACCCATCACCTTCTCCCGCGCGGACCAGTGGACTAGCTTCTCCGAACCAGGACGGTTCCCTCTCGTCCTGAAGCCAACGGTGGCGGGCTCCAAGCTCAACAAGGTGCTCATCTGAAGGACCGATACGGCGAACCAGAGAGGGGGGGAGTGAATGGGAGCCGATAAAAATTCTTCTCGAAGGAGATGAAAACTCCAACAAGACGAACGCGGCTTCCAACACACGTCTCCGACTCACTACCAAGGTTGGTCAAGCCCACGTAGCCACCGGAGTGCCACTGGACCTAGGAACCAACACGCAACCTTCCGACCCGAGAAACGTAGCGGAAAAACCAAACCTCGAGTCTACGGACCCACACCGGCCGAGCCGGTGAGCACCACCGGCCGACCGGTCCCCGCCGGTGAAACCGAGCAACTTTCACTAAGTGGCTCTACACCGGCCGGACCGGTGAGACACACCGGCCGACCGATGGCAGCCGTAAAGCCCCCAAGGCACCGGACAGTGCCAACCGACCACCAAACGGACCCAAACTCGAAACAAGAAAGAACACGGGACAACAACGAACTCACCAAGACGTTCACCCGAGCAAAAACCCACAAGAGCTCGCACCGGTCGACCGGCCAAGAGCACCGGTCGACCGGTGTAGCTCCGGCGCCGGATGAACAAGCACCCGCGGGTCAACTCCCCCCCGAATCCAAATCTCGATCTCCCGAATCGCTCCACGGACTTGAACAAGACTTTGGGGATATTAGGAACACCTCATGAGGAGTCCATAGCCAAGTTTAATCCCACCAAATCTCGTCCAAAAAGGAGGAATCGAAGAAATCCCGCCGAAAGCACTTCCAACCCAAGAACTCAAGAAAACCCCAAAATCGAGCACTTTTACTCACGGATTTGGGAGGGGAATCACAACCCAAAGAACCACGAAGGGTTCCCACAAATTTCCCCCATCAAATCCCCAAGAGAAAAGCCCCGAAAACACCCCAAAGAAATCACCGAGAGAGGGCTCCGAAAATCACCACCAAGAACAACCGGGGAAAACACATCCAAACCTTGAGGAACCACGCCGAATCATCTATACATGAAACAAAGGTTCGTACAAGGTCTAGCAAGCCGCCCGATCATCCATCCCTCTCTACAAGATGTCTCCGTGAAGCTCTCTTGCTAGTCCTAGAGAAAACCTAAGGAAAATAGGTGGAAAATAGGAAAACTAATGAGCTAGGGTTCCAAGAGTTGGCTGCCATCCTCTCACCTCTTGGGTTATATGGAGGCAACCGAATGTCTAAAACGCCCTTCTCTACTAACTAGGGATACAAGCCCCTCAAGGGCGGATTTGGAATTCTTGATGTCTTCACCATCGGACGGATGCCGGCGACCGCACCTCGCGTAGCCTCGACGCAAGCCATGCGATCCCGACGCGTGTCCTCCGCTTCGAAGATTCCGGACCGCGTCGCCGCACACGGCCGACCGGTGCTCCTCACCGCCGGACCGGTCCCCCACCGGCCGACCGGCCGACCCACCGGTCGGACGGCCCGTGCCGCCGCACCTCCGTCTTCGGTTCTCCGGTCTTGGCTTTGTGGATCAACCAAGGAACCCGGAGTTTTCCGTGAACCACCGGAAACCCCGCGAACTCGGTGTAGCCTCCGCCAATCTCCACTCTTGACTTGGTTCCCACGTAGTCCCGGCTCGACCTTGGTTTTGAGGCTCAACCAAGAAACCGTCCACGACTTCATCTTGCTATTCATGCTACCATGCGGCCCGCACTTGACCCCGCTGGCCACCGGGTCCCTCGAACAAAGCCTACTTGTCTTCTCCACACCTGGAGGCCTCACCGGCGACGACCTTTCGCGCTTGTTCTTCACCTGCACCAACACGAGTCAAGCCGCAACCTGCACCTGCAATACTTAGCCAAGAATCAGTCCACACAACGTTGTCAATCACTCATCACACAAGGAAGCGACCATCCACCGGTCCTCGAACCACACATGGTCCTCATCATCGACGGTGGAAGCGGGCTCAACGTCCTCTTCACCAAAACATTGAAGAAGATGAACCTCGACGTCACCCCCATGCTCGACAAGAGCAGCATGCCTTTCTACGGCATCGTCCCAGGCAACGCGGCTATCCCACTGGGCTCAGTGGTACTGCCAGTTACCTTCGGGGCGTCTCGGGATAACTACCGCACCGAGTACATCAAGTTCGAGGTCGCGGATTTCGAGACTTCCTACCACGCCATCCTCGGCGGACGGCCATCGCCAAGTTCATGGCGGTGCCCCACTACACCTACTTGGTACTCAAGATGCCAAGTCCAGCGGTGTACTCTCCCTCCGGGGGGACTTGAAGATCTCTCACGACCGCGATACGAGGCCGTGGTGATCGCTTCAACAAATCAAGTACCCAACCCAATGATGGAGGTCTACGTCGCGTCGAAGAAGCTTGCTACAAGCGAACTCGACATCCCAAGGAAGTCCGACGGCCGCCAACAAGCCTCGGCCACCCGAGGGAGGTACTCGTCAAGTCGGTCGACCTCGGAACAGGCGACCCCAACAAGACCACCACCATCGGGGCGGCCTCGACCCCAAATAGGAAGACGCGCTCATCAGCTTCCTTCGGGCTAACCGCGACATCTTCGCGTGGAAGCCAGCGGACATGCCAGGAGTGCCCAGGGAGCTGATCGAGCACTGCCTCAACGTCGATCCAAAGGCCACCCCCAAGCGACAACACCTCCGACGCTTTGCCGACGACAGACGGGACGCCATCAAGAAGGAGCTAGCCAAACTACTCGCAGCCGGCTTCATCAGAGAAGTCTTCCATCCTGAGTGGCTCGCCAACCCCGTCCTCGTCCGCAAGAAGAACTCGAACGAGTGGAGGATGTGCGTCGACTACACCGACCTCAACAAGCACTCTTGCCCCAAGGACCCCTTCGGGTTGCGCGGATTGATCAAGTCATCGACTCCACGGCGGGCCGCGACCCCTTTCTGCTTCCTCGACGCTACTCCGGTACCACCGGATCGCAATCAAGGAGGAAGACCGGGAGAAGACCGCGTTCATCACCCCGTTTGGCGCGTCTTCGCTACACGACCATGTCATTCGGGCCGAAGAACGCCGGCGCGACCTACCAACGGGCCATCCAGGCTCGCTTCAAGCGGCAACTCAACAAGAACGTCGAGGCCTACGTGGATGACGTGGTTGTCAAAACCGGGGACTCCGGTACCCTCATCGACGACCTTGAAGAGACCTTCGCATCGGCCGCGCGAGTACCGCTGGAAGCTCAACCCGAACAAGTGCGTCTTCGACGTACCTTCGGGCAAACTACTCGGCTTCATCATCAGCCAGCGCGGCATTGAAGCCAACCCCGAGAAGATCTCCGCCATCACCAGCATGAAAGCTCCCACGAGCATCAAGGACGTCCAGAAGCTGACGGGGTGCATGGCGGCGTTGAACAGATTCATCTCGAGGCTAGGAGAACGGGGTCTTCCCTTCTTCAGACTACTCAAGCACCACGAGAAGTTCGTGTGGACTCCAGAGGCGGATCAAGCCCTTGCTCAGCTCAAGGACTTCCTGTCGAAGCCGCCAATCCTCACGGCTCCTCACAAGGGCGAGCAGCTACTGCTCTACCTAGCTGCGACTACTCACGTGGTCGCATCTTGCCATCGTTGTCGAGCGGCAGGAAGACGGCCACGCCTATCCGGTCCAGCGCCCGGTCTACTTCGTCAGCGAGGTCCTATCAGAGTCCAAGGCTCGCTACCAGCCCGTACAGAAGCTCCTGTACGCTCTACTCATCACCTCGCGGAAGCTACGACACTACTTCCCGGGAGTACTCGGTCTCCGTAGTCACCGACTACCCGCTCGGCGACATCCTGAGGAACCAAGACGCCACCGGAAGAATCTCCAAGTGGGCTGTCGAGCTCGGCGCCCTCACCATCGACTTCAAGCCACGCACAGCCATCAAGTCGCAAGCACTAGTCGACTTCATGGCGAGTGGCGGGAGAACCGGCCTACCTACTCCCACCGTGCGACCAGAGCATTGGGTGATGTACTTTGATGGCTCACTCAACCTCGAGGGCGCAAGCGCGAGGGTACTCCACGATCTCTCCAACGGGCGAACAACTCAAGTACGTCCTACGGATCTTCTCGGAAGGTCTCGAACAATGAAGCCGAGTACGAAGCCCTCCCCGCACGGACTCCGCCTCGCGGCTTCACTTGGCATCAAGCGGCTACTAGTCTACGGCGACTCCGCAAGTGGTCATCAACCAAGTCAACAAGTCCTCGGGACCGCAACAAGGAGAACATGGACGCCTACTGCCTAGAAGTCCGCAAGCTCGAGAACAAGTTCTATGGTCTCGAGTTCCATCACATCGTCCGCGACAACAACGTTGCGGCGGACGTCCTCTCGAAGCTCGGATCCACCCGCGCCCAAGTACCCGCGGGCGTCTTCGTCCATGAGCTTCATGCGCCATCCATCCCGGAGCCGGCGCCACCGACCACTGCCCCAGCCCATCCACCAGCTGGGCAGGAGGTCATGATGATCGACGTGGACTGGAGGCAACCCTTCATCGACTACCTCGGCCGAGCGGAAGGTCCCCTCCGACAAAAACGCGGCCGAACAACTCGTCCGCCGCGCCAAGTCTTACGTCCTCGTTGGAGACAAGCTTTACAAGCGGGCGCATCTTCCGGAGTACTCATGAAGTGCGTCCCTCGTGAAGAAGGTAAGGACATCTTGGAGGAGATCCACAAGGGCGTCCGCGGCAACCACGCGTCTTCGCGTACGCCGGTTAGCAAGGCCTTCCGCGAGCTTTCTACCGGCCCACGCCACGGGCGCCGCCGAAGAACTCGTCGAGAAGATGCCAAGGATGTCGCGTTCTTCGCCAAGCGGCAACACGTCCCGGCCTACAAGCTAGTCACCATACCACCGACCCGGCCCTTCGCCCGCCGGGGGGCTCGACATGATTGGGCCACCGCCAACCGCGCCGGGGAGGATTCAACGGGGAGGTACGGTGGCTATCGACAAGTTCACCAAGTGGATCGAGGTCAAGCTTCGGTCACATGCCCCAAGGGCGACAGAGTACTCGACTTCCCGGATGAACTCGTACACCGCTACGGGCTACCCCACCGCATCATCACGGACACGGGGTCCAACTTCAACAACCACCGGTTCCGGGGAATACCGCGAGAACGGCGGGATCGACGTCGGATACGTCTCGGTCGCCCATCCACGGGCCAACGGACAAGTCGAGCGCGCCAATGGGATGGTGCTCGACGCCCTCAAGAAGCGGCTACATGACGCCGCTAACTCTAAAGGGGGCAAGTGGATCAAGGAACTACCCAACGCACTGCGGGGGCCGCGGGACTCAACCATCCAAGCCAACGGGGCAATCCCCTTACTTCTCGGTCTACGGCTCGAAGCCATCCTCCCTCGCCGACGTCATATGGAACTCGCCGCGAGCGGTGGAGCACTACGACGAAGGCGTCTCGGAAGACGACGGACGAGTTGATATCGACAAGCATCGAAGAAGCTCGGCCGCGCCGCCCTCGTCCAATCGGCAAGGTACCGGAGGGTATCCGACGCTACCATGATCGCAACGTCAAGGAACGCTCCTTCAACGTTGGAGATCTTGTCCTCCGCCGTATCCCGAACACGGAAGGACTACACAAGCTCGGCTCCCCACGGGAAGGCCCCTTCACCGTGGCTAAGGTGACCGGCCGGCTCCTACCGCCTCCAAACACTTGAAGGCGAAGACGTCAACAACTCGTGGAACGTCGACCAACTCTGTCGATTCTACGCCTAGTCTACACGACTACTCCGGGTTCAAGTCTACACGACTACATCAACACCCCTTGCCGCAAGCGACCCCCGGTCCCGGCTCCAAGTCTCCGGACTACTCTCCTCCGAGTCCGGCCCCGTGCGGCTACCTACGGACCACGGGGCGCGACGAGCGTCAAGGACTCTAGCAGCGGTCTACCAAGAGACCACACTCCAAGATCCGGGCCTCGCGCGGCTACCTACGGATCCGCGATCCAGCCCTCCACGGCTACCTACGGATCACCGGCTACGAGCGGCTACCCGCTCCCGGCTCCACTTAGTCAGAAGCGGCCTCCGGTCCGAGCGACTACTTGTAACTACGGCCCTGGCCACCCAGGTGTACTTCTTCAGTAATAAAGCTTGGTTTTTCATCAACTTGTTTACTGTTTTGCTCCCTACGATGGGACTACTAAAGCTGAGTACTACTACTCGCACCTACTCCTCGATGGGCGCTCCGCACTTTGAGATCGCGGTTACGAGTACTCATTGCTGGAACAACTTCATTTCATTTATACACGAATAGTTCATTACAACTGTTTCCTGTACAACCATGGCTACTAAGCTACCTATGCAGGGCTACTGGAGGTTCAACTTCTCGGCTACCTGCTCCGCGATGGGAGCCATCTGCTCCAGCAGCTCGCGTCGCTCATCCGAGTAGTTGGCGGCTACCCCCGCCGCGACCACCTCCACCGGAGCCTTCGGGAAGTACGACCTCATGAAGGCCGCACTTGCTTCGGGATCGACTTGGCCATGTGCTTGACGTAGGCGGCCACCGGCTTGGCGCTTCACGAAGTCGATCCGCCGCAGAGGGCGATCTTGGGGGCCGCCGGTGCGGCACCGGGAGCCTCGCGATCGGGAGGGGCGGCCTCTTCAAGGTCCTTCGGCCGAGCCCGAGCGCCTCGCAATCTTCGTTCAACATCGCAAAGATTTGTAGCAGTTGACGAGATCTCTGTCAGAGGCAATCCGCAGCTCCATATGCTTCTCGCACTCGAAGGCGAGCTCCTTGTAGTCGAGCTCAAGTACCTGGCGGGCTTCTTGCTCCCGGTAGAAGAGGTTCTTCATGCTGACCTCCGAGGCTTTCAGCTGCTCCACCTGGCCTCACGTTCCACCTGGCCTTCGGTAGAAGAGCTTTCAGCTAGCCGTAATCCAACTCGAGACCATAGAACTTGTTCTCGAGCTTGCGGACTTCTAGGCGGTAGGCGTCCTGGAGTCCTACAGCTTCAAGAAGGGTACTCACCTTCGACTATGGCTGCCTCTGGCAGCGGCGCTTCGGCAGCCGGGGGCTCGGTCGCGGCTCGGGCCTCGGGAGCGGGCTCCTCTACGGGTGGCACGGCCTCTCCTGCCTCCGCTGTGGTGGGCTCTTCTCCGTTCCAGCTCAGATCTGTGGATTTCCTGCACAAGTGTTCACAAAAGATCGTCAGGCAATCATGGACCACTGCAACGAGTACTACTCATGAAGACGTGGTACTTACAAGTTCGACCGGACGATGGTCACGGTCGGAGCACCGAGGATGCTGGCGATGTCAACCAGTCCACCCTCGGCGGGCGTCTCCTCCTCCGCCTCTTCGGCTACTGCCTCCTCCACGGTGGCAGCGGCCGGCGCAGACGTCTCCTCGCGTCCTCGCGGCTTCCATCTCTCCAACGGCGGCAGCCGCGGGTACTCTGCTCTCCTCCGGAGCAGGGGGCTGGCGCTCCAGCTGCGCCAGGAGATCTTTGACAGTGGGGGCTGGACTTCGGCTTCCAGCCGGTTCCCCCACCGGGTCCCACACGCCTTCGTCGCCCTCTTCGACGAGCTCCGTTGGCGGCACCTCCTGCACACAAGGACGACTACTCGTCAGCACCGTACTCGACTACCGGGTACTCGACTACTCTGTTCAAGATAACTTACCTCACGGTGGCGTGGTCTCGAGACCTTCATCTTCTTCGCCACCCGCTTCTTGGTGGGGTTGCGCGGCTTCCGCGGCGGCGCAGCTAGGCTAGCCTCCAGGCTAGCCGGAGGGTCTTGTACAAGTGGAACGTGAGGCAAGCCTGGACGGCTAAACCTCGACCGCAGCTGGAAGCGGTCCTGCAGCGTCTCTTGGTCTTCTTCCTCGTCATCGGAGGTATCCTCCACGATGACGGTGTCGTCGCCTTCACCGACTTCACGGCGCTCCTTCACCTTCCCCTCCGCCGGGATCTCGATCCCGCTCGGTGGCGGCTGCGGCTCGGAGACAAACCGCTTCACATCATCCTGCGCAAAGACACAAGGCGTCAGCAACTCTGCTACAAGTGCTCACTACTCGACGAGGGGGGTACGGCTACTCACCTCGTTGGGCGGGCGCGCGGCGGAGTACTCCTCGACAGGGCACGCCGTGTACTCCGGCATGTCCTTGAAGATGCGCGACAACCTCTCGATGATGTCTTTGTCGTCCAACTCGCCCCCCGGCATCCGCGGTGTGTCGTCTTCGCCGGTGTACTCGAAGCCCAGCGTATCCCTCGCCATCAGCGGCTGGATCCTGCGCTTCATGAAACTGAAGGCCACATGCTCGACCCTCGCTCCGGCTTCTCCGAGCACTCGAATGCGTGCTAGCGGCTCGGGGAGCCGGATCCCCTCTTGCATGGTGGGCTCTGTGTTCCACCACTCCCGATGCACCGGGCCGCCGTCCGCTCGGCCCGGCGAGCCCGGGTGGTGGTTGGTGATGTAGAACCACCGCATCTTCCAGTCCGTGTTGGAGTCCACGAGCTTGTACGCCGGTGCGCGATCCGCGGCGTCCTCCCTCGGTGGATCCCGCCCCCTCCGACTACTCGGGGTTGGAGGCACCGGGGGCGCGGCGGACGCGGAAGAACTTCCGAAGAGCACCCGGTGCGGCTTGATCCCAAGGAAGGCCTCGCGAAAGTGGACGAAGACCGACATGTGGAAGATGCCGTTGGGGTTCAAGTTGAGGTACTCGATGCCGTAGTACCCAAGCAGCCCCTTGAAGAAGTCGCTTGCTGGGAGTGCAAGGCCGCGCTCCACGAAGCGCGAGAACATCGGGATCTCGTCCTCCGCCTTCTCCATCGGATACGGATCTCCTGCGGCGGATCTCCACATGTCGACTTCTTTCTCCCTGATGAACCCGCTGTTCAACAGGGTCAGCAGGTCCTCCGTCTTGACCTTCGACTTTTTCCACTCGCGGCTTGGATCAGCACGTGGTGGAGACAGCGGCGGCGCCGCACTGGTGGCGGCCGCGGCGGCCTCTGCACGGCTCCTCTTCTTCCCGCCGGTCTTGGATGTCTTCGACGGTGATGGCTTCATTCTCCAAGTGCAAGGAGTCTTCACTCGCATCCGCTCGGGGGCTAACCTAAACCCTTCGGGTGGCGATGCGCTCGGATCTACTACGGCGGCAGCAGGCGCTGGAGTGGATCTACTTCAAGATTCAAACGGAAATGACTACGGCTCACTTGGGTGAAAAACCCTAAGGGTTTTGGCTCTTATTTATAAGCCAAAACGCCTCCGCAACGGGCGGCTGGATAAGTCCACGTGCGGCTGACTCAGCGTCTGCGCGTGACTCTTCGTATTCTACTAGTCGACGCGCCTCACCTCGGGGGCTCGGTGTTGACGGTTAATATTTGTATCAAAGTTCGTTCGTGACTTGCAAGCGGACAAGTCTCTCGTCGTAGTCAAGGGACCCTTCTTCCCTCGAGTGGTGAACCCAAGGTATCGAATCCGTGGAACAATGTGCAACGCAAGGATTCAATCTAGTAAAGCAAGGTAAAGCTATCTAATGAAGACAAATTGCATCTAATCTACTAACTCATAAAGAAAACGAATCTAATCTAATCTACTAAAGAGGTAACAAGAGAAAGCAAGAGATAACCAATCTAGAAAATCTAGATCATGCTTATGTTGTAGCTCCAAACAAGATAGATGAAGATAGCAAAGCGAATCTCATTAAAAGCATCTTTAAAACGTGGCCTTCCCATCCGACTCCGAAAACATCCGCCTTTCGAGACCCCCGATTCGTCACAACGTATCCCTATTCATGCGGGGAGCTTAGGGCGAGTTCGATAGAACAAGTTGAAATCACTTGGCCGGTCCGGTATGCACCTCTAGCCACCGCGGCTACAAGAGCACCCTATGTAATCTAGGCCGCAAACTAGATCGTGGAAGAAGCAAAACCAAGAAGAAAACAAAATCATTGAGAAGGCACTTGATCGCTAGAAATCGGATTCACTTACAAACTTCACCATGAATGATTACATGAACAAGATCACCACCGGGCCCTCCCTCGATCTTGATCCTCGCTCCGAGCTCCGACGTGGTCTTCCATGCAAGGTTCCCACGTCGGCCGGGGAAACCCTAGATAACTAGCACGACCCTCATCTTCAAGTTGGTGTCCCTCAGCTTCTCTCGCTCCTCGGCGGCGGAATACGACTTCCGTTCTGCGTGGCTCTCGGTCGTGGGGGCTATTTATAGCCCGAGAAGCAATTAGGTCAAAGGAGAGCCCGATTGGGCCCCGAATTGGGCCGGGCGGCCGGCCCGGGCCGGCCGGCTCCGGGCCCATCGGCCCATCCCGCGGCCTGCTTCGCCGTGTTGCTTCCCACGACTTCCGCATGTTCTCCCCTTTTGCATGTGGGCCCTTGACGTCGGTTTCTCCCCGAATTGGACTCAACTCCTTGTCTTGCAAGATTCGAAAGACTTTTCCGGTTCGGTCCTCGGAGTTTATCATCTTCTCGGGCTTGGTCCTTGGGCTCTTGGAGTCATGTTCACTTCATTGCTTGACTTGTATCGGGCTTCAAGATCTTGTCATGAGGTGCTTAATGAACTTATCCCGAAGTCTTGCTTTCAACGTTAAAACCCCGCGTAAACACTTAACTCCAAAACCGACATGCACAAGTGAACTTGTTATACCACGGGGGTTAGTACCAATGAATAAGATACAAAAGTCATGCCAACACCGAAGGTAAACTCATGGCTAGGTTGACGGAATTTCACCGTCAACACTCGGCTACTTCTACTCGACTACCTGGGATGCGACTAGTCTCAAGAGCATCTCAGGATACATTCTCCAAGAAGACCCTTCAATTCGAGGAGAAGTACTCGACTCAAGGCTCGGGGGCTCCGTGCCACGTGTCCTTCGGTTTTTTCTCTCCGGATTTTTCGGGATTTTCTTGCCAAGACTTCGGATGGATCCTCAGCCAGAGCCCGCGGCTCGAGGCTCGGGGGCTACTCCATGTGGATTGCGGTTCTGCAAATCGCATCTCCACGACGGCTTCGGCTTCAAGACAAGACAGGCATTTCTTGAAGACCTTCGAAGGCGATTTCAAGGACGCTTGGGACTACTCGAGAAGACTTCAAGATTGCTCAAACATCGAGTGGAGTACATTCCGGCCTCGGGATGCTTCGACTACTCTTGAGGACTTTTGACTTGTAGTACTCGGGGACGCTTGAGGACTACTCGTTAAGGCCGTCAAGACTACCGGAAGCTATCCTTCTCGACTACAAAGTACTCGGGGGCTTGTCGTATGGACCTCCCCGGGCCCACTACCTCGGTGGGTACTAGGACCGACTACTCGGTGGGCCCCCCGGGACTACCGGCTTGCGCTACACGGCACCCGAAGGCATGGAGCACAAGGACTACACAGAGTAGTACTCGGTTAGGACTCGTACACGTTCCGCACTCGTATAGAGGTCTCTAGACGTACTCGACTAGTACTCCTTCCCTACTCCGACTTGTAACCCTGCCTCCCGGACTATATAAGGCGAGGCAGGGACCGATCTCAGGATCATCTCATACAATCCTCTACAACTTACGACGCACTATTGCACCATCTTGTAATCGTGCCCTATCAATCCAGAGCTACGCAGCATACAGGACGTAGGGTATTACGCACCTCGCGGCCCGAACCTGTCTAAATTGTGTGCCACGTGTCTCTTCCTTCGAGTTACCGATCTCGGCGAGTCACATTCATCTACTTCGGGTACTCCCCGTAGTAGGTTGCCGGTCTAAAACACCGACAGGGTCCGAGCTACCCATGCAGTAGCGTGTACCACGGTACTCAGTGCGGATCACCATGGAGGGAGTTGATGAAATGACCTTAGGCGCTCGATTGCCCCACGGTGGGCGCCAACTGTCGGTGCGGAATATGGTCCCGACACTAACCAGTAGATAGCGCCGAGGTCTATCCCTCAATGGTCGATGCTAAGTAACAAATGACACAGAGATTTTATCCTGGTTCCGGTCGAGGGGGCCGTACGTCCGGCGAGAGGCGTATTCAAGGCACTATATTTCTTAGCACCGTGGGTGCCTCGTAGTGGGCCGCTACAAGCAAGGCGGGAGAGGAAGCCTGGCTTCCAAGTCCCTGGAGGAGTGCCTGGAGATATTGTAGGAGAATTGGAGAATGAGTACATGGTGTACGTGGTGTGTGATGTCCCGTATGCGGCTCAGTCTCCCCCCGCGGCTGGGGGTTCACCCCCCTTTTATAGATCAAGGGGGCAGCGGGTTACATGCGCGCCGCGCTATCTAGCTACGTGGGGGAGCACGTCGTGCTACGCTGTAGAGTGGGCGGTCGTCCGGGCGATCTTCACAGCGATCTGGCCATGATGGCCTACCTTGTACCCGAACAGTGGCGGTTCGAGGGTAGAAGGGCGGCAGGTGGTGGCGACGTCCTCTGATAGGCTTCGAGGGAGGTGCTGACGTTGGCTTGTACGGGGCACAGGAGTAGGTAAAATGGCGTCCCTTCCCAACGCGCTTCACAGTGCTGGGGTTGTTGCCACAGCGCCTGGCGTGCGCCTGCACGCGCGGGGACGGCGGCCATCTTTGTTACGGTGGCGGGATGGCGATCCACCGGCCTAGCGCCTCCACCTAACCCTGTAGGGTCACAAGAAAGTGAATCGAGGGTGCAACCGGCCCCCCTTCGAGGGCTCGACGCGTTAGCCGTCTGGAGCAGGCGCGCGGTGTCACGGGACTGACACCGGCCGCGCTGCACAGTCCCTCCCCACAGTGATGGGGATGGGCTCCTCCCTGGGGAGTTGGTGCGGCGGCACGGGCGCGAGCCCCGGCGCATGATGGCGCCGGTCCCGCACGTGTCGGGGCATTAAATGCCCGTGTACGGGGGCCGGCGCACGCGTGAGGGGCGCCCTCGAGCGTGGCGGACCCCCGCCCGAGGGCGGGACGTACCCTCGAGCGAGGCGGAACCCGCTCGAGGGGGAGCGAGCCCGCGAGCGAGGCCGAACCCGCCGAGGGAAGTGCGCCCCCTCGAACGGGGCGGAGCCCGCCTGAGGGGGCGCGCATCCTCGAGCGAGGCGGAGCCTGCTCGAGGGGATCTCTAAGAGGGCCGCCTCGATGTGCCGTCGGGGTCCCTGCGGCGTGGGCCGTGTCCTGCATGGTTAGGCACCTGCATGGTTAGGCTTAGCGCGTTTTGGTTTTGTTGCTTGTTTTAAGTGAGGATTTCCCCATTGTTTAAGGGGACCCCTAGGGCTGTCCCCGACAGTAGCCCCCAAGCATCTGTGGGTTTGCCATTGAGGCTCCCACAGATGCTGGAGCCTACTGATAGGACGTTCTTCCCTCCTTGTTTTGCGAACGCTTTCCGTGGGGCCGCGTCAGCGGACCCGCGGGTCCCAGCCCCGAAGCCCCGCAGAGGTGTGGATGCTCCCGCAGGGGTTAATCCGCGAGAGCTGGTCAGAGGGCGTGGCACATGTTCCAACCGGCATCGGCGGTGTCTCAGCCGGCTTCGGTGGCGCACGCGCCGCCGGGCACCGTCTCCCGGCGGGTGCAGTTTCAAGGAGGTGTAGCCATGCGTCAAGCCCCCGAGCCTTGGCCCGTTCGAGGCGATCGGGTAGAGCTTTACGACTTGTTTTCTTTCGCGCCCTCGCCGTCCCTTCGCGGGCGGAGGGTGAGGTTTCCGCAACCCCCATCGAGCGGGTCGCGGATTGCGGATTCCTCGTCGAGCTGCTAGCGGGTGGTTCGAGTGGACGTCCATGCCCCGTTCGATAAGGGTAGGCTGCGTGGTCCAGAGACACGTCCATGGAAGCGCTTGCGTGGGTTTGCTAGGTGGGGCTCGGTCCCGTTCGATAGGGACCGAGGGCGCGGAAGCTCTCCCTCGGTGGGATCCCCCCGCTGGCCGCCCTCGCCGGCTCTCGAACACGACATGTGGGGCACCCTCGAGCCGACGGGCTCGAGGAACGGCTCGAATGCGCATGCCCTCGTCGTCCCCGACTGCGTGATCCGTGGCGCTCCGTTCGAACCCGTCGAGGGTCGGGCTTCGAACCTCGATCGGTAGGGCCGTGCGGGGCCGCGCCCCGGACGGCCCCGTCTTTTGCGTTTGCGGCCGTCGAGGGGTCTGGGCGAGCCGGCCCTCGAGGCGCTGGTTGGTAACACAGCGCGGCATGGGTGCCCGCGGTGCCCGCTTTACTTCAAGCAGGCCCCGGGCGACCCTCTCACGCATGTGCCCTTTTTTAGAGAGTTGACATCATCTGGAGCCAGGGGCTCGTGCCGCTCGAGGGTTTTACGTGGCATGGGTACCCGCGGTGCACCGCTCACATCAAGCGAGCCCCGGCGACCTTCTCACGTCGATGTCCCTTCGAGGGCTGTTATCGTCTGGAGCCAGGGGCTCGTGCCACTCGAGGGTTTTACGTGGCATGGGTACCCGCGGTGCCTGCTTTACACCAAGCAGGCCCCGGGCGGCCTTCTCACGTCGATATCCCTTCGAGGGCTGTTATCGTCTGGAGCCGGGGGCTCGTGCCGCTCGAGGGTTTTACGTGGCATGGGTACCCGCGGTGCCTGCTTTACTTCAAGCAGGACCCGGGCGACCTTCTCACGTCGATGTCCCTTCGAGGGTTGCCCTTGTCTCGAGCCAGGGGTTCGCCCCGCTCGAGAGTTCTCCTTGCTTGGCAAGGGACCGGGTCATTAAATGCCTCGCGCCGAGGGCTGCGGTTTTGCGGCGCGGGCGCGCCTTTTTAGGCGGCGGCCGCCGCGCGCGCGCGCGCGCGCGCGACCGTGAAAATCCGTCAACCTAGCCATGAGTTTACCTTCGGTGTTGGCATAACTTTTGTATATTATTCATTGGTACTAACCCCCGTGGTATAACAAGTTCACTTGTGCATGTCGGTTTTGGAGTTAAGTGTTTACGCGGGGTTTTAACGTTGAAAGCAAGACTTCGGGATAAGTTCATTAAGCACCTCATGACAAGACCTTGAAGCCCGATACAAGTCAAGCAATGAAGTGAACATGACTCCAAGAGCCCAAGGACCAAGCCCGAGAAGATGATAAACTCCGAGGACCGAACCGGAGAAAAGTCTTGAATCTTGCAAGACAAGGAGTTGAGTCCAATTCGGAGAGAAACCGACGTCAAGGGCCCACATGCAAAAGGGGAGAACATCTAGAAGACGTGGGAAGCAACACCGGGCGAAGCGAGGCCGCGGGATGGGCCGAGTGGGCCCCGGGCCGGCCGGCCCGGCCGCCGGCCGGCCCGGCCCATTCGGGGCCCAATCGGCCTCTCCTTTGACCTAATTGCTTCTCGGGCTATAAATAGCCCCCCGACCGAGAGCCACGCGAACGGAAGTCGTAATCCGCCGCCGAGGAGCGAGAGAAGCTTGAGGGACACCATCTCGGAGATGAGGGTCGTGCTAGTTGTCTAGGGTTTCCCTAGCCGACGTGGGAACCTTGCATGGAAGACCACGTCGGAGCTCGGAGTGAGGATCAAGATCGAGGGAGGGCCCGGTGGTGATCTTGTTCATGTAATCATTCATGGTGAAGTTTGTAAGTGAATTCGATTTCTAGCGATCAAGTGCCTTCTCGATGATTTTGTTTTCTTCTTGGTTTTGCTTCTTCTACGATCTATACTTAAGATAGATTACATAGGGTGCTCTTGTAGCCGCGGTGGCTAGAGGTGCATACCGGACCGGCCAAGTGATTTCAACTTGTTCTATCGAACTCGCCCTAGACTACCCGCATGAATAGGAATACGTTGTGACGAACGGGGTTCCGAAAGGCGGGCGTTTTCGGAGTCGGATGGGAAGGCCACGATTTAAAGATGCTTTTAATGAGATTCGCTTTACTATCTTCATCTATCTTGTTTGGAGCTACAACATAAGCATGATCTAGATTCTCTAGATTGGTTATCTCTTGCTTTCTCTTGCTACCTATTTAGTAGATTAGATTAGATTTGTTTTCTTTATGAGTTAGTAGATTAGATGCAACTTACCTTCATAAGATAGCTTACCTTGCTTTACTAGATTGAATCCTTGTGTTGCACATTGTTCCACGGATTCGATACCTTGGGTTCACCACTCGAGGGAAGAAGGGTCCCTTGACTACGACGGGAGACTTGTCCGCTTGCAAGTCACAAACGAACTTTGATACAACTATTAACCGTCAACAGCGCGCGTAGGGGGCGGCGTGGCAGGCGGACGTGACGGCTCGCCTCGGTCCCTGCGGGTCTTCGCCGTGATGATGGCCCGCCTGCGGTGATGTGGCCGGCGCGTGGTCGTGGTGGGGCCCGTCCGTCAGCGTGAAGGGAAGATTCCCTGCAGTTAATGCGTGCGGGGCATCCGCTCCGGAGAGCTCGCCCGCGGCTTATAAATCTGAGGGGAGGGGGAGACGGCGGTTTCTTACCTTAACGCCTCGCCATTTCAGCCCCACCGCCCCTTCGTCTTCACCTCGCCTTTGCCACCGTGCGGTGTCGCCATTAGAGCTTTTCTTCCGTTTTACGTCCTCCGCTCTCGCTTTCCTCCGCCCTTCTTCATGGCGCCGCCTCGGCCAGCCCCTCACGATCCTGGAGCCGTACGCTTGGGAGAGGTCGTCGGTGACCGGCGGCCCTTGGCGGCCGGTCGCCGCCGGCCGGTGGCGGCGAACGAGGATGGGCGCCGGCGAGTGGATATTTCCGCCGGCGGGGCACCGCGCGCCCAACCCGCCGGAGGGCTACGTGGTGAGCTTTATCCGCTACCACGAGCGGGGCTTCAATGCGCCGGCGAGCCGCTTCATGCGGACGATGTGCCACCACTACGAAGTGGAGCTGCACAACTTCGCGCCCAACGCGATTTCGCAGGCGGCCACGTTTGTGGGCGTCTGCGAAGGGTACCTAGGGATCCCGATCCAGCCGGGAGCTCGGGTACACCTTTTCCGCGCGGAGCTCTTCACGCGGCCCACGACGGAGCCGAGGACCCGTCGCGCGGTGCGCGCGCGCGGGATGTCGCTTGCCCCGTGGGGGCAATTCAAGAACGTCTACATCCCCCGCACCATGACGATGAACAACGCCGGCCGGGAGCGGGGATGGTTCTACTTGCGCAACGCCGAGCCGGCCTCCCCCCTACACTTGGTCGGGTGTTCAAGGAGAGGCCCGACTCCCCGGGGCTACGGGGTGTCCACGCCCCAACATCGGAGGCGGCGGGACTCGGTCTGGCCGCCTGCGGCGCCGCGGCGGCGGGGGCTGAACGCGATGGACGTCCTCGCCTTCCTCCATCACCGGCGGGTCGTGCCCTTGATGAAGAGGCCGCTCTACATCTTCGAGATGACAGAGGCGGCCAACCCCGTCGATCTGGCGAGGTCGTCGATGCTCCCGACGCCCCTCGAGCGGCCATATGCGCTCACCCGGGCGCGGAGCGCCGTCGACACCCGGACGCCGATGCAGCCGGGCCGGACCCCATGGGACCTCGAGATGCTCCCCACAGGCCCGCTGGTGAGTTAGGTTCTTGATTTTGTTTTGGTTCTTGGTGTTGCTTCTGCCTCCTGATGCGTCCTTGATGCTCCTGTGTGCAGCTGGTGACCTTTACCGCCTCCAAGTCCGTTCCACCCACCCCCGACTCCCGTGCGCTTGGCCGGGCGGCACAGCAGCGGGAGCAGGAGCGGGCGGCGTGCGAGGAGGGAGCGCGCGAGGCGACATCAAGCGCGCCGCGACCGGCGGAGCGCGGAGTACCAGCGGCGCGAAGAGCTGGGGCTCTCTTCCCCGGTGACCGAGGAGTACTCATCCTCGGAGGATGACGAAGAGGAAGAGGCTGAGGGGGAGGGCCCCTCTGATAGGTGGCAGCCTGCGCCTCCGTCGCCGGAGCCGGCGCCGGCGGCAAGGACGCATCGCCGGGGCGGGCGCAACGGCGCCCGCCGCCGGCCATCGACATCGGGGGCGGCGCGCGCCGCGGGGTGCGCCGCGCGCGCCACGGAGGCGCGCGCGGCGCAGCGCGCGCCGTGCGCGCGTCAAGCGTGCTCGCGCGCGAGGCGAGCGCGCCCGCGCGCGGGGACGAGTGTGCCCGCGCGCGTCTCCACGTCGTCGGGGAGGCGCGCGGCCGGCGTGCCCGCACGCGGGGCAAGCGTTCGGCGCGCACGGCGGCGCCTTCGGGAGGCGCGGCGTCGGGGCGTGACCGCGCGCGGGCGGGGGGCGCAACGGCGGGCGCGCCGCCGCACCGGCCTCATCCGCTGAGGCCTCGAGGAAAAGAAAACGTGCCTTCTCCTCTTCGAGGTAAGGAGCTCGATCCTTGGCTTGGTTTGATTTGTTGATGATCGGGCGTTCTAACCCTCTGTTTGTGCCTGCGCAGGGTGGTGCCAACCGTGCCTCCCCTTGCACCAGCCAAGGTGCTGAGGACGGACGCGTCCATCCCCACCCGGCGGCGCTCGTCGAGGGCGTCGCGGCCGGGGACAAGCACGGCGGCGGGCGAGAGCTCGCAAAGCCCGGCTAAGGCCTCGAGGCCCGGCCGGCGGATCGGCCCGCCGCGGCGCGGCTGGAGGTCGTCGAGGAGCGGCGGCACCCGGCCGTCGTGGGGACGCGGCGCGGCGGCGGCCGCGGTGGAGGTGCGGCCCACGGAGGCGCTGCGCCGCGAGGCGCGGCCCGTGGCGCCGCGCTGCGAGAGGAGGCGGAGCGGGCGCAACCGCGGCGGCGCCCGTGGACGCGGCGGCACATCCGGAGGTGATGGCCGCGGTTCCACGACGAGGTGCCCGCGGCCACGGAGGCGCGGTGGAGGCACCGGTGGAGGCGGCGCGAGGGGCCCGGCGCCCGCCCGGCCGGTTCCGGGTGGAGGTGGTGGAGGTCCGGGATGACGATTCCCCCGCCACCCGGTGGGATCGGTGGGCTAGCCTCCCCACACGCTCCCCCGAGCCCCGAGGAGGGGGCCCTCGTGAGGCGGCACGAGGGTCACATTGTGGCGGGGGGGCCGAGGACGCGACGCCGAGGCCTCGTCCTCCCGGGCGGCCGCTCCGCCCAGGTGGAGGAGGTTGCGGACGATCCCCCGCGTTTGCCGATGCCGGGGGAGCAGGAGCTCTGGGGCGAGCTCCGGAGCCACGGCGCCACGCTCAACCGCGCGCTGAACGAAGCGCTGCATGTCCATGGTGGCCCTGCATGGCGCGTTTTCCAGGTAAGCCGTGGTTGCTCGTTCCCTTCTTTCTTTCGTTTTTGTATGCTGCCCCCGTGTCGCAGTGCTTATGGGTTTTGATTTTGTGGGTGTCAGGAGCTCGAGCGCCGCGCCCACGACAAGTACGACGCCTTCGACCGGGTGAACGCCGAGGTCCACCAGCTCCGGGAGCGGTGTAGCGCTTTCGACGCGCTTGCTGACGCCCTCAGGACGTCGGACGGCTGGCTAGCGTACCGGGCCATGGCGTGGCGCGACGAGCACCCGGAGAGCTCGAGGCGGGACCCCGCGCGCCGCTCGAGCCTCGAGCGGGTCTGCGCAGCCCTCATCGATCGTGATGAGGCTGCGCGCGGCGCGCGCTCGGACTTGGAGAAGACGCGGACACCGGCCGCAAGCCGGGAGGCGGAGGTGGCCAACGTCCGCGGCGAGTGCGGGAGCTCCGTTCGTCGCTCGAGGGGGCGCAAGCTCGGCATCGCCATGCCGAGGAGGCGGGCGCGCGGAGCTAGGCGGCGGCCAAGGAGGCCGACGACTTGAAGGCCGCCCTCGACGCCAAGGTTGCGGCGCTCGCCATCGCCGAGGAGCGGCTTCGGCGGGGAGCACACCGCCCGCCAAGGAGCCGAGGGGCGGCTCTAGCGGGAGCGAGCCGCCCTCGTCGACGCCGGACGGCGCCGGAGCGAGGAGCGTGTCGCCGGGAGGCGCGCGCGAAGTCATTGGCGGAGCGAGACGACAAGCTCTCCAAGGCCGAGGGCGAGGTGATTATGCTCAGCATCACCACCGCCAATCAGGAGCTGGCCCTCCAGGAGCAAGGTGAGGCCGTCAAGCGCCTCGAGCTGACGGTCGAGGCCGTGCGCCGCGACTTCGAGACGGAGAGGAAGCAAGTCGAAGGTGAGCTGCTGCTTGACTCTTTATTTGGTTGGTTTTTGTTTGGGAATTCGCGCTCCCCTTTCTGATTCCGGTCTTGTCTTGGTGACTCCAGGCTTGCGCACCGCTCTGGGGCACGCAGCTGAGCGGGCCGAGGCGCTGCAAGCTTCTTACAACTCCTCCGAGCGGGAGGTGCAGGAGTTGCGCGATGCGGCCCTCGAGACCTGCCGTGCCGTGGAGGAGGGCGAGGCTCAGGCTGGCAGCTCGTTGGCCAGCCGCCTGCGCGCCCTTGGTGGTCACGTCACGGAGCGGATGCGTCGGGCGCTGCATCTGGGCGTCCAGAAGGCCCTCAGAGTGGTGCGGTCCCACTACGAGGTCAACTTCGAGGCGCTGGCGGAGGGCTACATCGTTCCCGAGGGTGTCGAGGACGAGGTGGCGATGGAGCGTGTAGATGCGCTCGCCGCCGATGCCGCCGGGTCGCTCGCCGAGGCCTTCGAGGAGTTCCTCTTCCCGGACGCCGCTGACGCTGCTGCTCCTCCCGCCTGAAACAGTTGGGCGCTAGGCCCGTTTTTTGTCCGTGCATTAGTATTCTGGCCTCGTGGCCTTTGTAAATAAGCACATTGTTTCAATCGTAAACATTTGATGATACGAAATGAAGTGTTTTGCTTATTGCGCTTTTTTGTTTCTCCTTCTTCCTGAGTAGATTTTACTTAGGGGAGTTCGATTTTCGCTGGGGGCCTCGCTTGGGTTGGAGGCGAGAGAGAAGGGCCATATCCACGCGGCGTAGGCTATCTCTGGCTCGCACGCTCCTCCCGCTGGGCCGCCCGCGCCCTGTTCGAATCATTGCTCGAGGTTGAAGTAGAAAACAAACTTAGCGCGTGTGAGTTGTTTTTATTTTTGCGCGAAAAATGGGACCATTTTTGGGGGGGTGCCCCCCGCAGTAGCCCCCGAGGGTAACTTGGGTTTCAGGGGAAAGCCGAGTTGCCCTTTTATTAGACTTGAAGCATTTACATAGTTGTTACCAACTGGGGCGTTGGTCGTACGGTTTTTACAACGAAAATACTTGGAAATCCTAGCTAAGGGTAGAAGCGACGTAGCTGTTGGATGTTCCAAGCGTTGGTGAGCTCTTCACCGTCCTCGTTGGCCAGCTTGTACGTGCCCGGCTTGAGTACCTTCACCACGACGTAGGGTCCCTCCCATGGGGGCGATAGCTTATGGCGCCCTCGGTTGTCTTGGCGCAGCCTTAGGACCAAATCCCCTTCACTAAAGTCCCGTCGACGTATCTTGCGTGCTTGGTAGCGTCTTAGGGACTGTTGGTACCTTGCAGAATGCATCAAGGCTACGAGGCGTGCCTCGTCCAGCTGATCCAGCGAGTCCTCGCGGGCTCGCTGGTTGGCGTCCTCGTCATAGCCTCGAATCTTGGGCGATCCGTATTCTAAGTCCGTGGGGAGGACGGCCTCCGCGCCATGAACTAGGAAAAACGGGGTGAACCCGGCAGCTCTGCTCGGGGTGGTCCTTAGGCTCCACACAACCGCGGGTAGTTCTTGGAGCCATTTTCGCCCAGATTTGTTGAGCTGGTCAAAAATTCTGGGCTTAAGGCCCTGTAGGATCATGCCGTTGGCACGCTCTACTTGGCCGTTGGTCTGTGGGTGTGCCACAGCCGCCCAATCCACGCGGATGTGGAATTTGTCGCAGAACTCCAAGAACTTCCGGCCCGTGAACTGGGACCCATTGTCTGTGATGATGGAGTTTGGCACTCCAAAGCGGTAGACGATGTCGGTGAAGAATGTCACCGCCTGCTCAGCCCTTAGGTTCGTGATGGGGCGCACCTCCACCCACTTGGAGAACTTGTCGATCGCGACCAGCAAGTGGGTGAAGCCCCCGGGCGCCTTCCGCCGGGGCCCGACGATGTCCAGCCCCCACACGGCGAATGGTCATGTCACGGGGATGGTTTGCAGGGCATGGGCGGGCAAGTTGGACTTGCGGGCGTAGAACTGGCACCCCTCGCAGGTGCGCACGATCTCGCTGGCGTCCGTGACCGCGGTAGGCCAGTAAAAGCCCTGGCGGAACGCGTTGCCAACGAGGGTGCGGGGCGCGGCGTGGTGGCCACAGATCCCCGCGTGGATGTCCCGTAGGAGCTCGCGCCCCTCGGGAATGGGCATGCACCGCTGTAGGATGCCGGAGGCGGTGCGCTTGTACAGCTCGCCATCGACGAGGGCAAAAGATTTGGCCATCCTGGCGATGCGCCTGGCCGCGGCCCGGTCCGCGGGGAGTTCCCCTCGAGCGATCCAGGCGATGTATTTTTCGCGCCAGTCCTCTTGAG
This sequence comes from Cenchrus americanus, assembly GCA_947561735.1. Taxonomy (NCBI): domain Eukaryota; kingdom Viridiplantae; phylum Streptophyta; class Magnoliopsida; order Poales; family Poaceae; genus Cenchrus; species Cenchrus americanus. Next base: position 42,661,118 of record OX387242.1, on the reverse strand, counting down.
CAGGAGCCGGCTCGATGTCCATCGCGTCGGCCTCGTGGGGAGTCGTACCCCTCAAGGAGGGAGAGCACGTACGCCTCGTTCGAGGGGTCCTCATCCATGGGTTCCGCACCCGCTGGATTCGAGGGAGCCCCCGAGGGTCCGTCGTGGCTCGAGGGGTAGGGCTCGAAGACGACCGAGGGTTGCGCGATGTCGCGCGCGAAAACGTTCGGGGGAACGGTGATCCGCCCGGACGCAATTTTGGCCATTTCATCCGCCTCCTCGTTGTACGGCGGGGCACATGGTTGAGCTCGATCTTTGTAGAACTTGTCCTCGAGGGCCCGCACGGCCTTGCGGTAGGCCTCCATCTTGTCGTCGTGACGGCTTGCGTTCTTCATGACCCGATCGATCACGAGCCGCGAGTCCCCCCCGCACGTCGAGGCGCTTGACGCCTAACTCAATGGCGATTTTGAGGCCGGCGAGGAGGGCCTTGTATTCGGCCATATTGTTGGACGCGGGGAAGTGGAGGCGCCTTTGCGTAGCGCATGTGCTCCCCCGGGGCGACACGAAGAGCGAGGCCCGCGCCCGCCCCTATTTTCATCACGAGCCGTCGAAGAACAGAGTCCAGCACTCTGCTTGGATTTGTGGGGGCGGCAGCTGCGTATCCGTCCACTCAGCGACGAAATCCGCCAGGATTTGCGACTTGATGGCCTTGCGTGGGGCGTAGGCGAGCGTCTCGCCCATCAGTTCTACGGACCACTTGGGGATCCTTCCCGCGGTGTCGGGGTTGCGGATGATCTCCCCCAGCGGAAAGGAGGAAACCACCGTGACGGGGTGGGCCTCGAAGTAGTGGCGGAGCTTGCGCCGCGCAAGGACTACCGCGTACAGCAACTTCTGGACCTGGGGGTAGCGCGTCTTCGTGTCTGACAGGACCTCGCTGATGTAGTAGACCGGCCGCTGTACAGGCAAGGCGTGCCCTTCCTCCGTGCGCTCCACGACGATCACGGCGCTGACCACCTGGGTGGTTGCGGCCACGTAGAGCTGCAGGGGTTTGCCATCTTGCGGCGGCGTGAGGATCGGGGCGTGCGTTAGAGACGCCTTCAGCTTGTCGAGCGCATCCTGGGCCTGAGAAGCGCTCGTGCTTCTTAAGCAGGCGGTAGAGGGGCAGGCCCTTCTCATCGAGCCGCGAGATGAAGCGGCTCAAGGCGGCGAGGCACCCCAGCACCTTCTGCACCCCTTTGAGGTCCCGGATCGGACCCATTCGTTCGAGGGCCGCGACCTTTTCGGGGGGTTGGCCTCGATTCCCCGGCGGGGGACAATGTATCCCAGGAGCATGCCTCGCGGCACTCCAAAGACACATTTTTCGGGGTTTAATTTGACCCCATTGGCCCGTAGGCAGTTGAACGTGACGCCAAGGTCGCCAACCAGGTCGTCCGCCTTCCTGGTTTTTACGACGATGTCGTCTACGTATGCTTCGACTGTCCGTCCGATGTGATCCCCAAAAACATGCTGCATGCAATGCTGATAAGTTGCACCCGCATTTCTGAGGCCAAACGGCATCGTGACGTAGCAGAACGTCCCGAACGGCGTGATGAACGAAGTCGCGAGCTGATCGGACTCCTTCATTTTTATTTGATGGTATCCGGAGTAAGCATCAAGGAAGCAAAGCAATTCACACCCAGCCATTGAATCAACGATCTGATCAATGCGTGGCAAAGGAAAAGGAACTTTAGGACATGTTTTATTAAGACTAGTGTAGTCTACACACATCCGCCACTTCCCATTCTTTTTCTTTACAAGCACGGGGTTTGCTAGCCACGTTGGGTGGAACACCTCCTTGATGAATCCGGCCTCGAGAAGCTTCCGCAGCTCCGCTCCGATCGCCCGTCGCCACTCCTCGTCAAAGCAGCGCAGCCGTTGCTGCACGGCGCGGGCGTTTGGCAGGATGTCAAGGGAGTGCTCGGCGACTTCCCTCGGGATGCCTGGCATATCCGAGGGGCTCCACGCGAAGATGTCGGCGTTGGCGCGGAGGAAGTCGACGAGCACCACTTCCTATTTGGGGTCGAGGGTGGAGCTGACCCTCAACGCCTTGCCCTCGGGGGCTGACGGGTCGAGGGGGACCCCCTTGGTCTGCTCCGCGGCCTCGAAGGTGCCGGCGTGCTTGGCGGCGAGTCGAGGTCTTCGTTGACCATCTTCTCCGGCGTGTTCACCGGCGCTTCATCCCGGCGCCGCGTGCCTGCGTGCTCCACGCACTCGACGTCGCAGTCGAACGCGTGCTCGATGGATGAGCCGACGGTGATGACGCCGCTAGGTCCCGGCATCTTCATCTTCAAGTAAGTGTAATTGGGGACCGCCATGAATTTGGCGTAACAGGGTCGCCCAAGTATAGCGTGGTAGGCCCCCTTGAACCCCACCACCTCGAAGGTGAGGATCTCCTTGCGGAAATTCTTCGGGGTGCCAAACCAAACTGGCAGGTCGATCTGCCGAAGGGGCTGGACCTGCTTGCCGGGCGCGATGCCGTGGAACGTCTTCGTGTTCCGGGCCGCGGCTCGGTCCAACCCGATCCCCATGAGGCGCAACGTATGCGCGTAGAGGATGTTGAGGCTGCGCCTCCGTCCATGAGGACCTTCGAGAACCCGGCGTTCCCAATGATAGGGTCAACCACCCGGCGGGTCGGCCCGGGTCGGGGATGCGGTTCGGGTGGTCCTCCCGCCGAAGGTGATGGCATCCTCCGACCAATTGAGGAAGGACGGAGGCGCCCTCTCCGCGGCGAGGACCTCGTGCCGCTCCTTCTTGCGCTGGCGGGTTGACATGTCGACGGTTGGCCCCCCAAAGATGAGGAACACATTTTCAACAGCGGGGAAGCCGCCCGCGTCGCCATCGCCTCCGTCTTTCTTGGCCTCTGCCTCCTTCGCGGCGGCACGGCCATAGAATTTCTTGAGCATATCGCACTGCTCAAGGGTGTGGTTCACTGGGGTCTTGTGGTAAGGACATGGCTTTTTCAGCATGTCGTCGAACACCCCCGGCCTCGAGGGGCCGGTCGAGGGCCCCGTCGAGCCGGGTCAACGGCAAGGGCCTCGGCATTGCCGCCGTCGCGCCCCGCTTGCGCGCCTCGCGGCGCGGCTTCTTTCCCTTCTTGCCCCGCTTGTCGTTGCGGCGGGGCTCCTTGGACTTGCTGCCCTCCGCGGGCGCGTCCTCCGAGCGCTTGCCCCTTCTTGCCGTCGAAGATCGCCCCCACGGCCTCTTCTCCGAGGCGAAGCCGGTGGCGATGTCGAACGGCTCGTTGGAGTCCGCGGGCGGGCCGCGTCCCGGCTCCCGCACGAGGTCCCGGCACGTGGTGCCCTCGAGGAAGGCATGCACGATCTCGGGCCGCGCCACGCCGGGGACCTCCGTGCGGCGCTTGGAGAAGCGCCGTATGAAGTCTCGCGGCGACTCGCCGGGCCTCGCGTGCGGAGCGCGAGTCCCGAGGAATTCCCGGGGCGCACGTACGTGCCCCCGGAAGTTGCCCACAAACGTGTGGACCGGAGTCGTCCCGGTTGTGGATTTGGCTAGCGGGCAAATGCTCGAGCCACGTCCGGCCGCGTCGGCCGAGGTGCAGGGGCAAGTTGCGGATGATGACCTCGTCGCTGGTGGCCCCGCCCAGCTGGCAAGCCAAGCGGTAGTCGTTAAGCCACACGCGGGGGTCCGTTTCCCCGTTGTACTTGACGATGGTCGAGGGTTGGCGGAAGCGTTGGGGGAACACCGCCGCGCGGATCTCCCGGCTGAACACACGGGTGCCTGGGGGCTCCGGCGTCGGGGAGCGGTCCTCGCCGCCGGCCGTAGCGTCCACCCCGTCGAGGGTGGTAGCCCCTTGCTCCCGTGTGTCCGCCTCCGCTCGTGCGCCTGGCGTTGATGACGTTGCGGGCGTCGCCGTTCAACGCCCTGCGTGCGTCAAGGAGCCGTTCCTTGGCCGGCGTGCGTCCTTGGTCGGCGGGTTGCCCCGCCGGTCCCCTGCGTGCACCGAGGGCTCGCCTCCCGGTGCGGCTTCGTCGCCCCACGCACCTCCCCGCCGGCGGATGCGCGAGGCCGAGCTCTCGGCCGCCGGACGGCCGCTTGCTCGATGAGGGTTTGCACCTCGCGGTGCGGGTCTCGAGCCTCGGGGGTCGAGGGTGCCGGCATGGCCCGCGCGCGGCGTCGCGGCGGCGATGAGTTTTTGACTCGCCCGCGGGGGCGCGTCCGCGTTGTCGATTTTGGGCACGGTGTTGATGCGGTCGCGGACTCCGTCGCCCCGGCTCCCGCGCACGTTCGCCGCGGGCGGAGGCTTCCCCGCCATTGAGGCGCGGAGCGACCGCACCGTCCGTATTCCTCTGCGCCGCTTGGCCTCGAGCTCACGGGCTTGGGCCGCCCGCGCGTCGGCGTCGGCCCCGGCGGAGCGCTTGGCCCCGCGGCCATGCGCGTGGCGATCCCCAGGGCGGGGGGTGATCTCCCCCGTCTCCCGGCGCCCACCGCGCCGGCCGGCGTTGGGCCGGGTCGTTGGTGATGACGGCGTAGCACTCCCGCGCGGGGTCGTAGCTCCCGGTGCTGGAGTCGTCGGAGCAGCCAAACCAGTAGTCCGTAGCGTCGAGGAAACGCCTGAACATGACTGGGTCCGGCACGCCGGAGAAGTCCCACTCCGCGTACCTGTGGCGGTTGGCGGGTGGCAACGCGTCGAAGGAGCCCAGGGAGGACTCGTCAGCCATTGAGGCACCGGGATCCCTGGCGACGAAGACGTGGCGGCCAGGCGGAACCCTGTGCATCGTGGTGTTGACGTTGTTGTTGTAGGCCGACGCAGCGTCACGCAGCCCGATGGGAATGCGTGGGCCGGAGACCGCGCGTTGTCCCGCGGGGGCGGTGGCGGTCGTCGTGGCGGTAGGCGCACCGTGCCGAGAGGCGGCGCGCTCGGCCCGCCGTCGCTCCGACCGCGCCCGGCGCGAACGTAGCCCCGGGAGCGGCGGCGACGTCGCGGCGTCGATGGACCCGCGGCATCCGTGCCCGCGGGCGTCCGCGCGTGGCGCGCGCGTGCGGCGGGGACCGGGCGGACCTCGGCCCGGCGGCCGCGCGCGGAGCTCCTCACGGTTGGTGAGGCGCATGAGATAGCCGTTCCCCGTGGCCTGAAAGTTCAGGTCCCCGAAGCGGATTTCGAACCCGGCTGGGAGGGGGTCCGAGCTACCCATGCAGTAGCGTGTACCACGGTACTCAGTGCGGATCACCATGGAGGGAGTTGATGAAATGACCTTAGGCGCTCGATTGCCCCACGGTGGGCGCCAACTGTCGGTGCGGAATATGGTCCCGACACTAACCAGTAGATAGCGCCGAGGTCTATCCCTCAATGGTCGATGCTAAGTAACAAATGACACAGAGATTTTATCCTCGGTTCCGCCGAGGGGGCCGTACGTCCGACGGCGAGGCGTGCTCAAGCCACTATATTTCTTAGCACCGGGGGTGCCTGTAGTGGGGCTGCTACAAGCAAGGCGGGAGAGGAAGCCTGGCTTCCAAGTCCCTGGAGGAGTGGCTGGAGATATTGTAGGAGAATTGGAGAATGAGTACGTGGTGTACGTGGTGTGTGATGTCCCGTATGCGGCTCAGTCTCCCCCCGCGGCTGGGGGTTCACCCCCCCTTTTATAGATCAAGGGGGCAGCGGGTTACATGCGCGCCGCGCTATCTAGCTACGTGGGGGAGCACGTCGTGCTACGCTGTAGAGTGGGCGGCCGTCGGGCGATCTTCGCGCGATCCGGCCATGATGGCCTACCTTGTACCCGAACGGTGGCGGTTCGAGGGTAGAAGGGCGGCGGTGGTGGCGACGTCCTCCGATAGGCTTCGAGGGAGGTGCGACGTTGGCTTGTACGGGGCACGGGAGTAGGTAAAACGGTGTCCCCTTCCCAACGCGCTTCATAGTGCGGGGTTGTTGCCACGGCGCCCGGCGTGCGCCCGCACGCGCGGGGACGGCGGCCATGCCGTTACAAGGTGGGCGGGATGGCGATCCACCGGCCTAGCGCCTCCACCTAACCCCCGTAGGGTCACAAGAAAGTGAATCGAGGGTGCAACCGGCCCCCCTTCGAGGGCTCGGCGCGTTAGCCGTCTCGGGAGCGGCGCGCGGTGTCACGGGACCGACACGGCCGCGCCGCACGATCCCTCCCCACGATGATGGGGATGGGCTCCTCCCCTGGGGAGTTGGTGCGGCGGCACGGGCGCGAGCCCCGGCGCATGATGGCGCCGTCCCGCACCGTGTCGGGGCATTAAATGCCCGTGTACGGGGGCCGACGCACGCGTGAGGGGCGCCCTCGAGCGTGGCGGACCCCGACCGAGGGCGGGACGTACCCTCGAGCGAGGCGGAACCCGCTCAAGGGGGGAGCGAGCCCTCGAGCGAGGGCCGAACCCGCTTGAGGGAAGTGCTGCCCCTCGAACGGGGCGGAGCCCGCCTGAGGGGGCGCGCATCCTCGAGCGAGGCGGAGCCTGCTCGAGGGGATCTCTAAGAGGGCCGCCTCGATGTGCCGTCGGGGTCCCTGCGGCGTGGGCCGTGTCCTGCATGGTTAGGCACCTGCATGGTTAGGCTTAGCGCGTTTTGGTTTTGTTGCGGGTTTTAAGTGAGGATTTCCCCATTGTTTAAGGGGACCCCTAGGGCTGTCCCCGACACTTACAGCAGTAGATCCGTAGGTAGCTGTATAGGCTGGATCTAGAGGTACATGGTCTCTCAGTAGACCGCTGCTAGAGTCCTTTATTGCTTGTCGCAGCCCAGGATCCGTAGGTAGCCGCGCGGGCTGGATTCTGGAGAAGAGTGGTCCAGAGACTGGTGCCTGGACCCGGAGGCCGCTTACAGCGAAGTAGTCCGGAGACTGGAGCCAGGACCCGGAGGCCGCTTACGGCGGAGGAGTGGTCCGGAGACTGGAGCAAGGACCCGGAGGCCGCTTACGGCGGAGGGGTCTTGATGTAGTCGAGTAGACTTGAGCCCCCAGGGTAGTCGTGTAGACTTAGGCGTAGAACCGATAGAGTTGGTCGACGTTCCACGAGTTGTTGACATCTTCGCCTTCAAGTGTCTGGAGGCGGTAGGAGCCCGGCCCGGTCACCTTTGCCACAGTGAAGGGGCCTTCCCAGGGGGAGCTGAGCTTGTGTAGTCCTTCCATGTTCTAGATACGACGGAGGACGAGATCACCAACGTTGAAGGAGCGTTCCTTGACGTTGCGGTCGTGGTAGCGTCGGATACCCTCCAGGTACCTTGCTTATTGGACGAGGGCAGCGCAGCGAGCTTCTTCGAGTCCATCGATGTCAACTCGTCCGTTGTCTTCGAGAGACGCCTTCGTCGTAGTGCTACTACCGCTGGTGAGTTCCATATGACATCGGCGGGGAGGATTTCTTCGGAGCCGTAGACCGAGAAGTAAGGGGGTTGCCCCGTTGGCTTGGAAGGGGCGAGTACGCAGCCCCCGCAGTGCATTGGGTAGTTCCTTGATCCACTTGCCTCCTTTGGAATTAGCGGCGTCGTGTAGCCGCTTCTTGAGAGCGTCGAGCACCATCCCGTTGGCGCGCTCGACTTGTCCGTTGGCCCGTGGATGGGCAACGGAGACATATCAGACGTCGACCCCGCTGTTCTCGCATTACTCCCAGAACTGGTGGTTGTTGAAGTTGGAACCCAGGTCTGTGATGATGCGGTGGGGTAGTCCATAGCGATGCACGAGTTCATCCAGGAAGTCGAGTACTCTGTCAGCCTTGGGGCATGTGACCGGCTTAACCTCGATCCACTTGGTGAACTTGTCGATGGCCACCAATACTCTGTTGAAACCACCTGACGCAGTGGGGAGTGGCCCAATCATGTCGAGCACCCAGCAAGAGAAGGGTCAGGTTGGCGGTATGGTGACTAGCTTGTAAGCTGGGACGTGTTGCTGCTTGGCGAAGTATTGACATCCTTGGCACCTTCTGATGAGTTCTTCGACGATCGCCCGGGCGTGGGCCAGTAGAAAGCTCGCCGGAAGGCCTTGCTGACCAGCGTGCAAGAAGACGCGTGGTTGCCGCAGACGCCCTTCTGAATCTCCTCCAAGATGTCCTTGCCTTCTTGCCTGGGGACGCACTTCATGAGTACTCCAGAAGATGCGCCCCGCTTGTAGAGCTTGTCTCCGACAAGGACGTAGGACTCAGCGCGGCGGATGAGCTGCTCGGCCAAGTTTTTGTCCGAAGGAACCTTCTGCTCGCTGAGGTAGTCGATGAAGGGTTGCCTCCAGTCCGCGTCGATCATCATGACCTCCTGGCCAGCTGGCGGATGCGTTGGGACAGTGGTTGGTGGCGCCGGCTCCGGTATGGATGGCGCGTGAAGCTCGTGGACGAAGACACCCGCTGGTACTTGAGCGCGAGTAGAACCAAGCTTCGAGAGGACGTCCACTGCAACGTTGTTGTCGCGGACGATGTGGTGGAACTCGAGACCGAAAAACTTGTTCTCGAGCTTGCAGACTTCTAGGCAGTAGGCGTCCATGTTCTCCTTGTTGCGGTCCCAGGACTTGTTGACTTGGTTGATGACCACTGCGGAGTCGCCGTAGACTAGTAGCCTCTTGATGCCCAGTGAAGCCGCGAGGCGGAGCCCGTGTAGGAGAGCTTCATACTTGGCTTCGTTGTTTGAGACCTTCCAGAAGATCTGCAGGACGTACTTGAGTTGTTCGCCCGTTGGAGAGATCAGGAGTACCCCTGCACCTGCGCCCTTGAGGTTGAGTGAGCCATCGAAGTACATCACCCAATGCTCTGGTCGCACGGTTGGAGTAGGTAGCTGATTCTCCCGCCATTCTGCCATGAAGTCGACTAGAGCTTGCGACTTGATGGCTGTACGTGGCTTAAAGTCGATGGTGAGGGCGCCGAGCTCGACTGCCCATTTGGAGATTCTTCCAGTAGCATCTTGGTTCCGCAGGATGTCGCCGAGCGGGTAGTCGGTGACGACGGAGATCGAGTACTCCTGGAAGTAGTGCCGTAGCTTCCGCGAGGTGATGAGTACTGCGTACGAAGCATCGCACGGGCGATAGCGTGCCTTGGACTCGACGGAGACCTCGGCCCGACGAAGTAGGCGGGCGCCCGGACCGGATAAGCGTGGCCATCTTCCTCGCCGCTCGACGACGATGGCGATGCGACCACGTGAGTAGTCGCGGCGAGGTAGAGCGATGGGCGCTCGCCTTTGCGAGGAGCCGTGAGGCTCCGGTGGCTTCGATAGGAAGTCCTTGAGGCGAGAGCAAGGGCTTGGTCCGCCTCTGGAGTCCACACGAACTTCTCTTGGTGCTTGAGTAGTTTGAAGAAGGGGAGCCCCCGTTCTCCAAGCTTCGAGATGAATCTGTTCAAGGCCGCCATGCACCCGGTCAGCTTCTGGATGTCTTTGATGGACGTGGGAGCTTTCATGCTGGTGATGGCGGAGATCTTCTCGGGGTTGGCTTCGATGCCGCATTGGCTGATGATGAAGGCGACTAGTTTGCCCGAAGGTACGCCGAAGACGCACTTGTTCGGGTTGAGCTTCCAGCGGTACTCGCGCAGAGATGAGGGTACTGGAGTTTCTGGTCTTGACGACCACGTCATCCACGTAGGCTTCGACGTTCTCGTTGAGTTGCCTCTTGAAGCAGGCCTGGATAGCTCGTTGATAGGTGGCGCCGGCGTTCTTCAACCCGAAGGACATGGTCGTGTAGCGATGACGCGCCAAGCGTGGTGATGAACGTGGTCTTCTCCTGGTCTTCTTCCTTGATCGCGATGCGGTGGTACCGGAGTAGCGATCGCGGAAGCGAGAGCGAGTCGCGGCCCCGCCGTGGAGTCAATGACTTGATCAATCCGCGGCAACCCGAAGGGGTCCTTGGGGGCGGTGCTTGTTGAGGTCGGTGTAGTCGACGCACATCCTCCACTCGTTCGAGTTCTTCTTGCGGACGAGGACGGGGTTGGCAAGCCACTCAGGATGGAAGACTTCTCTGATGAAGCCGGCCGCGAGTAGTTTGGCGAGTTCCTTCTTGATGGCATCCCGTCTGTCGTCGGCGAAACGTCGGAGGTGTTGTCGCTTGGGGGTGGCCTTAGGATCGACGTTGAGGCAGTGCTCAATCAACTCCCTGGGCACTCCTGGCATGTCCGCTGGCTTCCACGCGAAGATGTCGCGGTTAGCCCAGAGGAAGTTGATGAGCGCGTCTTCCTATTTGGGATCGAGGCCGGCCCCAATGGTGGTGGTCTTGCTGCTGTCGCCTGTCCCGAGGTCGATCGTCTTGACTAGAACCTCCTCAGCCGGTTGAGGCTTGTTGCCTTTGTCAGACTTCTCAGGGATGTCGAGTTCACTTGTAGCAAGCTTCTTCAACGCGGCGTAGACCTCCATCATAGCATTGGGTACTTGATTTGTAGAGGTGATCTCCACGGCTTCGGTGTCGCAGTCGTGCGAGATATTCAAGTCCCCTTGGAGAGAGAGTACACCTGCTGGGCTCAGCATCTTGAGCACAAGTAGGTGTAGTGAGGCACCGCCATGAACTTGGCGATGGCCGGTCTGCCGAGGATGGCATGGTAGGATGTTTCGAAGTCCGCGACCTCGAACTTGATGTACTCGGTACGGTAGTTGTCCCGAGATTCCCCGAAGGTAACTAGCAGAACCACTAAGCCCAGCGGGATAGCCGCGTTACCGGGGACGATGCCGTAGAAAGGCGTGTTGCTCTTGGTGAGCATGTGGGTGATGTCGAGCTTCATCTTCTTCAAGGTCTTGGTGAAAAGGACGTTGAGCCCGCTTCCGCCGTCGATGAGGACCTTGTTTAGCTTGGAGCCCGCGACCACCGGCTTCAGGACGAGAGGGAACCACCCTGGTTCGGAGAAGCTGGTCCATTGATCCGCGCGGGAGAAGATAATGGGTACCTCCGACCACCTGAGAGGGGTCGGGACCGCTGGTTCAATGCTCATGACTTCTCGACAAGTAGCCTTTTGCTCCCGCCTGCTGGGTAGTCCGCCGAAAAGGACGTTGACGGTCTTGTCAGGTTCCTGGAAGTCGCCATTGTCTCCGTCGTTCTTCTTCTTGCCTTTCTTGTCGTGAGGGTGCGGTGGCTCTGGAGTACTCTTTAGTGCTCGCCTGAGTTGGTAGCACTGCTCGGTAGTGTGGTTGCCGTCCAGATGCCACGGGCACTTCTCCTTCAGCAAGTCTTTGAAGCCGTCGGAGTTCTTCTTCGAGTTCTCCTTCGCAGGGTGCTGGATAGCCGCGACAGTGTTGTCTGGCTTGCGCTTGCGGTTAGGACCCGAGTAGTTGTTGTTGTTGCCGCGACCACCTTGGTTCCCGTTGTTGCCGCTGCCGCCGCCCGCATTCTTCTTGTTTTTGCCACGGATTGCGTCGTACTTGGCGTTGGCCTTGTCTTCTTCATCCACCCAGGAAGTGATCATGTCCTTGAGGTGGGGGATGGACTTGGGGCGGCGACGGCCGAAGTCTTCGAAGGTGCGGCGGTGGTAGAGGCCGTCTTGGAAGAGGTCGATGACCTCCTTGTCGGTGACGTCGACTACGGTAGTGTGCTTGTCGAAGAAACGGTGCATGTACTTGCGGAGGGTCTCGCCTTGTTCCTGCTTGACCATGGCCAGGTCCATGCGAGTACCCGATCGGCCCATGGCGCCCGCGAAGTTGTTGGTGAACTGCTCCTTCAGCTGGTCCCACTTGTCGATCGAGTGCTTGTCCAGCGACTCGAGCCATGTGAGTGGAGCTTGGTCCAGGCAGAAGGGGAAGTAGAGGCACTTGGTGTCATTGTTGCCGCCATCGTTCTCGATGGAGAGGGCGTAGCACCTAAGCCACTGGATGGGGTCCTGCTTCGCGTCGTACTTGGTGATCCCCAAAGGCTTGAACTTGTCGGGGAGGAGCAAGTTGCGAAGTCGAGGTGAGAAGGCGGGGAAGCCGTCGTTGTCGCCTGCAGTGGCTGACTTCTTTCTCCGCAGCTCCTCAATCTTCTAGCGGGCGTCGTAGCCGCCCTGTGAGGCACCGAAGGCGTGGTTGTTCGCGTGGTCTCGACCGCCGCAGTTGCCGCCGCCGCCGGCCCTCCTGTTGGCTCCGTGGTTGGAGCTTCCGTCGTCGGCCGCCGCCGCCGCCGTCAGGGTCACGGCCGCCGCCGTCGGGGAGCACGGTGAGGGACGACCTCGCGGTTCTTTGTTGCCACCTTGTGAGGGTCCGCCGGCGTTCGCGCGAGTACGGTTGGGCTGAGCCGGGAGCTCAGCTCGAGTACGGTTGCGACCGAGGTCAGCACTGCGACTTGTAGCTTCGTTGTCGCGGTTCCTGGCGGGGGGAGGCTGGTTGACCCTGTTGTCGACCCGCATGAAGTAGGCGTCTTCAGCGAGCTTGGCGATGACTTCTCCGGCGCGAATTCCCTGAGCCTGGCGTGCGATCGCTGTGATCGACATGAGGCACTGCTCGGGGGTAGTGTGTACTCTGCTCTCGACCGCCTCGGGAGCTTCCGCGAGGTTGCGGATGGGGAGGTTGTCTCTGAGCCACCGGCGCCGTTCGTTGTGCATCCTGTTACGCTCACGTCGAGCGTCCCTGTTGGCGGCAGTCTCGTCTGCAGGTGCATCAACAGACAGCTCGTCTGCGGAGATGTCTTCAAGGTACTTGTCTTGACCGTCCCTGAAGGTCCTGGCGTGTCGCCGGCAGCCATGAAGACTTGGCGATCAGGAGTGCCAAGATTGGACTCAGAGCTCGCCACCTCAGTTGGGGTGTACGAGTCAGCTCGGGCAAGTGGTGTTCCCTCCTGGAACGGGAGTGAGTCGATGTAGGCGACGTAGTGTGAGTCTCCACTTATCAGGTCAGTGGGCTTGCGGTCTGGCCAGTAGACAAATCTCCCGGCAGGTGTGGACGTTATAACCAGCCCAAAGGCCGGCCCTGATAAGGGATGCTCGGTAGAGTTGTCCTCGGACTCGGGATCCTCTGGGTCCGACCCGAAGTCGAACTCGTATGCGGAATCCGAGTAGAACCCGGAGAGCGGGTTGGAGTCCGAAGCGTGGCCGGGGGCGGTGTCGGAGTCCGAGTTGTACTCGGGTACGGGCTCCTTGCCGGCCCGGCACGAAGAGGGAGCCTCCGTGCGGGCCCCGCGGGGGTTGCGGGGGCCACGCGTGGAGCGCTCGCGGGATGGGGGGACCACATGCGATGGCTGAGCAGCCGGCTCGCATGCGATAGCCCATGGAGACGTCGAGTTCGAGTTGGAAGCGGACTCGAGCTCGAAGTCGGCGTGATGGTTGAAGAGCGAAATTTCGCCGAACTTGCCGGCGAGTTCGCCTGTGACAACTTCAGGAAGCGTCACAAAGCCGGTCTCCGGGTTGGGTGGCATGGTGAGGCGGCGCTGGAAAGATCCCGCGCCATCAGCAGTGCAGACCCAAGCGCCGAAAATGAAGGTGTCGCCACGGTTGAAGGCGACGGTTGGCTTGAAGTAGACAGGAGCCGTCGAGTTCGCCATGTGATCTCGGGCGAGAGCCCCTACCTGGCGCGCCAGCTGTCGGTGTTTTAGACCGGCAAGCTACTAAGGGGAGTACTCAAAGTAGATGAATGTGGCCTCGCCGAGATCGATAACTCGAAGGAAGAGACACGTGGCACACAATTTAGACAGGTTCGGGCCGCGAGGTGCGTGATACCCTACGTCCTGTATACTGCGTAGCTCTGGATTGATTGGGTACGATTACAAGATGGTGCAATTGCACGCCGTGAGATGAGATGATGAGAGAGAGGTCCCTGCCTCGCCTTATATAGTCCGGGAGGCAGGGTTACAAGTCGGAATAGGGAGAGAGTACTAGTCGAGTACGTCTAGGAGTCTTCCATACAGTGCGGGACATGTACAGCTTCCTAACCGAGTACTTCTCCTCTGTAGTCCTTGTGCTTCACGCCATCAGGTGCCGTGCAGTGCAAGCCGGGTAGTCCCAGGGGCCCACCGAGTAGTCGGTCCTGGTACCCACCGAGGTAGTTGTCGGGCATACACCCCGGGTACTCATGCAAGGAAGGAGGAAGAGTAGAAGACGGACTCCTACTAGAATTCCCTTGTACTCCTACTAGGACTCGCTCTGTGTAATCCTACTAGGACTCCTCCCTTGTAACCGACTAGGAACCCGCCCCCTGGACTATATAAAGGAGGGCCGGGTACCTAGGAGGACATCCACAATCCCTCCGGGGACAACACCAAGCGCAGGGCGCAATACTACTCCAAACAGGACGTAGGGTAGCTACTCTGGCTACCCGAACCTGTATAAATCTTGTGTCTTGTGTCCTCGCACGTACCTTCGAGTTCCAGATCATGACGATCCTCACCTTCTACCTTGCTGCGGGTACCTCCCATGGAGGTCGAGAGGTTTAAACACCGACAGCTGGCGCCCACCGTGGGGCCATCGTCACGATCATCAGGCGAATTCGAAGGACCAATTCTAGATCAATCTACTCGGCGGCAGTCAACCGTTCGGCGGCTAATCAACAACTTGCCGTAGCTACTACAGACTCCGATTCATGCTCGATTCAGTCTTTGCCACAACAACAACAATGTTCCACGGGAAGCTCGCCTATATCCTTGACGAAATCGAACCAGGAGAGGTCTCAGTGACCTAGTCGGGACAGAAGAGAAGCTGCGAACACATGTCAAGATCAACACAGTTACGTCAAGTTTAACTTCTATTTGGAATCGGCTTCGGTACTCAAAACAGAGTACTAGTCAGTTACGTTGATGGGTTCCTTGGTCAAACCGATCTACTGCATTGCTGAAACACAAGAGCCAAAATCCGAGTCAAGCTTGCGTCAAGGAAAAAGCTACTAGCAGTTTGCACTTGGATCAAAGTCTTCTCTTAATATCACACAAGCACCAAAGGAATTTTGCCTTTTTTGCTACTCGCACACCAGGGGAACCAAGGGCTCCAAGATCGATTCTTGAAGCACACAAGCAACAACGTACACATCACCTCGCTGTGCGCCGTGACTACTTTTTTCCTGGCTGCACCGGCTCTACATCAATTAGGCCATGTGCTGCGACCACTCGTCTCCCGGTCGCACGTGCTCTACCTCAACCTTGCCGTGCGCCGCGACTACTCGTCACCCGGCCACACATGCTCTACATCAACCACGTCGTGCGCCGCGACTACTCGTCTCCGGCCGCACGTGCTCTACCTCAGCCTTGCCGTGCGCCTCGACTACTCATCTCCGGCCGCACGCGCTCTACGTCGACCATGCCGTGCGCCGCGACTACTCGTCTCCGGTCGCACGCGCTCTACGTCGACCTCGCCGTGCGCCGCGACTACTCGTCTCCGACAGCACGCGCTCTACGTCGACCTCGCCGTGCGCCGCGACTACTCGTCTCCGGCGGCACGCGCTCTACGTCGACCTCGCCGGTGCGCGCGACTACTCGTCTTCGGCCGCACGCGCTCTACGTCGACCTCGGCGTGCGCCGCGACTACTCGTCTCCCGGCCGCACGCGCTCCTCGTCGACCTCGCCGGTGCACCGCGATTACTCGTCTCCCGGCCGCATGCGCTCTACGTCGTCCTCGCCGTGCGCCGCGACTACTCGTCTCCCGGCCGCACGCGCTCTCGTCAACCTTGTCGTGCGCCGCGACTACTCGTCGCCCGGTCGCCCCGGCGCGACGATCTACCTCTACTACGGCGCGCATGCGGGTGCCTCGGCACGCCGCGCGCGCTCGTCACGCGGCTCGTCGCGCCGCTCGTCGTCGACTACTCGTCGTCGACTACTTCGCCTCCGCCGCGCGTCCGGGTGCCTCGGCACGTCGCGCGGCCCATCACACGGCTCATCGTCGACTACTCCGTGCGCCGCGACTTCCTCTTGCGGTCACGCTGGCTCTACTTCAGCCACGTCGTGCGTCGTGACTACTTGTCTCGCGGTAACACTGGCTCTACTTCGAGTATGCCGCGTGCCGCCACGACGTTGTCTTCCGGTCGCATCGCGTCGACCTTTCATCTTGACTAGTTTTCCAAATTAGTCAAGAACGGCAGTCACGCCCCCAACAACTAGTCGAAATCAACTCTGACTAGTCAACTTTAACAACAACCGTCGCGGCTCCATCGCCGACTGCCACGGCTTCATCATCAGTCTGCCCAAGCAGCAACAGCTAAGTCATTTATTTAAATGATTACTGTTTTGGCTTGTTCTCCTCATCATGTAGGACTACTTGCCGACTACTCATTTGTGTACGCTTCTCGGCAGGTTTTCACGGGAGCTACACTTTGCTGACTACTCTTGGGGTATATCAATCAAGTCACCATGAGTCTACTTCATCAACTCGGGGGCTATCCCTAGGAGGCAGTTTATAAAGTCCGCTACGCGCGGCAATCTAAAGTCGACTTCTAAAGTCGCATTCTAAATTCCGCTCCGTGCGGCAACTTAAAGTCGACTCCGGTCGCATCTTCGCCTGCTTCGATGGCATACTACGTGTGTAAGCTTCAATGGAACCTAGCTATAAGCGGCCCTCGGGTCCTGGCGACGATGGAACCTAGCTGCACGTGGTCTTCACGCTCTGTACCATGGGTCCAAGTACCCTAAGTACTCGCGCTCGTACCTTGGGTCTGAAATCCATGGCCTAGGTACGCAAGCCGACTCCGGTCGCACCCTCAAGCCCGCTCTGGCGGCAACCATACCTTGGGTCTGAAATCCATGGCTCAGGTACTTAAGCCCACTCCGGTGGCACAAGTCGACGCTAACGGTCGCATCCAAGCCCACTCCGGTGGCACAAGCCGACTTCGGTCACAATCTTAAGCCCGCTCCGGCGGCAAAACTACTCGTTTTTTTCTGATTTTTTATTCCCTTTTTGGCTTTCCAGAAAGTGCTTTTCGTTTTTTGCATCTTAAGTCCACCCCGCGTGGCACAAAGTCGACTATTGTAGTCGCATATCAAAGTCCGCTTCGCGCGGCAACTAAAGTCGACTTCGGTTTTTAAGTCGCATCTCAAAGTCCGCTCCGCGCGGCACAAAGTCGACTTCGGTTTTCAAGTCGCATTCTAAAGTCCGCTCTGCCGGCATCTAAAGTTGACTTCGGTCGCATCTAAAGTCTGCTCTGACGGCACGACTACTTCTCAAGCTCCATGGCTTGATGCCAAATTACTACACGGAATCTCTTTAGCTCGGGGGCTGCACTCAACATACTACTCGAGGATAACTTCAGCATGCTTCGCTCGCTCTCAAGCTCGGGGGCTCCTCACCAATCACTACTCGACGTGGCTCATACAGCTCTCTTATCTCGGGGGTTACACGCTGCAAGAGTACTCAGATGATGGCTTTCGCGAACACTGAAGACCCTTGGATTGATTACCTAATCATTTCAAGGCTCGGGGGCTACTATGCTACACCCATCGTTCAATTTTTTCAAGACAAGATTCGGAATCAAGATTGACCCTCAGCTAGAGTCTGCAACTCAACCTAAGGCTCAGGGGCTACTCCATATGGAGTGTGATTTTGCAACCGCACTTCCATATAATCTCGACTTCAAGGCGGTGAGCCTGGACCACCTTCCAGCCTCGCGGCAGTTCAAGTACTATTGAAGACTTCTCCAAGCAGTACTCGAGGACGCTCAAGAACTACTCGAAGAGGCTTCAAGACTACTCGAACTACTACTCTCGACTACAACGTGCTCGGGGGCTTGTCGGGCATACACCCCGGGTACTCATGCAAGGAAGGAGGAAGAGTAGAAGACGGACTCCTACTAGAATTCCCTTGTACTCCTACTAGGACTCGCTCTGTGTAATCCTACTAGGACTCCTCCCTTGTAACCGACTAGGAACCCGCCCCCTGGACTATATAAAGGAGGGCCGGGTACCTAGGAGGACATCCACAATCCCTCCGGGGACAACACCAAGCGCAGGGCGCAATACTACTCCAAACAGGACGTAGAGTAGCTACTCTGGCTACCTGAACCTGTATAAATCTCGTGTCTTGTGTCCTTGCGCAGACCTTAGAGTTCTAGATCATGGCGATCCTCACCTTCTACCTTGCTGCGGGTACCTCCCATGGAGGTCGAGAGGTTTAAACACCGACAGTAGTGGGCCCAGGGAGGTCCATACGACAGGGCGTGGTGGTGGGGATGGAATATTTGGTGTCTATTGTGGATGTGGGGATGCAAGTTTTTCTGTTTTTGCAGGACTTGGAGTAGGTGGGAATGGAATATTTTGTGTACCTTCCGAATGTGGGGATGCAAGTTTTTCTGTGTTTTCAGGATGATGAGCAGGTGGGGATGCAAGTTTTTCAGGACGAGGAGGAGGTCCAAATGGAACGACTTGTGGATGTGGGGATTGAGGAGGAGGAGGAGGAGGAGGAGGGGAACCATCTGAGGAAGGAACTTGTACCGTACTGTGTGAACTACAAGGAATTTGTACCGTAGCCTATGAAAGAGATTTACATGTTGGTGCTACTTTGATGTCAATCCGACACCTTCTCCACTGTAACCTCTGTCCTTGAGCTTGTCCGAGTTTTATCACCTCATCATTAGGAGGGTATTCCAAGAATTCATTCACAAAGGTAGTATATACAGTGATCACTTCAACCACAACACAATCTTCATGAATCGGGACTGTTTGTAGCGTAGTCTCCTCTAGATGAACAAGACTGTCGGTGTTTTAGACCAGCAACCTACTACGGGGAGTACCCGAAGTAGATGATTGTGACTCGCCGAGATCAGTAACTCGAAGGAAGAGACACGTGGCACACAGTTTAGACAGGTTCGGGCCGCGAGGTGCGTAATACCCTACGTCTGTATCTTTGCGTAGCTCTGGATTGATAGGGCACGATTACAAGATGGTGCAATGGTGCGCCGTGAGTTGTATGAGAGGGGATTGGATGAGGTGATCGGTCCCTGCCTCGCCTTATATAGTCCGGGAGGCAGGGTTACAAATCGGAGTAGGGAGAGAGTACTAGTCGAGTACGTCTAGGAGTCCTCTATACAGTGCGGAACATGTACAGCTCCCTAACCGAGTACTACTCCTGTGTAGTCCTTGTGCTCCATGCCTTCAGGTGCGTGTAGCGCAAGCCGGTAGTCCCGGGGGCCCACCGAGTAGTCGGTCCCCGGTACCCAGGAGGTAGCGGGTCCAGGGAGGTCCATACGACAAGCCCCCGAGTACTTTGTAGTCGAGAAGGATAGCTTCAAGTAGTCTTGACGGCCTTAACTAGTAGTCCTCAAGCGTCCCTGAGTGCTACAAGTCAAAAGTCCTCAAGAGTAGTCGAAACATCCCGATGCTGGAATGTACTCCAGCTGATGGTTGAGCAATCTTGAAGTCTTCTCGAGTAGTCCCAAGCGTCCTCGAAGACTGCCTTCGAAGGCCTTCAAAAACTGCCTGTCTTGTCTTGAAGCCGGAGCTGATATGGAGGTGCGATTGCAAAATCGCACTCCATATGGAGTAGCCCCCGAGCCTTAGGTTGAGCCGCGGGCTCTGGCTGAGGGTCCATCTGAAGTCTTGGCAAGAAAATCCCGAAAAATCCGGAGAGAAAAACCGAAGGACACGTGGCACGGAGCCCCAGGAGCCTTGAGTCGAGTACTTCCTCTCGAATTGAAGGGTTTTCTTGAAGAATGTGTCTGAGATGCTCTTGAGACTAGCCGCTTCCCCGGGTAGTCGAGGTTGAAGTAGCCGAGCCCCCGAGGTGAAGCGCGTCGACTAGTAGAATATGAAGAGTCACGCGCAACCGCTGAGTCAGCCACGCGTGAACTTATCAAGCCGCCTGTTGCGGAGCCGTTTTGGCTTATAAATAGAAACCAAAACCCATAGGGTTTTTCACCCATTCGAGCTGCAGCCATTCCGTTTGCATCTGAAGCGAATCCACTCCCAGCGCTTGCTGCCGCCGTAGTAGATCCAAGCGCGTCGCCACCCGAAGCTTTTAGGGTAGCCCCCGAGCGGATGCGAGTGAAGACACCTTGCACTTGGAGGATGAAGCCGTCACCGTCCAAGACGTCCAAGGTCGCCGGGAAGAAGAGGGGCCGCGAAGAGGGCTGCTGCGGCCGCCAGGAGCGGCGCCGCCCATGTCTCCACCGCGGGGGCGATCCAGCCGCGAGTGGAAGAAGTCCAAAGTGAAGACGGAGGATGCGCGACCCTCTTGAACCGGTGGGTTCATCGGGGAGAAGGAAGTCGACATGTGGAGATCCGCCGGCGGGAGATCCGTATCCGATGGAGAAGGCTGAAGACGAGATCCCGATGTTTTCGCGGTTCGTGGAGCGCGGTCTTGCGCTCCCGGCCAGCGATTTCTTCAAGGGGCTGCTCGGGTACTACGGGATCGAGTACCTGAACCTGAACCCCAACGGCATCTTCCACACGGCGGTCTTCGTCCACTTCTGCGAAGCCTTCCTCGGGATCAAGCCGCATTGGGTGCTTTTCCGGAAGTTCTTCCGCGTCAAGCCGCAACCAAGTGACACCAACCCCGGGGGTAGTCGGAGGAGCCGGCATCTGGGCGAGGGAGGACGCGCGCGCCGTACCCTTGGCGTACAAACTTGTCGACTCCAACACGGATTGGAAGACCGGTGGTTCTACATCACGAACCACCACCACGGCTGCCGAAGCCGAGCGGACGGCAGCCCAGGCACCGTGATTGGTGGAACACGGAGCCCACATGCAAGAAGGAATCCAGCTCCCCGAGCTGGTAGCACGCATCAAGGTGCTCAGGGAGGCGGGACTGAGGGCCGAGCACGTGGCCTTCAGTTTCATGAAGCGACGGATCCAGCCGTTGATGGCTCGGAAGACCCTGGGCTTCGAGTACACCGGCGACGACGACGCGTCGCGGATGCCGGGAGGCGAGCTGGACGACAACGACATCATCGAGAGGTTGTCGCAGACCTTCAAGGACATGCCGCCGTACACGACGTGCCCTGTCGAGGAGTACTCCGCCGCGCGCCCGCCCAAGGAGGTGAGTAGTCGTACTCCCCTAGTCGAGTGGTGATTGCTTGTAGTAGAGTTGCTGACGCCCCGTGTCTTGCGCAGGATGATGTGAAGAGGTTCATCTCCGAGCCGCAGCCACCCCCGAGCGGGATCGAGATCCCAATGGAGGGGAAGGCGAAGGAGCGCCGAGAGGTCAGTGAAGGCCACGACACCGTCGTCGTGGAGGATACCTCCGACGACGACGACGAAGACGAGGAGACGGCTGGGACCGCTTCCGGTTGCGGTCGAGGTTTAGCCGCCGGGCTTGCCTCATGTCCCTACGGTACAAGACCCCCCGGCTGGCACGGAGGCTAGCACAGGCTGTGCGCCGCCACGGAAGCCGCGCAACCCCGCCGGGGAAGCGGGTGACGAAGAACGAAGGTCTCGGAGACCACGCCTCGGGGAGGTAAGTTGTCTTGAGCGAGTAGTCGAGTACACATTGTTCGAGTACGTTTGCTTTGACGAGTAGTCTTCCTTGTATGCGGGAGGTGCCGCCGGCGAGCCCGTCGAAGAGGGCGACGAGGGCGTGTGGGACACGGTGGGGGAGCCGGTGGAAGTCGTAGTCCGGCCCCCCCTCGTTGAAGAGATCTCGGTGCAGGCGGAGCGCCGGCCCCCGGCTCACGAGGGAGCACGGGACCGTGGCCGCCGCCGTTGATGAGGTGGTGGCCTCGGGGACACAGGAGAGACCGCCGCCCGCCGCCGCCGCCGGCTGGCGTGGAGGAGGCGGTAGCCGTAGGGGCGCGAAGGAGGCGCCGCCGGGGGTGGACTGGTCGATATCGCCAGCATCCTCGGTGCTCCGGCCGTGACCATTGTCCGGTCGAACTTGTAAGTACCATATCCTTGCGAATAGTACTTGTACAGTAGTTGATGTTGACTGACGACCGTCTTTTGAATGTTTCTGCAGGAAATCCACGGATTTGTCTTGGGAAGGGGATGAACCCTCGTCAGCGGTGGCGGAGGAAGTTGCGCCGCCCGCCGAGGAGACCGCTCCCGCTGCCCAAGCCGCGGGCGAGCCACCGGCCACTGCGAAGCGCGCCGCCGGGAGGCCAATGTAGTCGAAGGTGAGTACCCTTCTTGAAGGCGCGAGCTCCGGGAGGAGTAGTCGTAGGCACCGATGCACTTGTCGTCCTTTTGACGGGCGCGAAGGTGGTGATATCCTGCGGGGGTGCCAATGCGAGAGGTTGACACCGAGAGGCCCGGAGGCGCGGAAGGAGCCCCCGGAGCCCATGGCGGAGGTCGTCGAGAAGACCGCCGGGGAGAGGCGGCCACCACGTCGCCGGGATTGCTGCGGGAGGTGGCTATCCGCTCCCCGAGATCCGGGGATGCGAGCCCATCCGCTGCGCGCGCGATGACGGAGGCCACGCGAGTAGTCGCGGCGGGATAGAGCCGCTCGCGGACGATCTCGTCGAGCTGCGACGGTAGCCAAGCATCCGGAGGCGATCCGTCAAGCGGCGGTGGATGAAGGTAAGTAGCCGTAGCCTTTTGAGTAGTCAGTCCTTTTTGCCGTTGAGTACTCTTCGTGACTTGAGTTGTCTTGTGCAAGACGTTGCAGAGCGGTCCCGCGACAAGTCGAACCAGTTGCAGGGCTATGGCGACACCGTGCTCCGAGCCGAGGCGTTAGAGGAGCAACTTATGAAGTCGCGGAAGCACGCGGCTGCCATGCAGTCAAAGCTCGACGCCGCCTTCGCCAAGTACCACAACGACGTCCAGGAGTTGCAGGCGAAGGGCGACGACTTGGTGCGGAAGAACAAGGGCCTCCGCAACAAGAATAAAGGTATACCTTCGACTTGTCGGGTACTTGTTGGAGGTCGAGAAGCATCTGACCCGGCGTTGCGTTGCTTTGTGTTGCGAGCTTGAGGGCCGGGTGAAGCAGGTCGAAGGCCTCGGAGACGAGCATGAAGAACCTCTTCTACGGGAACAAGAAGCCCGCCGGTACTCGAGCTCGACTACAAGGAACTCGCCTTCGAGTGCGAGAAGCATATGGAGCTGCGGTTGCTTCGACGGAGATCTCGTCAACCTTGCTACAAATCTTTGCGAGAAATTGAACGAAGACGGCGAGGCATTGCGGGCCCAGTTGAAGGAGTTGGAAGAAGCCGCACTGCCGATCGCGAGGCTCCCGGTGCCGCACCGGCGGCCCCAAGATCGCTCCTCGGTGGATCGCCTCAAGGAAGCGCCAAGGCCGGTGGCCGCCTACGTGAAGCATATGGCGAGGTCGATCCCAAAACAAGTCTTGGCCTTCATGAAGTCGTACTTCCCGAAGGCCCCGGTTGAGGTGGTCGCCCGGCGGGGTGGCCGCCAGCGCTCCGATGAGCGGTATGCGAGCCGGCCGGGAGCGGAGATGGCTCCCATCGCGGAGCGAGGTAGGCGAGAAGCCGAACCTCCGGTAGCCCGTAATAAGTAGC
Organism: Cenchrus americanus; assembly: GCA_947561735.1. Classification (NCBI taxonomy): domain Eukaryota; kingdom Viridiplantae; phylum Streptophyta; class Magnoliopsida; order Poales; family Poaceae; genus Cenchrus; species Cenchrus americanus. Next base: position 42,637,912 of record OX387242.1, on the reverse strand, counting down.
TAGTAGCCATAGTTGTACGGAAAACAATTGTAATGAATTGTTCAAGTATCAATGAAAGATAATTTTCCGGCAATGAGTACTCGTAGTCGCGATCTCGAGTGCGGAGCCCCCATCGTGGAGTGGATGCGAGTAGTAGTACTCGACTTTAGTAGTCCCGTTGTAGGGAGTAGGCAGTAAAGAAGTTGATGAACGATCAATCTTTATTACTGAGGAAGTACACCTGGATGGCCAGGGCCGTAGTTACAAAGTAGTCGCTTGGACCCGAAGGTCACTTACAGCTGAGTGGCGCTGGAGCGGGTAGCCGCTTACAGCAGTTGATCCGTAAGTAGCCGTGTAGGCTGAATCGTAGATCCGTAAGTAGCCGTGCAGGCTGGATCTTGGAGTGTGGTCTGTTGGTAGACCGCTGCTAGAGTCCTTGACGCTCGTCGCAGCCCAGGGTCCGTAGTTAGCCGCACGGCCGGATCTCGGAGAGGAGCGATCCGGAGGCCGGAGCCGGGACCCGAGGGGTCGCTTACGGCCGGGGGGGTGTTGATGTAGTCATGTAGACTTGAACCCCGCAGTAGTCGTGTAGACTAGGCGTAGAATCGACAGAGCTGGTCGACGTTCCACGAGTTGTTGATGTCTTCACCTTCAAGTGTTTGGAGGCGATAGGAGCCGGCCGGTCACCTTTGCCACGGTGAAGGGACCTTCCCGTGGGGAGGGCGAGCTTGTGGAGTCCTTCCGTGTTACGGGATACGGCGGAGGACGAGATCTCCAACATTGAAGGAGCGTTCCTTGACGTTGCGATCATGGTAGCGTCGGATACCCTCCAGGTACCTTGCTGATTGGACGAGGGCAGCGCAGCGAGCTTCTTCGAGGCTGTCGATGTCAACTCGTCTGCTATCTTCTGAGACGCGCCTTCGTCGTAGTGCTCCACTGCTGGCGAGTTCCATATGACGTTGGCAGGGAGGATGGCTTCGGAGTCGTAGACCAGGAAGTAGGGGGATTGCCCCGTTGGCTTGGATGGTTGAGTCCGTAGCCCCCAGAGTGCGTTGGGTAGTTCCTTGACCCACTTGCCCCCTTTGGAATTCGCGGCGTCGTGTAGCCGCTTCTTGAGGGCGTCGAGCACCATCCCATTGGCGCGCTCGACTTGTCCGTTGGCCCGTGGATGGGCAACTGAGACGTATCGGACGTCGATCCCGCTGTTCTCGCAGTACTCCCGGGCGGTGGTTGTTGAAGTTGGACCCCGTGTCCGTGATGATGCGGTGGGGTAGCCCATAGCGGTGTACGAGTTCGTCCGGAAGTCGAGTACTCTGTCGGCCTTGGGGCATGTGACCGGCTTGACCTCGATCCACTTGGTGAACTTGTCGATAGCCACCAGTACCTGTTGAATCCTCCTGGCGCAGTTGGTAGTGGCCCAATCATGTCGAGCCCCCAGCAGGCAAAGGGCCAGGTTGGCGGTATTGTGACTAGCTTGTAGGCTGGAACGTGTTGCTGCTTGGCGAAGTACTGACATCCTTGGCATCTTCTGACGAGTTCTTCGGCATCGCCCAGGGCTGTGGGCCAGTAGAAGGCTCGCCGGAAGGCTTTGCTGACCAGCGTGTGTGAGGACGCGTGGTTGCCGCAGACGCCCTTGTGGATCTCTTCCAAGATGTCCTTGCCTTCTTCGCGTGGGACGCACTTCATGAGTACTCCGGAAGATGCGCCCCGCTTGTAAAGCTTGTCTCCGACGAGGACGTAGGATTTGGCGCGGCGAATGAGTTGCTCGGCCGCGTTCTTGTCGGAGGGGACCTTCTGCTCGCTGAGGTAGTCGATGAAGGGTTGCCTCCAGTCCACGTCGATCATCATGACCTCCTGCCCGGACCTGGTGGATGAGGGCGGGACGGTGGTCGGTGGCGCCGGCTCCGGGATGGATGGCGCGTGAAGCTCATGGACGAAGACGCCCGCTGGCACTTGAGCGCGGGTGGATCCAAGCTTCGAGAGGACGTCCGCTGCAACGTTGTTGTCGCGGACGATGTGATGGAACTCGAGACCATAGAATTTGTTCTCGAGCTTGCGGACTTCTAGGCGATGGCGTCCATGTTCTCCTTGTTGCGGTCCCAGGACTTGTTGACTTGGTTGATGACCACCTGCGGAGTCGCCGTAGACCGATGGCCGCTTGATTCCCGGTGAAGCCGCGAGGCGGAGCCCGTGTAGGAGGGCTTCGTACTCGGCTTCGTTGTTTGAGACCTTCCAGAAGATCTGCAGGACGTACTTGAGTTGTTCGCCCGTTGGAGAGATCAGGAGTACCCCTGCACCGTGCCCTCGAGGTTGAGTGAGCCGTCGAAGTACATCACCCAATGCTCGGTCGCACGGTGGGAGTAGGCAGCGGTTCTCCCGCCACTCTTCCATGAAGTCGACTAGTGCCTGCGACTTGATGGCTGTGCGTGGCTTGAAGTCGATGGTGAGGGCGCCGAGCTCGACAGCCCCACTTGGAGATTCTCCCGTAGCATCTTGGTTCCGTAGGATGTCGCCAAGCGGGTAGTCGGTGACGACGGAGACCGAGTACTCCTGGAAGTAGTGTCGTAGCTTCCGCGAGGTGATGAGTAGAGCGTACGGGAGCTTCGCACGGGCGATAACGAGCCTTGGACTCTGATAGAACCTCGCTGACGAAGTAGACTGGACGCTGGACCGGGTAGGCGTGGCCGTCTTCCTGCCGCTCGACAACGATGGCGATGCGACCACGTGAGTAGTCGCGGCTAGGTAGAGCAAGATGGCGCTCGCCCTTGTGAGGAGCCGTGAGGATCGGTGGCTTTGAAAGGAAGTCCTTGAGCTGGGCAAGGGCTTGATCCGCCTCTGGAGTCCACGCGAACTTCTCGTGATGCTTGAGTAGTTTGAAGAAGGGGAGGCCCCGTTCTCCTAGCCTCGAGATGCATCTCGTTCGCGCCGCCATGCACCCCGTCGGCTTACGGACGTCTTTGATGCTCGTGGGAGCTTTCATGCTGGTGATGGCGGAGATCTTCTCGGGGGTTGGCTTCAATGCCGCGCCGGGCGATGATGAAGCCGAGTAGTTTGCCCGAAGGGACGCCGAAGACGCACTTGTTCGGGTTGAGCTTCCGGCGGTACTCGCGTAGTGATGCGAAGGTCTCTTCAAGGTCGTCGATGAGGGTACCGGAGTCCCCGGTTTTGACAACCACGTCGTCCACGTAGGCCTCGACGTTCTTCTTGAGTTGCCGCTTGAAGCGGTGCCCGGATGGCCCGTTGGTAGGTAGCGCCGGCGTTCTTCAACCCGAATGACATGGTCGTGTAGCGATACGCGCCAAACGGGGTGATGAACGCGGTCTTCTCTCGGTCTTCCTCCTTGATTGCGATCCGGTGGTACCCGGAGTAGCGATCGAGGAAGCGAGCAGGTCGCGGCCCGCCGTGGAGTCGATGACTTGATCAATCCGCGGCAACCCGAAGGGATCCTTGGGGGCAGTGCTTGTTGAGGTCGGTGTAGTCGACGCACATCCTCCACTCGTTCGAGTTCTTCTTGCGGACGAGGGCGGGGTTGGCGAGCCACTCAGGATGGAAAACTTCTCTGATGAAGCTAGCTGCGAGTAGCTTGGCGAGCTCCTTCTTGATGGCGTCCCGTCTGTCGTCGGCAAAATGTCGGAGGTGTTGTCGTTTGGGGGTGGCCTTTGGATCGACGTTGAGGCAGTGCTCAATCAGCTCCACGGGCACTCCCGGCATGTCCGGCCGGCTTCCACGCGAAGATGTCGCGGTTAGCCCGAAGAAAGCTGATGAGCGCGTCTTCCTATTTGGGGTCGAGGCCGGCCCCGATGGTGGTGGTCTTGCTGGGGTCGCCTGTTCCAAGGTCGACCATCTTGATGAGTACCTCCTCAGGTGGCTGAGGCTTGTTGGTGCTGTCAGACTTCTCTGGGATGTCGAGTTCACTTGTAGCAAGCTTCTTCGACGCAGCGTAGACCTCCATCATCGCGTTGGGTACTTGGTTTGTGGAGGCGATCTCCACGGCTTCTGTGTCGCAGTCGTGGGAGATCTTCAAGTCCCCCTGGAGGGAGAGTACACCGGCTGGGCTTGGCATCTTGAGTACCAAGTAGGTGTAGTGGGGCACCGCCATGAACTTGGCGATGGCCGGCCTACCGAGGATGGCGTGGTAAGAGGTCTCGAAGTCCGCGACCTCGAACTTGATGTACTCGGTACGGTAGTTGTCCCGAGATGCCCCGAAGGTAACTGGCAGGACCACTGAGCCCAGTGGAATAGCCGCGTTGTCGGGGACGATGCCGTATAAGGGCGTGCTGCTCTTGGTGAGCATGGGGGTGATGTCGAGCTTCATTTTCTTCAAGGTCTTGGTGAAGAGGACGTTGAGCCCGCTTCCACCGTCGATGAGCACCTTGTTGAGCTTGGAGCCCGCCACCGTTGGCTTCAGGACGAGGGGGAACCGTCCTGGTTCGGAGAAGCTGGTCCATTGGTCCGCGCGGGAGAAGGTGATGGGTACCTCCGACCACCTGAGAGGGGTCGGGACCGCTGGCTCAATGGACATCACTTCACGACGGGTAGCCTTCGCTCCCCGCCTGGCTGGGCGGTCCGCCGAAGAGGACGTTGACGGTCTTCTCGGGTTCTTGGAAGTCGTTGTTGTCGCCGTCCTTCTTCTTGCCCTTTTGGTCGTGAGGGTGCGGTGGCTCCGGTGTATCCTTGAGTGCATGCCTGAGTTGGTAGCACTGCTCGGTAGTGTGGTTGCCGTTTGGATGCCACAGGCACTTCTCCTTCAGCAGGTCTTTGAAACCGCCAGAGTTCTTCTTCGAGTTCCCTTTCGCAGGGCGCTGGATAGCCGCGACTGTGTTGTCTGGCTTGCGCTTGCGGTTGGGACCCGAGTAGTTGTTGTTGTTGTTGTTGTTGCGGACACCTTGGTTTGCATTGCTGCCGCTGCCGCCACCCTGATTCTGCTTGGACTTGCCACGGATGGCGTCGTACTTGGTGTTGGCCTTGTCCTCTTCATCCGCCCAGGACGTGATCATGTCCTTGAGGTGGGGGATGGACCTGGGACGGCGACGACCGAAGTCCTCGAAGGTGCGGCGGTGGTAGAGGCCGTCCTGGAAGAGGTCGATGACCTCCTTGTCGGTGACGTCGACGACGGTAGCGCGCTTGTCGAAAAAGCGGCACATGTCCTTGCGGAGAGTCTCACCCTGTTCCTACTTGATCATGGCCAGGTCCATGCGAGTACCCGATCGGCCCATGGTGCCCACGAAGTTGCTCGTGAACTGCTCCTTCAGCTGGTCCCACTTGTCGATCGAGTGCTTGTCCAGCGACTCGAGCCATGTGAGTGGTGCTTGGTCCAGGCAGAAGGGGAAGTAGAGGCATTTGGTATCGTCGCGTGCCGCCGGCGTTCTCGATGGAGAGGGCGTAGCATCGGAGCCACCGGATGGGATCTGCTTCGCGTCGTACTTGGTGATCCCCAAAGGCTTGAACTTGTCGGGGAGGAGCAAGTTGCGAAGTCGATGTGAGAAGGCGGGGGAAGCCGTCGCCCTCGGCGGCGGTGGTCGACTTCTTCCGCCGCGGCTCCTCAATCTTCGGCGAGCGTCGTACCCGCCGTGCGAGGCGCCGGAGGCGTGGTCGTTCGCGTGGCCTCGGCCGCCGCGGCTGCCGCCGCCTCCCGGCTCTCCTCGTTGGCCCCATGGTTGGAGGCGCCGCCGTCGGCCGCCGCCGCCGTCGGGATCGTTGCCGCCGCCACCGGCCGGAGTGCAGTGGGGAGCAACTTCTCGGTTGCCTTGGTCTTGCTGTGAAGGTCTGCCGGCGTTGGAGCGGCGGCGGTTTGGCTCGGCTGGGAGGTCAGCTCGAGTACGGTTGGGACCAGCGTTGGCGCTGCGACTAGTAGCTTCGTTGTCGCGGGGTTTAGTTGGAGGAGGTTGGTTGACTCTGTTGTCGACCCGCATGAAGTAGGCTTCTTCAGCGAGCTTGGCGATGACCTCTCCAGCGCGTATGCCCTGAGCCTGGCGTGCGATCGTTGTGATCGACATGAAGCACTGCTCAGGGGTGGTGTGTACTCTGCTCTCGACCGCCTCGAGGGCTTCCGCAAGGTTGCGGATGGGGAGGTTGTCTCCGAGCCGCCGCCGCCGTTCGTTGCGCTTCTCGTTACGCTCACGCCGAGCGTCCCTGTTGGCGGCGGTCTCGTCTGCAGGTGCGTCAGCAGACAGCTCGTCTGCGGAGATGTCCTCCAGGTACTTGTCCTCAGCCGTGCCTGAAGGTCCTGGGGTGTCGCCAGCAGCCATGAAGACTTGGCGATCGGGGGTGCCAAGGCTGGACTCAGAGGGTGCCACCTCAGTTGGTGTGTTTGAGTCAGCCCGGGCTAGTGGTGTTCCCTCCTGGAACGGTAGCGAGTCGATGTAGGCGACGTAGCGTGAGTCTCCCTTTACCAGGTCAGCGGGCTTGCGGTTTGGCCAATAGACGTATCTCCCGGCCGGTGTTGATTTTATAACCAGCCCAGAGGCTGGCCCTGACAAAGGAAGCTCAGTGGAGTCGTCTTCGGACTCGGGCTCCTCAGGGTCCGACCCGAAGTCGAACTCGTAGTCCGGGTTCGAGTAGAACTCGGATAGAGAGGGTCCGGAGTCCGGAGCGCGATCGGGGGCGGCGTCGGAGTCCGAGTCGTACTCGGGTACGGGCTCCTTGCCGGCCCGCGCGAAGTGGGAGCCCCCCGTGCGGGCCCGGCCGAGGATGCGCGGGGCACGCGCGGAGTGCTCGCGTGGTGAGGGGACCGCCCTGCGATGGGCGAGCGGCCCGGCTCGCATGCGATGGCCCATGGCGACGTCGGGTTCGAGTTGTAGACGGACTTGAGCTCGAAGTCGCCGTGGTGGTTGAAGAGCGAAATTTCGCCGAACTTGCGGCGAGTTCGCCCGTGACAACTTCGGGGAAGCGTCACAAAGCCTCGTCTTCGGGTTGGGGCGCATGGTCGGGCGACGCCGGAAGGAGCCCGCGCCATCGGCGGTGCGGACCCAAGCGCCGAACACGAAGGTGTCGCCGCGGTTGAAGGCGACGGTTGGCTTGAAGTGGACGGGGAGCCGTCGAGTTCGCCATGTGATCTCGAGCGAGAGCCCCCGCTCGGCGCGCCGGTGTCGGTGTTTTAGACCGGCAACCTACTACGAGGAGTACCCGAAGTAGATGATTGTGACTCGCCGAGATCGGTAACTCGAAGGAAGAGACACGTGGCACACGGTTAGACGAGGTTCGGGCCGCGAGGTGCGTAATACCCTACGTCCCGTATGTTGCGTAGCTCGGATTGATAGGGCACGATTACAAGATGGTGCAATGGTGCGCCGTGGGTTGTATGAGAGGGGATTGGATGAGGTGATCGGTCCCCGCCTCGCCTTATATAGTCGGGAGGCGGGGTTACAAATCGGAGTAGGGAGAGAGTACTAGTCGAGTACGTCTAGGAGTCCTCTATACAGTGCGGAACATGTACAGCTCCCTAACCGAGTACTACTCCTGTGTAGTCCTTGTGCTCCACACCTTCAGGTACCGTGTAGCGCAAGCCGGGTAGTCCCAGGGGCCCACCGAGTAGTCGGTCCTGGTACCCACCGAGGTAGCGGGTCCAGGGAGGTCCATACGACACCAAGTGCAGCCTCAGATTGAAGCCCCCTCCACGTGATCCATAGGCCACAATGTGTGGGTTCAGTCAACATGCCTATAAGGTCTTCGCGTGTACGATCGTCACAGCGCACCTCTGTTGCCAACTTTGCAGTGCCACCGATCAAACCTACATCTGCGGACACACGATTGCTCTTCAGTGTGGCAGGTGAAGGGCTTGCGCGATTGGACATTGGTGACAACACCACCTCTGCATCTGCATGTTCTGCATCCGCATCTCAGCCACTAGTTCTTACTTGATTTTTTACTTTATCTTTTCCGTATCAACTGATGCGTCGGTCTTCATCCTCTTCCTCTTCCTGTACATCTCGACGTGCTGACGCCATGCATACTTCCAGGCCTAGTAGCTGGAGACACCACACACACGACCTGGTTGTTCAGGGCGGCCCAAGCACTGACTTAGCACATCATACTCACTCTGCCCTGCCATTCCTGAAGATTCTGCACATGCAATCTTCTCCTTGATGTCCGCAGCCAATTTTCTGCCTCTTTGTTGTTGAACACTATCACAGCAACAGTCTTTAATCACTAGTTTACTCCTTGCTCGTAGCCAATTCTTGGAACGATCGTCAGGGTAGGTGTCATATGGGTTGGGGATACCAGCTGCAGCTGTCGGTGTGAAAAGTAGTCCTGACACTAACTAGTACGAGCGCTGAGATCTATCTCTCGATGGCCGGTGCTAAGCAACACAAAGACACGAGGTTTTATCCTGGTTTCGGCCGTGGGCCGTACGTCCAGCAGGGGTGCGCTCTAGGCGCTGTATTGTGTTGCACCGTGGTGTTTGCAAAGGGGGCTACAAGCATGGCGGGAGAGGAGGAGAGGCCTCCAGGTCTCTGAGGTTTGATTGAGGCAGAGTGCCAATATCATGGTGAAGGCGGAAAACGTGCAAGTGTGCCGCTATTCGTCCCCCCGCGGCCAGGGGACCGCCTCCTCCTTTTATAGACCAAGGGGAGGCGGCTTACAATCATGCCACACAGTTCTAGGTTGTGTGTGGTGGTATAGTGTACATCGCCATGAAGTGGATAGCCGTCCTGGCGAATCTTGCTTCTGGCAGGGCGTCGCGGCGAGTCCTGTGCCCGTCCAGGACCGGCTTCGAGGGTAGTGGCATAGGAGCCTCTTCTTCGGTCGTCGTCCGTATGTCGGTTCGAGGGTCGTGCCGACGGAGGGCTGGAAGCCGCACAGTAGTGGGTGTGGCACCGTCTCACGAAAAAGCTGCATTTGGCTGTGGGTTTGGATGACAACCAACCTCTTTGGTTGGGCTGTTGGCTTTTGGCAAAAGCAAAGCAGGTAAAATCCCAACCAAAGGCACCCCTAATTAATTTGTTTGTGCTACATATATTGTTAACTTTCATATGTTTATTATCTCATCACATCATCTTAATATGTAAAATTATATGTCTTGTTCAACCTATGCCTCAATGAGCTTCCATGCATTTCTTAATCAAGTTGTGGAAAAATTTGGGTTGGATTACTATGGTGGGCAGTTGATGTGCTTCACCAGAGATTGGTAGCATCACGAAACACTAACTTTCTACAGGACGGGCCAGGCCGACGCTCCACCAATTTTGACATTTGCAGTGTTGTGTGTGACAGTTTTCCGGAAGCAGAGCTGAGTGCATTAGCACACGCTTTATCTATGTTCCGTTTCTACAAATACGTGTTGGAGTAATACTGATGCCTTAGCTAGTGGTTGATGTACAACTTATTTAAAGTAGTAGTGGTCGATGTATAAACTTATTTATAAGTAGTGGTTGATGTATGAACCTATTTGTAATAGTAGCAGTGGTTGATGTATGAAGTTGGACTTATAGAGTAGTAGTGGTTGATATATTACTAGTCAATTACCATTGTCGTGCTCAATTTGAAGGGGTTAATTGTTTTGAAAACCGAGGAAATTGCATTTAAGAAATTTGGCGCGAAAAAATTGGTGGGAACATTTTTCTACGAACTGGCAAAAGTTTAACCCGCATCTGGAAAAGCATTTCCATGTGCGGGTGACCCCGCCACCCGCACCTAGAAGTGCTTTTACAGGTGCGGTTGTCTAGCCGCTCCTAGAAACCGCTATTTCTAAAAGCGACCGCTAGGAGCGAGTTTGCCATCGGCACCTGAAAATGCTAAACCACCCGCTGCTAAAAATGTTTTCTGTAGTAGTGTATAAAGCCAAGTGGCCATTCCAAGTTCCTTCTATCCACCATTACATTTTGTTTTTAGTCTCAAGAAGCAGCTCATAGAGCACTTTCTTATATAAAGCGTACCAAGAAGCAAGGAAATTCAAGCAATATACGATGTATCGTGGATGACAGGTTATGTAGAGAACACCGCGCACATAGGTGGCAGTCTAGTTGTCAAATTGAGTATCATTAGTGTGCTAGCTTCTTTGTTTTTTGTCTCCTTTGTAAGATTGTGCATTCTAGATATGCAGAGGTCGAAAGTATTGTATGAACTGGATGTAACAATCTTAAAATTAATAAAACCCTCTTTATCAAAAAAAGACAGCACTGCAAGAGTGGGTGGCACAAGCACCTCTACATACACGCATCGATTCTCCAGGCTCAGCCAAGAGAAGTGCATTGTAGAGAACTGGAGATGGAATTGGCTGACTCCAAGAAGGACCATCGATTCCTGCAGATTCCTGTTGCCCTTTCAGCCCACATTACAATTCAGGACATGAACATTTATCAGTACGTGACAGAGTCAAGCAGGGATATGATTCAGGAAACAGGAGGCATAGCATATCATGTAATGCAATTGCAATAGAGCAAACAGCTTTTACATCCAGAACGCATGAGGAACGAAGCAATATCTATGCCTAGACACTGCGAAGGAGCGCGTGGACCGGTGATCTTTGATCTGCAGCTCTCCCCTGTGATTGTACTTGAGGCCAAACATGGTGAGGTGGATAACAAAGCCGTCACGAGCTCCGTAAATCGGCCGCTTCTTCACGTTGTTGGATCCCACGCACTTGACGAGGCAGAACTTGTTTGCGCCCATGTAGGTGAGAGAGGCCCTGTCACTCTCGCAGAACATCCTGTCCTCAGTCATCTTGCAATCCGGGTAGAAGCACGGAGCTGTGGTGCTGAAGCTGGGGGAAATAACGGGACAGGAACACATGTAGCCATCCCAGTTCAGGCCGACCCACGCGTCGAGCTCGCTGTCGAAGTAACCCTGGCGTTTGAACGGCAGGACCCAACTCCCATGGAACTTCCAAGCGGAATTCGTGATGTCGAAGGAGTAGGTGCCCATGCCCCCCGAGATATCCTTGTCAACCGATGAGGTTACGAAGATGGTGCGGCCGTCCGGGTGCAGCGCGTACGAGTGGATGTATCTGGTGAACGGCGGCGGGGGCAGGGTCTTCCACAACCAGCCCTCCGTCGGCTCCTGCCTAGCGTCAGGGCCGGTGGGGCCCCACGACATGGCCTCGAACGAGTAGGGCTGCTTTCGCCTGTCGAAGTAGCGGTAGGACAGCACGTAGAGGACCTCGCCGACGGCGATGGAGATGCCCAAGCCGCAGTACATCTGGGCGGGGGCGGGGGCGCCGACGGAGAGCCGTCTCGGCGTCGTAAACAAGGCCGCAACGCTGGTTCATGAAGGCGAAGATCTTGGCACCCAGGGCAGCGAAGGACATGGAGCTGTGGGACTCGTCGCCGGTAGGAGGCTCTAACCGCAGGGCCGGTGGCTCCGGGAGGTGCCGGGCAGCGCCGCTGTGGTGGCCGTGGCCCTCTTCTGAGTCGTAGTCAGAGTCATAGTGGTCGAAGCTATCTGCCTCGATCTTGTGGATGCTGAAACCCTTCTTCCAGTCATCCAGCACGAGGTACAGGTGCTTGCGATTGCGACGGCGCCGCCTCTTGTCGCCGCGGGCGTGTTGGTTTCGGTCGTCCTCTCCCCGGCGCTTATGAGACGACATTCCGGTGGACTGCGACGCCGGAGGAATTTTTCACAGCAGCAAATCCCAACCCTGCGGCTGCTCTGTGGTGGGCTTGGTGGCGGATCAAGTTTGGCAGAGATAGAGAGGGGCGTTTTGGATTTATACCGCGCTGCAGGTCGCATCTCGGTATTAGAATCGGAATCATATCAAGCAGAAAGGACGAGTCCGATTCGAAAAGAGAGATCTTCAATCAATCACGTAATAAAGGAAACGGTAATGCTCCGGAGCGGACGTCCGACCGCGTGGAAGTAACGGACGCCCTCCCGACCGTCCATCTCGTTTGCATCTGACGGCCACGTTTTAGCCACAACCGCTCCTATCTCGTCCCCATTTCGTCCCCAACCCCCGTCGGCCCCACCACGCCGCACTCCCCCATTCGGACAACCACACACTCGCGCTCTCTGCAACCGGCGGGCGACCCACCGTGGCAGTGATGCGGTCGCCATGGCCGGTTCGGGCGGGGACGGCGGCGGAAGACTCCGATTGGGAGCCAAGCGACGGCGAGGAAGCCCCCCCCCCCCCCCCCGCGCGAACGCGCTCTCGACCCCCTTCGTCGGCGGCGATCCAGGTGGCACGGAGGCGTCTGTCGATGTGAAGCGGACGTCACGGCCGCGCCGTACGAGGGCGGCGGCGGATGGAGATGTTGGGGAGGGCTGCGACGTCTTCTCGCGGACGCGGGGTCGCCGCTCGCGCTCGGCCATTATTAGAGAAAAAATTGATGGTCCAAGACAATGTACAAATGGTACTATTACAAGTTGAAAAAAAATTCTAAATCCAATTTAAAAATGCATCAGCACAACATATGCACCAAATTTGTTAAATGATTTGTACAACAAAGAAGAGTATAAGTATGTTTCGCCTCAACTTATCACTAAGTTTGAAAATGACATAATACACCTTCACATGCTCAAAACTGTTCAAAATGAATCCCCACCCCCTGCAACACTTAAAATTGGAATTTAAGATGGTTTTGGGTGATGTGGCATGTGGGACCCACCTAATGGTGACTACCTTTCTTCTCTCTCACTAATATGAGGCCCCACATCTTGTCCTTTTCTTTCATCTCTCGCCATCCCTAATAGTACTGGCATATACCAAGTCGTTGAATCCGCCATCATCCATATTAGGGCATGTGAGCTTCAACCCCATCGTCGTCATCCGCATCAGGCCTAATGAGTCCACACAAGCTCCGATCGCAAAGTCATTGTCCACACCAGGCCTAGTGAGGGCCTCCAGGTCGTGTCCACTACCCTTAAGGTGTACTCGACACGATCAAGATCTGATTGGAGGTGCCATTGAAGAAGGCAAATGATGAACAACGGCCTGTAGGCCTGACCTTCACACGATGAGGGTGGGGTCTCAACGGTGCCGGGTTTAGAAACTATAGAACTAGGTTAAAGGGTATGGTGGAGGATCCATAGGGAGGCGAGGCGCCATAGTCACCACCTTTGCCGCGGTGCAGTGCCATAGGGTTAACTAAAGCCAGGCAGTTGGTACCTGGCCACATGGTTTAGGGTTAATGTAAATTAGGTCATAAGGGGTGTGTGGCGTGTGAGCTGTACTTTCAACTCTTCTTCCTAATGAAATGATGCCTAGTTCTCGAGCATTTTCAGAAAAAAAAGGATCTATAGGGAGATGTTGGACGATGGAAGGGTGGAAAAGAGGAAGGACTTTTATTGGTGGGCCCCACATGGTAAATCAACAAAATTGCCTAAAAACCACTTTCACCACTCGAGGGGATAACTTGTCTGGTTTGGGAAGATGAGGTGTACGTGTATGATAACTGGTATTCGAGTCAGGGGGTATTTTAGATTCCGTGGCAAGTTCAAGGGGTATTTAAGATGTACACACATCTATTGTATGTTTTAGGTTGCTCATAGGCAAATCGACTAAAGAGATGGGTTCAATCCTCACTTCATATTTAGGATTGGTTACTAAACCGAATACCAACAACTGGCAAATCGAGACTAGAATTTTCTTGCCTCATTCAAGAAAGCATTGCTTGCTCCATAACCCTAAGTAGATAAGGGCATACTGCAAAGCAAGGAAATAACAATTTAAGTTGCACAAATTGTCTTCCAGTTTTCAAAAATATTTGTTTGTCCCATACAGACGGTGAACCTCTTCTTCAGTAATCCCTCTATGTACAAGGAAAAACTGCACAATACTTGCCTCTGAAACTTCGTACAGATCCCTTAAGGTGGTGGAAGTATTTGGCGGCACATATTTATCTATGCTACCCATCAAAAGGCCGAAGAACATGGACAAAGCTACAGTAAGAATACCTAAAGGACATATAGTGAAAAATAATTCTTCCACACTGTGTGTGACCACGTATCTTCTCATGAAGTCGATCAAATTCCTGCAAATTAAACGCATAATCTTCAGTTGGGATTTTGCTTTACACCAGCCAAACAAGAGATAAAGCAAAACATGATTTAAAGAACTTGTCTGAACCATAGGAAAAGTCATGTATTCCTATAAGGAACTTGAATTAGTCAATGAGTCCCTGAAGACCATGCATGGAAAAGTTTTAGTATGCATTTTATTTTGTATCAATGAAAAAGTTGCATATAGGCAATCAGTGGATCATTTGAAGCACATGAAATCAGGTTATAGAAAAACACACAAATTTTATTGCCATATGCAATATAATGTGATAAATTGTTTACAAAGTCTTTTATTTAACATAGTTGCTTTATTTTAAAGAATCATGCAAGGAGGTTCAGCTAGAATATATTATGGTTTACACTCAAGATTAGGAGAGTTTAGACACTGTTAAAGGAGAGGCGCCAAACATGATAGCATTAGTGTTTTATGCCCTCTACTTTGAATCTCACAGAAAAGCAATGTGAACTTTTGCTCAGTAATTTTCTGCAGTGACTCAACTTTAAAACAGTCATCTTCTTTATTTTCGAACCAAGCATGAGTTGTAAAAAATCAGTGGTTCAATGCCAATACATGAAGAATGCATTTGATGGAGGATAGGGCCGTTTGCTGATTCCATTTTGGACTTTTTGGCTAATGATGCTTGAGACTGCAAGCCGAACTGCAAACATACATGAAGAATGCATTTTATTAGGGATTAAACGCTAGTAGAAAGGAGCTCAATAGTCCCGGCCGTAATAATCCCGGTAGGAATAGAACCGGGACTAAAGATGCATTAGTCCCGGTTGAAAAAGTGGGGACCCTTCAATGTATCTTTAATCCCGGTTGGTAACACCACCCGGGACTAACCTGTGAGGCATCTTTAGTCCCAGTTTGTATTACCAAGCGGGATTAAAGATGAATCTTTAATCCTGGGTGGTGTTACCAACCGGGATTAAAGATCGGATCTTTAGTCCCGGGTTGTGTTACCAACCGAGACTAAAGATATCTTTAGTCTCGGTTGGTGTGATGTGATGTGATGTGCAGGTGTCAAAAAGATAGCATCCCTACTAAAGTCAAATGTGATGTGTAGGTGGGATGGCAAGGATGTTGCACGCGAGGCAAGAGGTCTCAGGTTCGAGTCTCAAATGCGGACTATTTTTTAGGGTGGATCTCATCTTTAGTCCCGGGTTGTGTTACCAACCAAGTCTAACATCTTTAGTCTCATATCTTTAGTTCCCGCAGCATACCGGGACTAAAGGGGTTTCCCAACCGAGACTATAGAGCTCTTCTCTACTAGTGAAAACATGACATGTATTATTCTTTAAATCCATGCAAGGGGTTCAGACCATATATATATACCCCAGTCGATTGGACCGAATCAGGATAAACGTACAAGAGGAACAAAGATTGCCGGCGCCGTCGCTGCAAGTGGGATTATCGATGCCGTGCGGAGCATGCAGCTGTCGTTGCAACGCTGGCGGCTAGGCCACGGGGAGCAGGTGTGGCCGCGTCGGCTGACCTCGACAACGGACGGCGAACGGAGACGACGACCACGGCTCAAAGTATGTTTTTCAGGAGCAGGGAATTCACGATTCTCGGAAGCCTGGAACCTGTGAAGTCACGAATTCGCGAATGTGCAGAATTCGGGAATCTTGATTCGGTGAAAAGGCGGAGTCACGAACATGCGGGAGCCCGGAATCTCAACTGTTGATGGCCCGAGCTTCGGAAGACTGCCGATTCGGGAATCTGATGAAGACTCTGTTCGGGACTCAGGCGCGTGGACACGCACGAACCTGTTGGGAAGCAAGAGCCACTTCGGGAATCTGTTGAAGACCTAGTTCGGGAATTTCGGGCGAAGACATTCACGAACCGCGGAAGAAGCAAAGTCAAAGTTGTAGTCCCAAAAAGTCCGGGTTTAGAGTGTGAACTAGTGGCGGGACTTGTAAATGTGTTAGGTGGGAAAAGACATTCTTGTGTGTGTTCACATTAGGAATATTCTCCGAGCCCGAGGGTGTTATCGGCATGTAAAAGTCCCTTCGTCTCCCTATAAAAGGGGGCGCAAGGGCACGTGTAAACGGATTCAGACTTTTTTGGGACTTGTGCTACTTGCAGAGAGATTCTCAGTCTCTTTGTGCCCTAATCTCGTGCTTGAACGCGTTGAGAACTCTACTCGTGTTAGGGTAGTTATCCGAATTTTTCGGGTATCCCCCAACATTGGCGCCCACCGTGTTCCAGCCGAAAGGAAACTCACGATGCCACCTCAGAAGAAGTCAAAGAAGACGCGGCAAGCGGGCAAACCAAGAAGATCGCCATCTTACCCGGGGGAACGAAAACTCGTTTGTTCCCGAATCCTTGAACGTAACGGACCGGCGGCGAAGAGAAAAGCTCGAAGCCCTCATGAAGGCAAGAGCAGAAAAGACAGCTCACATCCAAGAACAACCTGCTGAACAGCAAGAGCACGAGAATGTTGATGTTGACGATGATTCCATAGACAGAGAGCTAGCCATGGTCCACCAAAAGATACAACAGCTGCAGAAAGACAAAGAAAAGTTCGCGGCTCAGTTGCAGGCGAAGAGAAAAATCTCTGAAAAACTAGAGCAACGTCGAACAAAGCAAAAGTGCAAATACAAGCAATACGAGAGAGAAATTGACGAAATGAAAGAACAAGAGAACGACCCCCTATGGCAAGAAACACCGCAAAGAAAACCTCCGCGCCTGCAAGAGAATCCCCGAAAGAAAACTTTTTCGCGGGAAACGGAGTCTCACACTTCGTGGATTCTGAATCACCGCTGTCAATAGGGCTGCAAACAGCACCTTGGCCGCCGAAGTTCAAGCCAGTCTCTCTTCCCAAGTACAACGGTTTCGGAAACTCCAGGCAGTTTCTCATGAGATACGAGTCAGCTGTGAATTCGGCAGGAGGAGATGATGTTGCACTCGCCAAATCCTTCATCATAGCTTGCGAAGGACCAATCGAATTGGTACTCACTTCTGCTGCCTCCACACTCGATCTACGGTGGGTAGATCTCAAAACAAAGTTCATGCAAGCGTTTCGGATGTTCCATGACACAACGGCCGAAGCCTCGTATCCGTACAACCGCAAGCGAGAAGGACGAGGGGAACCACCGCGAAACTTCGTGAGAAGGTTCATGCAACGAAGGTCTCGCATCCCCGACGCCGATGACAAGACAACGATCAAGGCACCGATCAAAGGTCTCACCCCGGGGCCAACGGCTTCCCACCTCACAAGAAAGAAGCCCGAGACGGTTGAAGAACTATTTCGGGAATTGGAGGATTACATTACGTCCGATGATGACCACCGCAAGAGAGTAGCCGAACGAAACGAGGCAAGACGGGCGGCGAGAGATATGACTCGCGGGCACCACCCCAGCATCCATGAAACGTAAATAGTGTTGGAAATTCTCAGCAACAACAAGAAAGCAGGCCAAGTGCCAGGGGAGGATTCAGTCATAGAGGAAGGGGGAGAGGAAGAGGAACCCCAAGCCTCCTGAACCACAACCCAAGAGATCCCCATTTCTACTGCCAGTATCATGGAAGAGGCCACAGCACCGAAGGGTGCCCAGAGACAAAGAAGAACATGGCACGAATCCAACAAGAGAAAGCACTGATGAGCATTGCATCCTCGATGCCAACCCGGTTCGGCCGAACTTCGGCGGCCCGCGGTTCGCGAGTCCGCGATCAAGCTCGTACCGGTTCGACAATTTCCACAATCGCAATCGGCATGGCGACCTTCACGAGCAATTCTTCCCTCGGTCGCAAGCGATACGGTCGATCCGGCGGCCACGGCCCATTCGGGAAATCTTGCCACCGCCTCCGAAAAGCTCATCAAGGCCTCGGTCAAGTTCGGGACCTCGAATTCCAAAGCATTACCATCGTTCGGGACTATCATGCCAATTACGGTGGATCTGCTATGGAATTTGAAACAAAGAAGCGAGCGAAACAACTACTTCGGATCCGTGAATACCATCATCAATGATGGCCCACCGCCCGCCCGGAGTGGGCGAAGGTGCCAATTACCTTTACGAGAAGAAGATTTCGGGTTGAAATCCGCGATCCACAATGATGCCATGGTGATCGAAGTCAACATTGCTTTGGATGGGTCATAGGAAAAATCTTGGTGGACAACGGGAGTTCGGCGGACATCCCGTTCCCGAAAACATTCGAGAAAATGAATCCGAGCCGGCACATGTTGGACCCACCGAGTACCCATTGCGGGGGTCGGAGGGAAGCCCATCAAGCGGTGGGAAAAATATCACTCCCGGTTTCTTTCGGAGATCTTGAGAATGCCGGAACGGAGAACCTCACCTTTGATGTAGTTGACATATATCACTCGTATCTTGCGATCTTCGGCGGAGGTTTTATGAACAAGTTCGATCTTGTCATAAGGCAACGAGTTCCTATGCATGAAGATGCTCGCGCCCAAAGGAGTTATCACGGTATTCGGCAATCGGCGGGAGGCCGGGAACATAGAAAAGGGCCACACGCCCGGTCAAACGAATGTGTACCAGGCGAAAGCAGTGAAGAGAGGAAGGAAACCTATGAAGAGCCGAAGCGGGACAAAGAGAAAAATAACGTAGCCGCGAGAAGATGAAACAAAGAGAGTGTATCTAGATGACATGCCCGACAAAGCGGTCATAATAGGGGCGAACCTCGGCGCCGAAGAGAATGATGAACTCATACGCTTCCCCGAACGAAAACAAGGATGTTTTCGCATGGTCGGCCAAAGATTTGCAAGGCGTTGACGGGGACATAATCGAACATGCCCTCGAAACGAGATGACAAGATACCACCCAAGAAGCAAAAACTTCGGAAAATGTCCGACGAAAAGGTCAAGGCGGTGGAAGCGAAGTTCGAGAGGTTACGGGATGCCCAAGTGATCGAGAGAGGTCAAGTACCCGCTCGTTAGCCAACACTCGTGCCGGTCAAGAAGAAAAATGGCAAATGGAGAATGTGTGTGGATTTCACCGATTTGAACAAGGCATGCAAGAAGGACGATTTTCCCTTGGAAAGGGTAGACAAAATCGTGGATGATGCAACCAACGGTGAGATGCTTTCGCTCTCGGACATGTTCTCTGCGGGTATCATCGGATCGAGTTCGCAAAGAGGACGAAGAGAAGACAAGTTTCATCACTCCTTTCGGAACATTTTGTTTCGTAAGAATGCCGAGGGGCCGAAGAATGCGGGATGCACGTTTTCAAGGATGATAGCAATAGTGATGCATCAGCAGATTCGGAGAAACATTTTGGCATACACCACGTGGGTAAATGAACATGTTTATAAGTTCTCTTTTCGGCCTCAAAATTTCTCACCAGCCCCTATCCTTAAGGCAGCATGACTTTGCCGAGCAGAAGAGACTTGTGATTCTCGTGCACAGCATGTCGCCGGATGCAAGCTCAAATAAAGCGGGAGCCTAGCAAGCAACACACGTCACATGGAATTTCAATTCTAGCTAGTTTCAACGAACATAATATTAGGTGATTTTAATTTAGTATATACTTCAAATAATGCTGGGTAGAGCCTTTTGTGCTTTTCTATTGCCGAATGAATAATTTTTTTTGGAATACCCGAATCTCAAATCCTGGCTCCGCCACTTCCCACGAGAGGATTTTTTTTAAAACCAATCCCATAAATTTGCTCCCGTGAGAAATTGAATCTAATTCTAATGGTGCGACCATATCACCAGTTCCCTTGCCAACTAGGCTAGAGAATAATCATACAAGATGAGTACCAATGGGTCGAATGAAAAAAAATCAAATAACTAGCTAGGGTAACGTACTGATTATACATTTCTTTTATGCAGAGTACACTCTAGTTTTCTTTCCACCGTATTATTGCTGTCAAACGATGTACTATTGAAACCAATGCCAACTTGGGATCTATCAAGTAATTTTCATCATTCTAGCACCAATGCCCGTGCATTGCTACGGGCGAATACCATATGAATATGTTATCACACTATGATTTTAATCTCTATGGGTAAATATTACTTTATAGATGTGTAACCCACATTTCATTTGATGCTACATTTTAGAATATAAATAAGGAATGCCTCGAAATATTGTAACTCAGGCTATTCTTATTTAGTATCACGACATTAGTTCATCGGAACACCTAACTCTATGCATGTAATGTAATATAGTTTATTGGGTGGGAAAATACTGCAGATGAGAAGCAGTGTAGCTTGTGCTGAGAAACGTTGATGAATAGTGAAAATTTTTAATCTAAAAATGAAATGTTGGATAGACGACAAAAGCAATTTTGTGCAAGTGGTTAGGTAATGAGCAACAGAAACAACAGGTAAGGGGTTCGATGTCAAGTTTGCCAACTATTTGCTGGATTTTTCAAAATATATATATCATCCATCTATAAAAGAATCAGTAGAATTGATGTAAACGTCATTTCTTTCGAAGCTAGACTCTAAAAAAATCTCAAAGATGTGAAAATAGCTGGACTCCAATAAATCTTTAAAACTAGACTGTCTGTTTGGACATTAACCTTAAATCCTCAGAATTGGACTCTGTTTGGACATTAACCTTCCATACTATTTACTTAATTAAGTTGAATAAAGTTCAGATTCAATTACCATAGATCTGAATCCAAGTATATACAAATAATTGTGTATCATGTGTGTGTCGCACGTGCATTTCTGCTAGTATAGGTAAAGATACAACAGTGTATAAATCACCTCTCCAATTTATTGCATATTATTTTTTGTACATATAATTTTGTCAATTATATTATTATGTAAAATATATCCACACCCGGGAACCATGTAGGTCTCCCTCTTCCAAAGAGGATGATGGCTCTTCATGCCACGTCACGCCTCACATGCCCTGCTCGTCACACTCATAGGAAGCTTTGGCCTGAGACGGCGCTATAGCTGCAGGATCACACTTCGTCCAGACGACGCCTACATACTGCTGGCGGCCTCCCTTCATAGGGCCATGAGGGACTCTAAAAATGACCTGGACTGGGCCCCAAAATTTAATTTCCGAGCGGCGGGACCATAAACCCATCAATACATTCTTGCACGAATCTCAAATATTGGAATGTATGAAAGCTCAAATCATGTGGAAGATGGATAGGAATTGTGAGCAGCTCGGCGCAGTGCCGCTAGCGCACATAATCTCGCATCACAGCCCACTTCACTAAAGTGGCCGGATGATGGTAACCTGCACAGCTGCAAAATTATTCACGCTTGTTAGTAGGTTGAGTTTTTGGACTAATTAATATACTAAACCGCCACTTGGCACATAAAATAAACCCATTTTTGCATATGCTTATTTTTGGAGGATTTATCGGGATTTTGGGCTATTTTGGTGCACATTTGGACAAGACCAAAGACCAACGATTATTCAAGGCCCAATATCTCTAAAGAAACCCAAAAGGATTGCACTCTACTCCAACGGGGCATCATCCAACAAGACTTGATTGAAGATAAGGTCTGGATACTTCCGGATCAAGAATATATCAAGACCTATCCATATCTCGGAGAAAACAACATCCAAAGGCCAAATGACGTAGAAACAGGATTTGAGAAGGTGCAAGAAGACTTGGAGACGAAGCTGGAGCCGAGACGGGTCAAAAAGGGCCCATGCCGGTCAGCCAGCCCCTTTCCGTGCCACCTCGGCCTCCCCTTCGAGCTAGGGTTTTCTCGGTGCATAAATACCTCGAATACCTAACAGCAAAGAGATCCCTCCATCAAAACTTGGCGAAACCCTAGAGCAAACACCAGAGGGATACGTCGCCCACCGCAAGTCTTCAAAATTCTGTAGGAGATGGCTTAGGCCAACCCTAGTCGACATGGCCTCCCTGCGTGGTTGTGCCATTTTGGAGTTGATGAGCTAGTTTGAATCATCAATAGTATCTACTCACTGGTGATGATCCAAACACATCAATTATATTTATATGAGTAAAGTTCTTTATGTCATACGATCTACTTCCGACTCAATGTCTCCTTCTATGCTTTCTACCTATCGAGAATTTGATTGTTTCTTAGTCTAATTCATCATGGTTAGACTACATAGCATGCTTTATGTGATCATGATGATAAGATCTAGTATGTTGACCCTTCAAGATATCTAGACACATTCACTTGTGGGTGTGCCCTTGTAAGAGCATCTCCAACAGTGCCCAAAAAATAGACTTCCAAAAAGCTTATTTTGGGACTTTGAAAAAACTATTGGGAGCTAAAACAAAACCTCTTCTCCAACAGTTTACAAAAACTGATTCCCAAAACAATTCTGTCATTCTTGTTTATATCTCACTAATCTCAGGGATAAAATTTGATACATGGGTAAAAAAACAAAGCATCTGCAAGGAGCGTCATTGAAAAGATATGTTCCTGCCTGGGGCGCCTAGCACTAGCAGAGGGCAATGATACTGACAGAACCGGTGACGAAGACCGAGATTGAATTTTGGAGGGCACGTCGGACTATCAGAGGGACATGGACGAACACCGCACGTGTGTTGGTGGCCTGGCGCGGCTCCGGCGGCGGGGATCAACGCAGGTGCACGCACGGAAGGGCGAATGAAGGCGCAACATGTGGCGATTGCGGTTGATTTTGAGGAGGGGGCGGCACGAAATCAGGGATTGGGACTGCAGAGTGCTGGTGGAAATTTGGCTCCGATGTAAGCCGGTTTTGGGATGACCAAAAGATTGGGAGTTGTTTTTGGGAACTGTTGGAGGCTTAAATTTTACTGCTATGTCCAAAATTAAGTTTTGGGAGTAGTTTTTGGGCACTCTTGGAGATGCTCTAACTAACCACGCTAATAAGGGAGCATCGTGATACGGTGTAATCCCAAGGTGGCGTTCTTGGGAGGTTGATCAAGATCAACTTATACTCCATTAATATTTTGTAGGTTTACCCTTTATGATCAACGCTTCATTTTAGGATAGACCTATAGATTAGATGGAAAACCCTAGAAATTCATTGACGATCCACAAATTAATAACATTGGATGGAATACTCTAAAGAAAAAAGTACGATGATTTGTGCACTTGCGGCTCACAAAACCCACATAAGTCATTATTAAATTTATCCAAAAAAAATTGTTTGGAGTGTTTTTCTTTTTGGTTCTACATACAGAAGTTAAACTTCTGCGAAAGGGCGTGTAGCCTAATGGTTACAAAGAGTCTCGGTAGCAACTGAGGTCCTGGGTTTGACTTCTCGTGGGAACGAATTTTCTGCATTGAACCAAATAATATATTTTTATTATGTGTTATATAAGCTGAATAAAGAGTAGTTTATTTACTCTTGGACTTCAGGGAAGTAATCTGAGCTTTTCTTATTTTGTTATATTTCTGGTATTTATTTACGATTAGATTATGTTGACTTGTTTTGGTTCTTGTTATTCGGATAAGAAACAAACTGATGATTTTCAGCAGGTTTTTTCCTTAACCATTTCGAATTCCTCATTTAACTATATTTGTTTTCCGTGTCGCAAAGTTTCTTCAGGTTCCGTCTCCGGTAGCAATCATGCATGTGTCTGCTATAAATTACCCCTCGGTCATATGGGCTCATGTAGCTACGATCGATCATACATACCCGGCCGATCACGTAACCACACAAATCCTGATACTGACATACTGTATCGTGTATCATATTGTACGTGTGAGTAAAAATCCAGTCGACGATGCTGCTGCCGACGTACTACATCTGGGGTTGGCCATGCCGCGCGGGAAGAAGAGGAGGCCATGATGTTGGAGCTGGAGGGGCTACCGGACCTTGAGGCGGCGGCGCCACCACCACCGACGACCACGACGCTCGGCGCGGTAGAGAAGAGCGTCTGCTCCGGCGACCCCATGTGTGACGCGGCACAAGAGGATGTGTGCAGTTCCTTCACGACAATAAATTTCCTCCGGGTAAGTAAGAATCGAGATGGATCGACATCATCTACAATACATATACTTAAGCTTTATTTCCACGTAGAACTCTTGATGACTAGTTTTTTTGGCTCCTCTCTTTTCGCTTCCTTCTCTGCAGGCAACGTTCTGCGCATCGTGGTGGTACATGGTTTATGTGCTGATACAGTACGTGTGGAATCACTACAATGAAAAACACTCCGGGGTCACTATCTTGATGCTATTTCTTCTCTTCATGATGGTCTCTGCTTTCTTTAGCTTTGCCGATCAAGCCTTAGATGACGCTGAAAGTAGAATGCAGACATGATCTACCATACTGCAAATGAAATATTTGGTATGGGGATGTTTCCCACAAGAGATATATTTGTACATTTAGTAGCAAAAATGTATTTATACAGTAATTTGAATTGGGAAAGTTCCTTATTCAGCACTGAAATATTAAAATCCCTCTATGGTCTTAGTTTTTTCTTGTCTCCTCTATATCCGGTCTTCTTTGGTCTAGCGTAACAAAGCACCCCTACATAATAATCATAATTTAAATTGTGTAAGATATAAAGGGGGTAAATAAGGATCCATGAGGTTTTTGACCAGGCGATCAATGCTGAAGGGGTAAGATTTGAGAGGATAAAAGAGGAGGAAATAGTAGATTGATATTGCTTAATCTCCAAGAGTTACATAATCTTATATAGGCTTAAGGCCTCAATCTAAAGGTAGAAACTTCCTAAACCAACTAAATCTCCTAGCCTTCCTGATCCGCAGGTGGCTGTTCGGCCCCTTTGCGCCAGTAGGACATAAGGTTATTACCCTCTGGGAGGCTTGAAGGGCCCTCTGCATTCACCATCTGTGTTGTTCAAGGAGATCAGCATGTTCAGCCCCCGATGAATCTATAAACGGGGGGTTCTATGAATCTCAGGTTGTGGTACTCACCCACCAACACTATCCCTAGTACCAACCACACTACCAAGGCCAATCTTTCTCTTATTCTTTAGGGCAAATAAACTTAGACAACCACATCTCTATTTCCTGTGGAAATACGGTAGCCTTGAATACTTGTAGGTGAAGTGCTACATGGACATCTCAGTGTGCTTGTGGATTTATCTATAAGAGTTAAGAAATACTAACATATATATATATATAAACAAATGACATAGCTAGGTTCAATGACCATATGTGGAACACACGTCAGCGTCCACACATAACCACCAACTACATCGAAGGTAGCACTAGTGCATGACAATGGCAGATGGTAAGCTAATATATACTTAGAATTATATATATATATATATATATAATATGAATCTTCTTATCAAATTTTTTTGGAAGCATGGAGAATTTTGTGATTGGAGCGAACTTCTATTAAACAATTTTTTCTATGATTATGTACTAAACAATCTATGATTATGTACTAAACAATCTATGATACTATGATGCTAGAAACATGGTTGTATGTTATTTTCATGCCCAAATTCATAGTTATCCCCTATAATATATCTTTGTTAGGAGCCTCTCAATTTATTGTTTTCCCTATTATATCATAAAGCTATAGTCCTCAATACAAAGTCGAATACATTTTGTTAGTTGAAACAATTTCTAGAAGTATTTGTTGTCTTGATATTTTGTTCTCAAAATAGGGCATTACTATTTTGAAGAAAAAAATCTCATGGTCACACCATACAAATAAAATGGTATATAGTGTTCAAATGTGTTGGGGAGAAAAATTAACATTATTATAGTTTTGCCAGAGAAACAATGTGCTCTAATCTAGTAGTAAACTTGGGTTTTGATGGGATAATTTTTTACATTCTTAACAAAACTTTGTTAACTACATCTTCTATTCAAAAAAGCAATCCTAACATTAAACTTATGTCCTACAATGAATGTAATTCTAAATATGTTGTTTTACACGCAAGTTAACAAGGAAACTAAAGAAAAAAAGACACCTACATAGGGTCCAGCTTAATATCCAATTTTTTATTATTTGCTAATGGAAAATGATATTCATTGTTGTTTTCGTATTTATATGCAAATATTTCTCTTCCTTATTGTATGGATATATGGTTAATGTTAAATTGAGTTAATTAGATTATATGATTTTGTAACATGTAAAATTTAACTAACTTACTTATTTTCTAAGGCATATAGTATATGTTTGTTTTAAGTGATGATATCAGTACACGCAAAATCCCGAATCGTCAATATATATGCCTTGCAAGACTAGTTAGGTGATCAAGCAATGATCAAAGTTCTGAAATTTTGGAAATGGACTTGGGTATAATGTTGTTTGAACTTCTTATGAGTTAGTAAAAGTACTAGCAACAAAGTCTATTTCGCTACTAGTGTTTGCTAGTTTTTTCTGATTATTTGTCAGTTGTTTGAATGTAGGTATTTGTAAAGCCACATTAAAACAAAACAAGTTTCAAACCTACATTCAATGATACAATTATTGAAAAATGGAATTAAAATAATTCATAAAAAGCTAAAATTTAGAAGAGAAGTGTACCATGGGATCTCGCCATAGAAAGAACAACATATGCTAAAAAGCATAGATCTGACCATAAAAGATGATTGAACCGCCATCTGAAAACATGATTAAGATTCAATGACATATTCAACCCCATCTCATTGCCCAATCCACCGACTATTCAATGCAAAGTAATCAAAATTGAACTGTTGGAATTCTCATCGCGCCATTGCCCAATGCACCAACCGTTCAATGCATTTCTCCTCCTATGACACGTTTTGCTTATTCTCTGCACAATACCCACCCGCTACACAAGACATAGTTTAGCCTGCCTTCTCCCAGAACTCAAGACTACAGATCAGTTGCTATACCAACAGTAGTCCATACGACCATACTGACTATTCTGCATACCAGTTCTCACAGCGTCGCCTAGGCGACAAGGCTACACCCTGATGAGGCAGCAAAACCTGACGCATGACTCCATGCCTTGGCCTCTAGACTCCGATGAGTGGTGCCAGTGCAGGCCACAACAGCGAAACACACCTTCTCTGCAGCCGCGCCACTGGTGGCGAACTGCCGACCAACAGCAGTCGATGGCCGCAAGACACTCTCACCACTTTCGCCGCGCGCTGAAGCGCGTGTCAAGGAACCGAAAACCATGACGACCGCCCCTTGAATAGCAGCTTTCCTACCAGTGCATGCCTCGGAACCACCTCACCACACTCCGCCTCGCCGATTCGATCCGCCTCGCCGGACAACTCGCAGATCCGCCTTCTCTGCCTACTGAACCAAGCGACGCAGCTTCCCAAGCCGCGCTCCAAAACCCCACGCCCAAGCCCAAAACCACAAGGAGATGCTCTCGAGTTGATTACCTGGAAGCGCCGGGGAAGAGTCAGAGAGGTAGTCGGAGCGTCGGCGGCGTGCCCGGCGAGGTCGTCGGCGAGCGGCACGCCCGGTGAGATCGTCCGACGGGTGCGCCCTTCGCGTCGGGACGAAGCGGAGATGGAAGAAGCAACCGCAAGCGAAAAGTGGCCAGGCAAGATCAAATTTGGGGACGGTTCGGGTTGTGTGGAGCCGACCTTTGCTGCCGTCAGCTGGCCCACTGGAGCCAGCTATCCTCACCAGTTCCCTCGTCGCAGCTGCCTGACAGGTGGACCATGAGTCCATGCGTGCCCAGGATTGAGCAGGATTTTCTTTTTACCCTTTTTTGTGAGAGCGGGTTGTGAAATAGTTACATACCTTCGCCTTTTTTTAGAAAGAAAATTGTGAAATACGGAGAGGTGGCTCATCCGCTTATTCTTATGTTTTTTTTTAGAAAGAAAATTGTGAAATACGGAGAGGTGGCTCATCCGCTTATTCTTATGTTTGAGTGGCATGGCACTGTCCAGACTAACGAGGGACGAGAACAATTGTGAAAGGCTCATCAAACAACATAAAAGCACAAATAAATTTGACCCTGCGAAGACCAAACAACATAACCATGCCTTCAAACTTTCGTTTCAAGGTGATAATCGATTCATTCTTACAAATCCTGACACAACGATAATCCATATGGCACTGACACAGCGATTCAAAACTTAAAAGATGTCCACAAGATCAAAGTTCAAAACACAGGATATTTCTTTCAAAAAAAAAGTTCAGGCAAACGACATTCTGACAGCTTCACAGTCGGGCACAACCATACAGTTCAATGAGATGAACGCTTGGAAGTCTATTGACCGCCACATGACAATTGCATAAAATGCCCCAAAACGGCAACCGCAGGCACCTACACTTCATCATGGGACAACAACAGCTTATAAGTCCTCCAGCTCCAACCTCTTTGTCAGTTCCCACTATCTGCTACCTGTGGGGAGTTACACTGTTGCCCAGTGCAGGAATCTGCAAACACAAAGCGAATTCTTTTGAGTTGTCTGTGATATAGAAGGAACGAAAATTAGGGATGCATGATTCCACCAAGAACCTTATGTTTTCCAGTGATGCCATGACAGATTTCTATGGCAATTGCAAAGGTAAATTTAAGGGCAATTATGATTTATGGCAGCAAATTGTCATGTAGTGTCATATGTAGGTCTATCTTCTAGCTGCATTTAAATTTCAACTGGTTTTCTGACAATAAACAAGCAACATACTGATGAAAGGCTACCTGGATAAGCAAAACCAGATAAACCGGTCATCTCAGCCTCAGCAGTGCCATCAGTAGTAATGAAAGAGGCGGTAGCTGTGGAAGCAAAGTGTATATTTAGTTCGATGATGTAGAAAAAATGAACTCAGCAACTCACTTGCCCCGTAATGTAATTATAGCTCAGCCTTGATGTATATAACTGAATTGAAGTAATAGCCATATAGGATAGGTAATCTGGATTAGTGCTAAGTGATTGAAGAAATGGTTGAATAAAGTGTTGTAAAGAATACTCTTACCTTAGGTCCGTGAGGATAATGTCTTCCCTTAATGTAGTCATTTATCGGGAAGCTGTACCAGATTAACCCGAAAAGCTGCCAAAAACAGAAAACTTGCATATCAGAGCTCCTATGGTGTCCCATGCATTAACTAATTTGAGAAAGCATCTGATGACTCAACTAAGCACAATATACAGAATTTCACCCAGAAGAATAAGAAAAGCACTCAGGATTTCAGGTAAACATAGAATCAAAATTGGGAAACAATTCATGGAAGGGTCTGTCCCTCCTGACACCCGAGTGGCTTTAGGGTTCATGGCAACAGTAATAGTAACATAGAATGCAATAATACAAGAGGTACTTAAAACAAAATTTTAAGCCCACATCTATACATGAATGTCATCTATGCATATACAGCACTGGAAAACAAAATTTGTAGGCCCTGGAGTTGCATTGGTAGGGGTTGATCAAATTAAAATAGGTTCAAATGCACCGAGACCATTGTAAATTCTAAAATCCAAGTGCCAGCTTAATGTGCTATTGTAGAGGACCATACAATGGACATTCATTTTACCAACGATATAAAATAGACATCAATTCAGTGTCTCATATAAGCTGAAAACAGCAATATTTGCAATAGTAAGTGGTAATGTCCCCATAAATCAAGAGGCCGCAAATACAATCTAGTCTGACAGTTGATAAGCACAAGGAGGTCCAAAACACAAAGCAACCTAGCCTTCATTTTTAACTAATTCATCGTGTAGCTCTAGTTTCTCTTCCCTATCCTAAGCAATAATCTTCATTTCAAGGCACGAAAATTAAAGGGAGGACATATAATCAAAACAAAGGATAAAATGCTAAGCAGCTTTAGTTTCTAAGGAGTGCAATGTGGCTGAACTTCAAGCATTTTGATTTGCTTACAAATAGGGTACACCATACACCATCACGTCATAAAGGTGATGGGTTTCTGAAGTGCACACTGTCGCTGTCAAAGAATGCACCTCCTCATCGAACATTTCAGGGTTTTCCATCTGCTCTCATACTTATCTACGCATGTAAATCCAAACAATATCAGAAGCTAAAATACATTGTATGCCATGAATGTTGTAGCATTAATTATCCGATAAATATACTGATGACCTTCAACCTCCCAACCCCCACAAGTATACACACATTTGGGTTCATTTTCATAATGATGCATAACTCGATGAACCCATCCCAAGCATAGCAGTATACTTAAAGTACTTTCTAAGCACCTCATTAAAGATTAAAAAATTAGTGCATACTATCCTCAAAATTAGCTTATGATACAAGCTGCATGCCCAGCAAATTTTCCTGTACAACAACGTAAACAATATGAAAGACCCCAACCTAAATTACCTCAACATGTTTAAGTGACATCGACAGCATAAAAAGTAACATATTACCTGCAGAGGCCAAACATTCAGCTAGAGCAAGCAGGATCAACGAGGTTTTTTCCATATAAGTTCCACTCATGCATCGCAGGTACACAGACGATCACTAACATTCCTAATTTCTCTATTGTGATAAACCGATAAATAATATGAAGCTATAAATCTGTTTGAGAGGCCAAATTCAGTATAAGTGTGGGTGAGCACTTTATAAATCTTCCTAACCAAAAGTGTACCCATCATCAACTTTCATGAGCCCCACAACAGAAAATGTATTTATTCCTGTGTCAAGTTATAGGAAAATATATGATATAACAATCCTTCAAATATGGCACGTTACCTAAAACATGACAATTCAGGTATGACGTTTCAGTTATATTGCAGAGCTAACAATGAAATAAGGCAACCAAACATTGATCCTAATTTGTATGTGTAAATGAGTTCCAAAGCTTCTACGCCAAGTTATTGGCAAATATTGTCCAACTATCCTTCAATTATGGTGCATTATCTAGGACATGACAATTCAGCTATGACATTCCGGTTATTCTGCAGAGCTGAAAACAAAGAAGACCAAAAATTGATTGTAACTTGTATTTCTATGTGAACCCCGAGGCTTCTGTGTCAAGTTGTAGGTTGATACTATTCAGCTATCCTTCAATTATGGTGCATTATATTTGTAAGATATAACAATTCAGTCATGAATTATGATGCTTCAGTTAACTTGAGGAGCTGAAAATGAAATAAAGGAGGCCAAAACATGATCATAATTTCCAGGTATATGTGAAATCAATCATACTACAAATTCTTGTCGCAACTAATAATTGGCCAGCAAAACTAGCATTAGCAAATAATCTGACCTGCTGCTATCGGACCGCAGAACACAAAACAGAGATCGAAGAGAATACAAGCTACTAAGTAAGAACAGAGGGATACAAGTATTGTTAGTTGAAATAGACTACATATGTTTACTCAAGTCTGTCAGTAACATAACAAGAAATAGAACTGCCACGAGTTAATATGTATATTTGCAATTTGTCAGGTTTAGTCAATGTAAATCAGAGTGTCATGGGTTCAGACTTCAGAGCATTACAAGTTCAGTCTTTGGAGTGCCATTCAAGAAAATCATCAAATGTAATAGGACATGTTTTACCATCAATGAGTCGATTTGCATGAAAAAAATGAAAGATTTGTATCTAACACAAAGCACATAGTCAAATATAAAGTGCTGCTGCAGATCAACGCAAGCACAAGTTCAATATATGCAAAGCTACCAGACAGCCAAATAGGATTGAACTAACATTTCGAGCATTGGCTAATTATCACTTGGTAGGAAGAATTAATGCAAGCAAGAGCTGCTAATTAATAAAAAACAATGAGCCACTGAAAGCTACTGAGGTATTGCTACTTGCCAACAGAAATTAAACAAGTTCTTAGCAACAGACTTGCATGATCCACCCAAAAAAAAGTAGTACTAAAGACAAGCAAGTAATGATTGCATGATGGTTAGTTACAATAACAAGCAATGATGCTCAATAACCGCTGCACCATGAGCTCGAGGTAATTCCTGCTGTCGCTTACCGGCTATGAAGATGGGAACAGAGGCAAACTGAACACTGAAGGCGGCTGCAAGGATGAGCTCCAAGAACAAGATGGTTAGAGCTGTGAGCAGAACGCCAAAGGATATAGATGAATTGCACTCCAGTTTTTGAGAAATTAAAATAACCGTAGCCCTGAATCAACCCTATTTTCCATTCTAGCACTTGCTAACTGAACATGCTTTGAACCACCCTATTTTCCAAGCAAACCTACTTCACGAAGAACTAAGCACACTAGCTACCTTCGGAGTAGGGCAACAGTATGTTCTTCACTGATCGCAAAAAAAAAGGGCCGCCGCCACCATCGCATATCCCGTTGCGCTTGCAGAAGGCCACAAAGCCTGGATTTCGGAGCGATGGATCGGCACAGATCGACCGATCTCGCACCTGGACGCCGCGGAGCTCACGGACGAAGGAGTGATCCTATAGGGTAGCGCGAGCCGCCGCGGGCTGGCCTTTCCGGCAGCGGACGCCTCCGCGGCGGCGTGTGACCGGAGGGCGGCGACCACTGCCTCCACGAGCAGCCGGGAGCGACGGGCGCGGCTCGATGCGGACCTTGCACCCGGTGGAGGCCTGGCCGCGGCCGGTGAGTCGGAGACTCGGAGTCGTGGGTGGCGGACTGGCGGTGGCAGTGGCGGCGGTGGTACCGCGAGAATGAGTGAGGCGTGGCCGTTAGCCCATTAGCCCATTACCAGCGGCCCGGCCGCCGTAGGCTCGCCACTGGACTAGCTAGAGAGCCAGGGGATGGTTAAGCCATCCATCTTTAAAGCCCACCAAAGCCCATTAACTTATATATATGGTCAAATATGCTAATTCTCTGATTCTAAAAAAACAAATATGCGAATTCTCTCAACAATATGGTAAAAAGGATCCAACTTTTCGGTAGAACTAATTCAGCTTTTCAGTAGATCAGATTTAACATTTTCGTAAACCAAATTCAACAATTGAGATTCGAGTGTTGAAATTGAAATTTCAAAATGTTAAACATAGAAACTGGAATGTTGAAACGTAGAATCGGGAATGTTGCAACATTGAAACGGGAATGTTAAAACTTATAAACAAGAATGTTGAAACATGAAAACTGGAATGTTGAATGGCTTCGTGTATCCATGACTTCTTCTCCAATGGCCCTCCGAAGATGGTGGTGAGCGCCGCTGCAGCAAGCTTGCGGTCACGCGGGACAGCGAGACGGCAGCACGACGGCGGCGGGGGAGCTAAAGGTCGCCAGCGTGGGGAGGTGGAAGCAGCTCGTGGGCGCGGGAAGGCGGCGCGGGCGTGGGAAGGCGGCGTGCAAGAGAGTCGGTGGCTGCAGGGAGAGAGACGAGGAGGAGGAGCTAGGGTTATAGTTGTATCCAACGGATAGAATTAGTTGCACGAATCTCAAACACCACCTTCCGGAAGACGTATAGGATTTCCGAGCTAGCTAGGCTCAGCCCACACTGGACTACAAATAAGGAAGGGTGAGAGATGAGAGGAGAGTCAGCTCAACACACCCTAAATCTAGTTGAATGTTTTCTTTTTCATTTCAAATAACTATTTAAATTATCAGTACTTTAAATTAGTTATACAGGTAAAACAAATATAAAAACATATGATATATTTTAAGATATGGAGAATTCAATCAAAATTAAGTACATTATTATTAATAAAAAATGCCCATGTAAAATCAATTGGTGCATTAACATAAATTGTAGAAATATGTTATTGAGTATTTTTTAATACCTAAAAAACAATGTTTCCATACTTTTTGTGCCAATAATATAATCCAATAGCATGTGTTACAAAATATAACCAATTATTCACCAATTTGTTTTGTAAAAAAATTATTTCCTATGCTAAAAGTACAACGTAATTATCTAAATGTTTGAAAGATATAGTAATATAAACTTATTATTAAATCATAAATAAAAAACATAAGAAGAACAACATCATCATGAACCTAACTTGGTGGAAGTGAGACCCACCCTTTCTTTAAATACCTATGAAAAAACTTGTCATAAATTTGTGACGCTTGCTTGGTTGTCATAAAAAAACAATAGCATTTGTTACTAATATGTCAATGTAATAATTTATGAAGAATTGTGAGTGGCCTTAGTGACAAATATCTTATTTTGTCACTAAACCATACTAGCCCGTAGAAATCATCACAAAATAGAATGATATTATGACGTTTTGATTGGTTGTCATGAGAAAATCATCGTAGAAGGTCATATTTCCTATAGTGCCAGTATCAGATTGGAAATTAAAATCTATAGAAAAAAATTGTGGCTCATCAAAATGCAAGTAGAACATAAAATTTTCTTACTAAAGTAACTAATTTTCTTGTTGATTTAGCATGAGTTAACTACAAAATAAAATCCAACAAAAGGGAGAGATAAAGTGTCTCATACACTAAGAGAAAGTAAGGCATCGGGAGATTCGCTGACCTGCTTAGCGACGGCGGCATCTTCGACAGCGGCGGCGGGGTCCATAGGGACAGGGCGGGGGCGCCAAGAAGGTGCGAGGATGTAACACCTAATTTCACCTTTTCAGATTTTTTGAAATTTCAAATAAGCCTAAATTAATTTTATATGATTTATTGATATTATTAGGTACAAGCCTGATAATATAATATAATATAATATAATATAATATAATATAATATAATATAATATAATATAATATAAT
Organism: Cenchrus americanus; assembly: GCA_947561735.1. Classification (NCBI taxonomy): domain Eukaryota; kingdom Viridiplantae; phylum Streptophyta; class Magnoliopsida; order Poales; family Poaceae; genus Cenchrus; species Cenchrus americanus. The sequence continues at coordinate 42,603,600 of OX387242.1, read as the reverse complement.
ATAATATAATATAATATAATATAATATAATATAATATAATATAATATAATATAATATAATATAATATGTATATAGAGACACACACACATTTTGTTTGATGCATTCAGGTGCATTTTATTTGAGTGTTGAATTCAAAATTGTTTCAATTCAAATGTGTTTGTTGGATTTGGAAAATATTTTCTTTTTTCTTTTGGCCCAAAATTTACATGCCGCCCAGCCCAAACCGGGCACCCTCATCGTGCGTCACAACCCAGTTCCTTGGCGGGCCCAGTCTCTCAGCTTGGCCCAACTCTCCTCCCTTCCTGCTAGCTCGCTCTTCCTCTCACTGACAGGTGGGCCCACACTCGCCATCTCCTTCCTTACTTCCTTCCTTCCGCACCTGACCCACACCTGATCGAGTCGCGCCATCCATTGCACCTCTTCGCCTCCCGCTGCACCTGCCCAGCTCTCATGAGTGTGCCGCACCCGTCATGCACTTCAAATAGTCGCCCCTTCCCCTCCTTCCTCAACAAACAACATTCACCTTCTGGCACCTGGGCGCCAACTCGGCGCCTAGGCCATGCCTTGATAAGTATGGGCTAATCTAGATTTAATCCTGAATTTTAACAAATTTGTGTCGATTCACTACCTTGTACTAGATATAAGAGATAGGCCTAGTAGTGTCGTATAGGTGAGACATAGTGATTCCTCGCGTAGCGTATCATCGCATAAGTCATGTACACCCACAATGCGGACAGCGTTGCCTGCAGAGCAGCAAGCGAATAATAATTTTCAGAAAGAAGCCAAGAAATTAAACTAGTCATCAAAGTATATGTACTGTAGATATCATCTCGATTCTTACATACCCGGAGGAAATTTATTATCGTGAAGGGGCGGCACACATCCTCCCGTACCGCGTCCCAGGCGAGGGCGAGGGCGTGCATATGGGTGACTCCGCCGCCGAGAAAATAAAAGCGCCGCCGTGCCCTAGCAAGTCAACGACACGATCTAATCGTAACTAAATATCAAAAATTTATCTATCTATACTATAAAAAACGAGTTAAATTGAAAATAATTATTACCCAGTTCAGGTCCATCATATCTCTCACGCTGGACCCACGGTATGGACCAAATATTAGCAAAACTTTGGAATTCGGAGGCAATCGCTCACGCAAGCGGTGTGTGCACCATAATTCTCATTAAACGACGATTCTGCGAGAATCGCTTTGTATTCAACGTCATCGATTACCCGGCGGTCCGGTCACGGTCTCGACACGACACGCCCCGGCCCGGCCGGCGAGGCGAGCGAGCGCGCGCGCGTGTTGCACGCCCTTCTCCTTTTACCAACTTCACAAGTGGTCCACCATTGGTCCACCCTTTAAGTTAGTTAAGATTCTCATTAGCTTTCAATGCGGGATTCAATCCCTAACATTTATTTGTGGACCTTTTTAATTCTTAAGATTAATTGAGACTAAATGCCCCAAGGCCCAATTAATCCCACAATCCCCACCAAGAATTTCAAGGTACACAAAGAAATGTCCTCTTCTCAACTCTTGTTTTGATATACTGACTTTATGGTGGAGACTGTTAAGTTGAACATCCACCTGAGACAAAAGCTACACTCATTCACAACTGACCAATGGACTATGCCTTGAATTGGCGGTTTCGTGCAAACAAGTTTGACTAGAGCCCCTTGCCAATACTAGGTCGCTATAAGCATCCCCTCGGGTTGGAGCGTATAAGTCATACTCCGTGCCTTTCATGGGTATCTAGAGATCACCCTATCTCATAGATTGTGACTAGCAATCGGACCCATATAGGTGCAATCCTTTAAGATGTTCCGTAGGCCAACATCTTTGCTCCTCTTTGAGCCACTCGGATCACATTAAGGTTTTTTCACCAACCTTGCCGTACGATTTTAGAAGAGAAATGCATCTCTCTTTGGAATGAGCCCTTTACAAAGGTTCTCTTCTCTCTCGTTAAACGGTAGTTTGTTGCACTATCCTAATTCACGGGATCTCCGATCACATAGGACAGGTTACCACTACTGAATAACGCTGACGGGTCTCAAGCCCAATTCCCTGGATGCATTGTCTATCACATTACGTGAAAGACCCTTTGTGAATTGATGCGCGCATTCTTAGCCGTTTGGATGTAGTCCAAGGCTATCACTCCGGAGTTTCTCATTTTCCTGACAGATTTCAGCCGCCTCTTTACATGCCTAGATGACTTCATGTTGTCCTTTGAACTATTCACCTTGACAATCACCGTTTGATTATCACAGTTCATGAGGACTACCGGTATCGGTTTTTCAACTACCGGTAAATCCATAAGGAGTTCACGAAGCCATTCAGCCTCAACTGTGGCGGTGTCCAATGCAGTGAGTTCTGCCTCCATAGTTGACCTCGTTAAGATGGTCTGCTTGCAAGACTTCCAGGAGACAGCGCCACCTCCAAGTGTAAACACATATCCACTTGTGGCTTTAATCTCATCCGCATCAGAGATCCAATTCGAATCACTATAACCCTCTAGTACCCTAGGATACACGGTATAGTGAATCGCGTAGTTCATTGTTCCTTTCAGATAGCGCATTACCCGTTCAAGAGCTTCCCAATGAGCATCTCCCGGGTTAGACACGAATCGACTCAGTTTGCTTACAGCATATGCGATGTCGGGTCTAGTAGCGCTAGCTAGGTACATTAGTGAACCAATGATTTGGGAGTATCTTAGCTGATCTCTCATTATTCTTATGTTTTTCCTTAACATTTTACTAGCATCATAAGGTGTTGGAGCTGGCTTGCAGTCGTTGTAACCAAAACGACTCAAGATTTTCTCCACATAATGAGATTGTGTAAGAACAACCCCACCATCACCTTCTCTCACTAGTTTAATGTTTAGAATCACATCGACCTCCCCCAAATCTTTCATCTCGAAGCTTTGAGACAAGAATTCTTTCACTTCCTTAATCGCATTAAGGCTTGTCCCAAATATCAGTATGTCATCTACATACAAACATAGGATCACTCCTTCGCCCCCACCATAGCGATAGTACACACATTTGTCAGCTTCGTTCACAACAAAGCCAACTGACGTTAAAGTTTTGTCAAACTTCTCATGCCATTGCTTAGGAGCTTGCTTAAGACCATACAAAGATTTTACCAATTTACACACCATCCCTTCTTGACCTTTTACTACGAATCCATCTGGCTGATCCATATAGATCTCCTCCTCCAACTCTTCATTTAGGAAAGGCTGTCTTAACGTCCATCCGGTGAACGATAAGACCATGGGAAGTCGCCAAGGAAAGTAGTACTCGAATAGTGGTCAATCGGGCAACCGGTGAGTAAGTATCGAAAAAATCTTCTCCTTCTTTCTAAGTATAGCCTTTAGCCACCGGCCTTGCCTTGTACTTATCAATAGTACCATCGAGCCTAAGCTTTTTCTTGAACACCCACTTGCATCCTACAGGTTTGCACCCACGGGACGCTCCACAACCTCTGAAGTACCATTAGACATAATAGAATCCATCTCACTCCGAACTGCTTCCTTCCAATAGTCAGCATCCGGAGAGGAATATGCCTCTTCAATGGTTTTAGGAGTGTCATCCATGAGGTACACAATGAAATCATCCCCAAAAGACTTTGCAATCCTCTGTCTCTTGCTCTTTCTAAGAGCTTCATTGCCATCCTCCTCAGGAATTTCCTCATGTGGTTGTTCATTGTGTTCTATCGAAACAGCAGGTTCTTTGGGTTCATTATTAATAGACAATTCATGACTAAATGTGCTATCTACCTCTTTCATAGGAAAAATGTCCTCAAAAAATGTAGCGTCTCCGGATTCCATGATGGTGCCAACATGCATATCGGGTACTCCGGACTTCACTATTAAAAACCTATAACCCACACCGTGTAGAGCATAACCAAGAAAGATACAATCGACGAGTTTTAGGTCCTAGTTTACGTTTCTTGGTTATAGGCACATTCACTTTGGCCAAACATCCCCAAGTCCGTAAGTATGAAAGTGTTAGCCTTTTCTTTTCCCATTCCTCGAATGGTGTTATCTCTTTGTTCTTTACAGGAACACGATTCAGGACATGACTTGCAGTCAATATAGCCTCACCCCACCATTCCTTGGAAAGTCCCGCTGTGTCTAACATGGCGTTAACCAAATCAGTTAGAGTGCGGTTCTTTCTTTCGGCTACCCCGTTTGATTGAGGTGAATAGGGAGGCGTCCTCTCATGAATTATTCCGTGTTCCTCACAGAACGCAGTGAAAACATTAGAAAAATACTCTCCACCACGATCAGACCTAATTCTTTTGATCTTTCTCTCAAGTTGGTTTTCTACTTCAGCTTTATAGATTTTAAAGTATTGTAATGCTTCATCTTTAGACTTCAACAAATAGATATAGCAAAATCTAGTACAATCGTCTATCGAGTCATGAAAAACTTTTTACCACCTTTTGTCAACACACCATTCATCTCGCATAAATCGAATGAATTAGTTCTAGAGGAGCCAAGTCTCTCGCCTCGGTAGAAAAATGAGGCTTGCGAGGTTGTTTTGATTCAACGCACACATGGCACTTAGAATTTTTGACTAAGGTAAATTTCGGAATTAAACTCAAGTTTGCAAGACACATCATACAACCAAAATTAACATGACAAAGTCGCGAATGCCAAACATTTGACTCATCATTAACATTCGAGACATGGTTCACAACTTTATTACAATCATATGACAAAGAAAAGCGGAACAGGCCTCCGCTATCATAACCTTTTCCAATAAAACTTCCAAACTTAGAAATTACACATTTATTGGATTCAAAGACTAATTTAAAACCATCTCTACACAGTAGAGACCCGCTGACTAAGTTCTTCTTGATAGTAGGGACTCCGCTCGCACGTTCTTCAATTGAACGATCTTTCCCGAAGTAAGCTTTAGATCGACCGAACCAACACCAAGAACACGCGCATGTGATCCGTTTCCCATCAACAAGGAGGAAATTCGGCCCGCTTGGTAAAAGGAAAACAAGGAAATGTCGGCACAAACATGAATATTAGCACCCGTATCAATCCACCAATCGGTGACCGACATACGAAAGGATCGTAGGTAAAAGATTACCGTACCCCGACGTTCCACCAGTCTCACTAATAACCATGTTGGCACTCTTGCCATCTTTCTTATCCTTGCGATCCGACACTTTGCGGCGAAGTGCTCCGTGCTACCACGAGAAAGGCACTTTCCGGTTGGCGGCTTTTTCTGCTTGAACTGAGCCGTCTGCTTAGCCTTTGATTGGTTTTGATGCGGCTTGTTCTTCTTTTTGAATGCATTGTTGTTCTTCTTCTGCACCAAGTTAGCACTAGAAGACCCAACAATCCCTTTACCATGTGTCTTGTCCTTTGCTCTCGCCTTCTCTTCAACATCAAGAGTGCCGATAAGATCGACAACAGCAAACTCTTGCCTCTTGTGTTTTAGAGAGGTTCCAAAGTCCTTCCAAGAAGGTGGTAACTTGGAGATAATACCTCCAGCCACAAACTTGTCAGGCAACTTACATGGTGCATTCTTGCTATAGTTCTCAAGATCTCTAGCTAGCGCTCGAATCTCATGGGCTCGCTCTACCACGAACGGTTTCAACCATTTTGTACTCATAGAGTCGTTCCATGACATATAGCTCACCACCAGCATCGAAACCCCAAATTTAGCCTCAAGCGCATCCCAAATATCTTTGCCACTTGGCGGCGGAAGGTACGTGTCCACAAGGTTTTCGCCGAGAACACTCAAGATGGCACCACGAAATAGGTTATCGACGCCTCGAAAGCCTTCTCCTCCTCCCGGAGAAAACTGTTCGGGCTTCCCCTGTATGACATGCATGATGCTCATCGCTGTCAACCAATACGTAACCCTTTGCTTCCAACGCTTGTAATTTGAACCATCGAAAACATTTGGTTTGAGCGTTGCAGCGAAACTAGTTACCGAAAGCCTATCAACAATATAAGGTTTTTGGATTGTTAGACAATTAGGCAATTTTCGGTACATTTTAATTCCAGAAATTATTAACAAATTCATGACGAATATAAGTGATCCCGTGAGAACAAAGTATGTGCATGTGTTCAAGTTAAATCTCAAATAAAACTCGAACAAAATTACACATAAGAGGTTTAGTGTGTACCCAAAGGCGGGACGGTTGACGGAGTCAACCGGTGCGCCGTTATCCCCTGGAATAGACATGCTACTCGTGGAGGGACCTTGTTCGGTGTAGTCGTACAGAGGTGATGCAGTGGCGAGTCGTTGCAGTGAAGTCCCACGAACGGCCTTCGGGAAGTAGTCGTTCACGCGGAGAACGTAGTCGTACTGGAAGTAGTCGTTCACGTGGTGGACGTAGTCGTACTGGGAAGTAGTCGTTCACGTGGAGGACGTAGTCGTACTAGAGAGCGAGCAGGCGCGTACGGGTACGCTCCCCAAAAACCTTATCGCCCGCCTATCCCGAGCAGGATCGCTAGGCGGACGAGGTTCGGAGGCAACTGCTCACGCAAGCAGTGTGCGCGCAAAGCTTGCGTTGGGAATGGCAGAGAGCAGCAACACAGAGGGAGAAGAGAGAGGTCTCCTAAGCAGGAGTACCTGGGTGTGAGAATGTGTGTCTGTGCCAGAGGAAGGAGTCCTCTTATGTAGGCGCAGAGAAGAGGAGGAGGGAATGAACTTGGACGTTGCTGACCACCATAATTCTCATTAAACGACAGTTACCAGTAAATGCTGTATTCAACGTCATCAGTTACCAGTAACGGTCGTTTTAATACAGAGGATTATGGTCGACATGAATGACCGACATGAATGACAAAAACAAGTGCATACACATCACGGTCACGGTCACGGTCTCGACTCGACTCGACTCGACTCGACTCGACACGCCCGTATAAAAAAATTGATCGACCTGTATAAAAAAATTGTTCCACCTGTATACAAAAATGTTTCACCTGGAACAACTATGTTTTCACTTGGAACAAATTTCTTTCGATTTAGAACAATTAGCTTATTTAATTCATTGGTCTACAGATGCATACTATTATTGCTCTACGCGTCGAGTATTTATTTCAACTTGTTACATCAAACCATAGCAAATTTCATCTTCATGCAGATTTTTTATCATCCAATGTAGGGATTTCTTGTTTAAAAGATGCATTTTTATTAATAATGTTTTTTAACATACTCTATTTTTTATTTTATTTTCAGGCGCATTTGTTTTCGCCTTTGATGCTTCTTGTGATGGGACAAGTTCAAAATATTTAGATGCATTAGTAATTTATTATGCTTCTAGCGATGGCATGATATGACATATTATCTTTTTTGTAACTAAATGTTTTATTTTAGAACATTGTAATTTTATACAGTTGAACAAGTCATAATATATTTATATTGTAACTAAATATCCATCTTTAACATCTACAAGCGTTAAGTTAATCGCCATATTATGATAGGAAAATGCGCGACGGATAAAGAAAATAGAATGCGACCCAAAAACACTTAAAAAACAAAAGTGTCACGTGACTGAAAAAAAGTAAAAAAAAACAACACAACTGAAAAAACTTTTTAAAAAAAGTCCAACAAAAGAAGCGCAAGAGCAACGGCTGCAAAATCATCCGCGTCCACGCGTCACGGCGGCCAGCACGGGGCTCCTCGCCCGCGCATCTGCCAGCAGGGGTGTTCCTGTCCGGACACCCGGACAGGGAGTCTCTCCCAGTTTCATTGGCAAGTCTTCCGGCTCGAGCAGAGTCATAGCTGTGCCGTAAGTCAGCGAAGCCGTGGCGTCTTCGCACAAGCTCCGGCCTCATCGGTCGGTCCCCGGAGGCATCGTACGGTCGTACCAGAGAGCTCCACCTGCCCCCATGGCGGAGTGGCTGTTCACACAGTAATTTGCCAATGGGAATTTAAGGCCCGACTTCACGTATGAACGATCGACATCATACTACCACGGTTGGATCGCCATTCCTGTTCCTGCTGTGCTGTGTTGCGATGCTGGGCGGCAGCGGGGGCGGAGGCGCCGCGCTGCAGGTCGCCACCGCCCTCGCCGTGGTGGCCGCGACGATGTGGCTGTGGTTGACGCTAGCGCGGCTGGTGTGGCGGCCTTACGCCGTCGCGAGGGCCTTGGCGCCGCGCGGCAGGGCATCCGTGGCCCGCCGTACCGGGTCTACTACGGCAACTCCAAAGAGACCAACGCGATGCGTGGGAGTCCCCCGCCGCCGCTGCAGGCGGCGGGGAGGTGACGGTGGAGGTCGGGCGCCAGTTCACGGAGCTCACCGCCGACGTGATCTCGCACACGGCGTTCGGGAGCAGCTACAGGGAAGGGAAACAGGTGTTCATTGCGCAGCGAGAGCTCCAGATGATGGCCTTCACCTCCATGAACGGCAGCCGTGTCCCGGGGATGCCGACCAAGTCCAACCGCCGCCGGTGGAGCCTCGAGAGGAAGGTGCGGGACACGCTCATGGCCATCATCGACGGCCGCCTCAAGCAAGCCAAAAATAACAGCGGAGGCTACGGCAGCGACCTACTCGGGCTCATGCTGGAGGCCAACGCCGCCGGGGAGGGAGACGGCAAGAGTGCCATGAGCATTGATGGGTTAATCCAGCTATGCACTGACCATCTGCAGCTTAGGTGGCAATCCAAGTCAGCAGGAGGCGCGAAGACTGATTTCAAATCCATCAACAGGCGGCGCACTCACCACGCGCCCACGACGTCGTGCACTAGAGCAGTTGCAGAGTGCCCGGCATGTATCAGTGTGTTTGAATTTTTCTCTTAGAAATCGTGTGTTGTAAAGGCTGGATTATAAAGCCTAGACGTAGTGCTTGTTAGCAGTAGCTTAGAGCAACTTCAAGAGATGGGCCATCTTGGCTTAACTACCGTAACCGTGTGTTTGGTTGGAGAGCCGCGGGAGCGGAGCGGAGCGGCTCCGCTCCGCAGGCTGTTTGGATGCGGAGTGGCGGGAGCGGAGCGGCTCCGGTGGAATATTCCCCTCCCGGATCCGGGTTGGCTCCGTCCCTCAAAATTCGAGGGACAGAGCCGCTCCGCTCCGGAGTGCGTCTCGCGTCACCTCTCTCTCATTTTTCTCTCGCCCGCATGAAACGACCCGGATTTCCGCGAACGGAATCCCGAATCTCGCACCCTCGGTGGTAGTCCCGGAGGGCTACCACGTGCAATCCCCGTCTCGGCCGATTCCAAAATCCATACAGAAAGGTAAAAACAATGAAATAGAGTACATCATTTATTTTATTACATTAATCAGAGTACATCTCTTCGGCACATGCCGGTACAAGTCCAACAGATCGAATCAAACATAAATAAAACGTCTAGCAGCGGCTCCATGAGAGCGCGGGAAACTCCATCTCCGCAGGCAGCTCAAGTGTAGGAAGAGCTCTAGTCCACCCGCACGTCGTTGTCGAAGTCGTAGTCCGGCTCGCGTCGAGTCACCGTGGTCTACCCGATAAGCGGGTAGGTCATGTCGGCTTCCCAACAAAGAGGCAAAAGCGGTGTATAATCTACTATGCATGAGACATCCCTAATTTGGTCGTAGAAAGCTTAAGCAAAGCGGCGGCGCAACGTACAAGGTAAGCGAGAATACGGCTATGAGGTCCACACCTCGGGGAAGCTTCCGCTTCCGAGGTCCACACCTCGGGGGTCCACACCCCGCTCAAGGAGTTCCACACCAAAACTCCGGATCTCAACCACGATCCGCATCCCAACTCTCTTCTCGCGATGTGGGGCCCACCGGCTCCTATCCCCACATCTCAACGGCCGAAGCCGGCTCACACACTCGGGGGAGAGAAGAAGCACAAGAGAAGTGTAACTAGTCGGGTGAGAGATCGAAAGACTCGTCCATAACCAGTGGACACGGACTATAGCTATAGGTTTAACACTCGCGAGGGTTGTACAACCGTACCCGCCCGAATAGGTCCGAACCGGCCGTCACCGTGTCCGACCCTACCATACGGCCGAAGCCCAAGTAAGTGGATAGTACCCTTCCGCATCTCCGAGCCCCGGCCCGGCCTCCGCGGCGAGCTCGTACTACCCGCGAGAGGTCCCTCGAAGCCGTGGAACCCTTCCCCGGCCTCGCCAGGGCAAAGTCTACTAAGGAGGGCAAGACCACTCCCGACACGATCACACCGAACCTCCTGCAGGAGGGGTGCTATCCACTACAAGTCTCACCCCGCACCCCCGCCCAATACAAGGCGGGCGGTCTGTACGAAAATAGTCATTCGAAACAAGGTCAACTGACGATCGGTCCTTAAGGGGCCGAGAGCGAGCACTCAACATTTCCATCCCACACGACACGACCCTCGGGTAAGAGGCCGCATCGCATCTTCCCTCGGCGGCCGTTCACAAGTAACCAAGCGGCTCGCTCCCGCCAAACACGGCAAGGGGGTACGCAACCCGTAACGCACGCTAGAATCACACCGAGATACCCACATCTCAGACCAAACCCAGAGCACCATCCATAATCAAGCAACAAAAGTATGGATAGTTGAAGTAAGGGGCTAGCTAGGGGTCTGTAGCTAGTCCCGCAGGTAGTAGATCAAGGAACAGGATATATTAAATATCAAGGCATGGCTATTAAACGGGTTATGCAATTCACCAGATCAATGCATTAAAGTAAAGCACTAGCAGCTACAAAGCAACATAGGATCTATATGGTTGGGAGTGACATGACACCTTCGTTGCCGTTGAAGCGAGCCGTCGTCCGGAGCGGTGTACTCGGGGTCCTCCACGTCCTCTCGGTCGAAGCTCGGGTCCGCGGCACGAGATTCGACGCGAGAATAAGATAACGGTGCACATCTAAGCAATAACTCCAAATAAATTCCAATTTAGAAGATCCCAAAAGAACCCAAACTACCTACAATCGGCAAGGTTTCGCAAATACGGATTTATAGGAATTAGTTTTGTATTTTTATCGAGTTCTCTATAATTTATTATGGATTTTTAAAGGTCAAAAACATTTTCCGGAATTTTAAAACGAGAAAAGAAAAGGGTTTTCTCGTTCCATGGGCCGAAGGTGGGCTGAAAGGCTAACTGGGCTGAAAACAGCCCTTTGGGCTCGGTCCATCGGACCCGGGCGAGGGGAAGTCCGAGAAAACCCCCCCCGGTTTTCCGGGCGCGGCCTCATACCACAAGTTGGGCCCCTCTCTTAAAGCGCCGGGCTCCTAAAGCGGCCCGACGGGCCCGACGGCTCTTATGGCCCGGCCCAACGCCGATGGCCCGGCGGCCTTTCCCTTTTCTCGCGGCCCGGGGAAGACAGGGTCCCGCCCCCTTACTCGGCGGCCGGCCGCCGCGCCCGCGCGCGTCCTCGCCGCGCGCGCGCATCGGCGGCGGCGCGTCGGGGCGAACCCCGGGCTCGGCGGCGGGGTGCGCCTCGGCCTTCCCACTCTCTCCCCGGCGCTCACGCACGCTCGCGCCGCTCGAAGGCCGGCTAACGGATCACCCGCCACGGCGCGCGGCGCGACGCCATGGCCCGGCCGCGCGTGCGCCTCCCCCGGTGCGGACGAAGCCCCGGGCGCGCCGGGGTGCGACCGGTACGGATTCGGCGCACACTCACCCGCAAGACCCGCCCACACAACACAGACTAGGCGTGGGACGCCCGCCCGCGAGCTCCACCGGTGGCGGGGCCACGGCCATGGCGCGCATGGGTGCGGCCGGCCGGCGCCCGCGCCCACCTCCACCCGCAACAACACACCCACGGCACGAAGGCCGGGTCACGAAGCGCGTCTCAAGCCCTCCCCGCGACGGCTCGCCCGCAAACACGCCGCGGCGGAAAAGCAAACCGGTTCACCGGCCGGCGCGCGCGACGCGCGTTCGGCGCGGCGCACGGCGGCGCGCGCGCACGACGACGCGGCACGGGGTGTTCCCCGGCCCCCACCGCGAAGCTCCCCGAACCCAAAACAGCGACAAAGACCGGGACGTCACGGCTTGGGGTAGCCACGACCCCCGGCCGCCGCTTGCACGGCGCGACGCGGCGCGACGCGGCGTCGCCCATGGGGAGGCGGCGGCGCGACGCGCTCGGACGGGCGGCTCGACGGCACGCGCACGGGCGGAGACAACTAGCGCGTCCGGCGCAAGGAGAGGAGAGGGAAGACCACGGTGCTCACCGTGGGTCGGCGATGTAGACGTAGCGGCCCGGCGTGGGTGGCGGCGCGGCATCGGTGTCCACGACGTCGCTCGACCCCTCGTTCCGGTCCGGCTCCCCTTCGTACACGAACGGCGCCTCCCCCTCGTCCGGCTCCTCGCGAACCCGTCCCGCCTCCGCGACGCGCGCCGGCGGTGGCGCGCGTCGGCTCCCCGCCACGCCCTCGCTCTTCCCCAACTCCCCCCTTCCTTCTTCCCCCCTCCGGCGGGCGGCACCGGCAAGGGGGCAAAACCCCCAATGTGGGTTGGTAGCGGTGGTTGGTAGGCTCGGCTCTTCCCCTCTTTTTGAATCCACGGCGCCGCGAGGTCAAGGCGAAATCCCGGCGGTGCCCTCCCCCCGGCTTGGACCGCTTGGCACCCGAGGCGGCGCGCGCTTGCCCTCTCTCCTTGCTCTCGCGGCCTACGGGACTTGGCTCGGGGGCAAAATAGGCTTTTTCCCCGGCGGTGCCGGCTCGGTTCGCGCGCGGGCGTCCGGCCCCCCCTCGGCGTGCGCGGCGGCCGGCCGGCTCGGCCACGGCCCGCACCGCGCGAGCGGGTGCGACGGGACCGGCGGCGCGCGCGCGCGGGGCCGGGCCGGGCCGGTTCGCCGGTAGGTGTAAAAGGGGGAAGGGATAAGGCCGACACGCGGGAACCACCGGTCGGTGGGTGAAAGAGAGAGTGAAGGGGGCAGCCGCGGTGCGGGTTGGTTGGGCCGGTTCCGGTCGTGGGTCGGGCCGGTGCATCGCAAGGAAAAAGAAGAAACGGCCCACTCGCTCTCTAGTCGCTCTCTCGCCTTTTATAACAAATGGGTTTGAATAAGGGTTTGAATAAGGGTTTGAATTTGATTCCCTTCCAATTTCAAACATCACTCATAAGAACTCCAAATAATCCAAAGAAAAGCCAACTCACTTATTATACCATATTTTAAATATAAGTTTTTATAAATAGGATAAATTAGTGTAGAATTTGGTGAGAGGCTAGCAATTTTGGTTCAAAAATTGATAGCACCCAAATGCAGCAAAAAGTTTTAAATTTTCGCAAAATTTACACACCTAATATCCTGGGTTGTTACATTCTCCCCCACCACCGAGAATCTCGTCCTCGAGATTTAGTCCTCGACCTCCCCTGTGAACAAGTGAGGGTACTCTTTCCTGAGATCCGCTTCCTTCTCCCATGTTGCCTCTCGCTCTGTATGGTTGCTCCACAACACTCTACAGAAAGGAATGGTAGTTCTCCTTGTTTCCTTGACAGCTCTGTCCAAGATTTTCTCAGGGTATTCTATATATTCCAGGTTGTCTTGCAAGTCAAGCAACTCCATGGGCACTTGCTTTGCCTCCACTGCCTTCTCACTCTTCTTCAGCTGTGACACGTGAAACACTGGGTGAACTCCTGCCATTGTCTCGGGTAGTGCAAGCTGGTAGGCCAAACTCCCAATCCTTCGGGTGATAGGGTACGGTCCCACGTACCTCGGTGCAAGCTTTCCCTTCACCAAGAACCTCCCCGGTTCCTCGGAGCGGTGAGACTTTCAAGTACACTCGTCGCCAACCGCAAAGGTCAACTCTCTCCTTCTCTTGTCGGCATAGCTCTTCCGACGACTTTGGGCGGTTTTCGGGTTCTCACGAACTTTCTCAACTTTCTCCTCTCGCTTCCTCAATGATTGCTGGCCCAAACAGAGCTCGCTCTCCAACCTCCCCGACCAAGCTAGCGGGGTCCCGCACTTTCGACCGTAAAGTGCCTCAAAGGGTGCCATCCGGGAGACTTGCTTGAAAGCCGTTGTTGTACGAGAACTCGCAAACGGCAAACGCTCTCCCAATCGGTACCATAGGTGAGTGCACAAGCTCGTAGCATGTCCTCCAGGACCTCGGTTAACCCTCTCTCGTCCGACCATCCGTCCGTGGGTGAAAAGCCGTGCCGTAGCCGAGTGTGGTGCCCATAAGCTTGTGGAAGCTCGCCAAAACTTGGAGACAAACTATGGCCCTCGATCGGATACAATGCTTCCGGGTGCTCCGTGCGGCCCCGAGTATGTGCTCTACGTACGGTTCGCCAACTTCTCGGTTGCATACCGGTCTTCACCGGCACAAAGTGAGCCACTTTGGTCGATCGTCCACTATGACCCAAACTGAGTCGTTTCCTTTTGGTGTTCTAGGGAGTCCCACCACAAAGTCCATGGAAATGTCCTCCCACTTCCACACTGGGATATCCAACGGCTTCAACAAACCAGCAGGTTTCTGATGTTCGATCTTCACTCTGCTACAAGTGTCGCAACAGGCCACGTAGTGTGCTATGTCCTTCTTCATGTCCTTCCACCAGTACCTGATCTTCAGATCTCTGTACATCTTTGTGCTGCCCGGGTGAATCGAGTACCTCGAGTCGTGAGCTTCTCTCATGATCTCGCTCCCGAATTGCCTTGTCTTGTGGTACACGGATCCGTTCTTTCAACCACACCGTGCCCCTTGTTCGTCAACCCGGTAGTCCTCTCGCTTTGCCCCGCTTCATTAGTTCTTGCGAGACCTTGATTTCTCGCACACTCCTTCGGGGTCGTTCGGATTCGCTCCTCCAGGTCATAGGTCACTTGCATCACGTTGACTCGGCCTTGGTCTACAATCTCGATTCTCAGCTTCTCTAGCTCTTCATGCAAAGCAGGTTGCTCTTCTTTTACCATGAGGTTGTTGCAGTATGTTTTCCGGCTCAGTGCATCTGCCACGACGTTAGCTTTGCCTGGGTGGTAGTTGATCTCGACGTCGTAGTCCTTGATCGGCTCTAACCACCGTCTCTCGCCTCATGTTCGGCTCGGTCCGTGTAAAGAAGTACTTCGGGCTCTTGTGGTCGGAAAACGGTTCCACACTTGTTCCCTATCGTGTAGTGTCTCCGCATTTTGAGCGCATGCACAACGGTACCGCCACTCCAAGTCGTGTGTCGGGTAGTTCTCCTCGTGTTTCTTCGGTACTGTCCGGAAGCATAAGCCACAACTTTCCCTTCCCCGCATCGGCACACAACCAAGACCCCGCCTTGAAGCGTCACAAGAGACCACAAAGTCTTTCTTGATATCCGGCAGGTGTAAGCACCGGGGCTATGGTGAGTCTCTTTTTCAGCTCTTGAAAGCTCTTCTCACACGCTTCGACCACTCGAACTTTGTGTTGTTCTTGAGCAACTCTGTCATTGGCTTTGCGATCTTGGAAAAGCTCTCAATGAACCTCCGGTAGTATCCTCGCCAACCCAAGGAAGCTCCCGACATCCGTCACGTTTAACGGCCGCTCCCACTTGGTCACCGACTCTACCTTGGACGGGTCCACGGCTATCCCCTCTCGCCGACAACACGTGTCCCAAGAACGCGACCTTCTCCATCCGGAACTCGCACTTGCCGAACTTGGCGTACGGTTTCGCCGCCTCGGCCTCTCTAGCACAACTCTCGTGTGCTCCTCGTGCTCCTCGGTGGTCTCGCAGTAGATCAAGATATCATCGATAAACACCACTACAAACCTGTCCAACTCTTCCATGAAGACCTTGTTCATCAAGTTCATGAAGTAAGCGGGGGGCGTTGGTCGGCCCGAAAGAAACCACCACGAACTCGTACAAGCCGTAGCGTGTGGTGAAGGCCGTCTTGGGTATATCCCGCTCTCTCGATCTTCATCTCGGTGGTAGCCTCGACCTCAAGTCGATCTTGGAGAAGAACCTTGCCTTTTTGAGTCTATCCAAGCAAATCCTCGATCCCGGGTAGTGGGTACTTGTTCTTGATTGTCATCGAATTGAGCGTGCGGTAGTCAATGCACATCCTCTTTGTACCGTCTTTCTTCTCCACGAAGAGCACTCGGTGAACCCCACGGCGAGGCACTCGGCCGAACAAACCCTTGCTCGAGCAACTTCTTGAGCTGTTTCTTCAACTCGTCCAGCTCGTCGGACGACATCCTGTACGGACTCTTTGCAACGGGCCCTGCCCCTGGCATCAGCTCAATCACAAACTCCACGTCCCGGTCTGGGGGTAACTCCGTAAGCTCCTCTGGGAACATGTCCGGAAACTCACGGACCACTGGGATTTCTTTAATCTCTTTCCCACTCATGTTGCACAACATCGTAGCAACCTTCGGACTCTGTGGCTCGATCCGCACTGTGGTTCCGCTGGGGTGTTCAAGCTGTATCACTCTGGGGTTGCATGAGACTATCCCGTTGTGCTTTGCCAACCAATCCATCCCTAAGATCACGTCTATCCCGGTAGACTCCAAAACCGTCAAGTCCGCCGTGAACGGTAGCCCCTCAAACACCATCCTCACTCCCCCGCACTCTAACGTACTCCTCTTCTCTCCTAGCGGAGAGCTAGTCAAGATAGGCCTTGGTCGAGGCTTAGTGGGTAAAGACCTTTCTTTAGCAAACTTGGTAGAAATATACGAAAACCGAGCTCCGGTATCAAACAAAACAAGTAGCCAAAACCGAGTCAACAAGGAACTCACCAAGTGTGACGTCGGGTGCGGCCGCCGCATCCTCGCCGGTGAGGTGGTTCGGACGGCCTCGAGTAGCCGGCGGCCGAGCGCTCCTCTGCCGTGTACGGGGTGGCTGTCCTCCCGGTGCCGGTGGCTTGGCTGGGGTCTGGAACTGAGAGCTGCGGCTCTGACTCCCTGGTGGTACCTGCTGGGGACACTCAAACGACTTATGCCCAACCTGACGGCAGTTGAAGCATGTCACCTTGGATCCGTCTGCTGCCTGCGGTGGTGGCCTCGGCTTCCGAGCGTTTTCGACCTCCGTGCCCACCCCGGGTGGGCTCTGCTCTGCGGCTGAGACTGAGTGACGTGGTGCCTCTGCTGAGTCTGGTGGCCCTGTGTGTAGCCTGTCCTCTCGCCTCCGGGGTGGACACCGAGCGTCCCCGCCCGGTCCGTGCGCTTGGACTTGCTCCCACGTACCTCCATGTACTCCGGCCTTGACCTCTCCACGATCGGTGCCTTGTCGATAATGGAGCGAAGTGTCGGGCGGTCGTGCGCGGACAAGTGGTGTGCCATCCCCTTGTGCGGCCCCTTCTCCGAACCGAAACCTTCTTCTTTTCGTGTCGGTGTCGTCCGGCGCGTACCTCATCGGCCTCCCGGTAGCGGTTGGCGTACTCCCCGCACCGACATGTTTCCCATCTTGAGGTGCCCGAACTCGTCGGCCTTCGTCCATCACCGCGTCCGGGATGTGGTGGCTCCCGAAGGCCTCCGCGAACTCGTCCCACCCGATGTGCAACGGGTCCCGTGCGAGTCACGTAGTCGTCCCACCACGCACCGGCGGTGCCAACCGGGCGGTGCGCGGCCACGGTCACACACTCCTCCTCCGTAAGCTCGGTCGGCCTCCAGCTTCTTCTCAATCTCACGTAGCCAGTTGTCTGCGTCCATCGGGTCGGCTGAGTGGTCGAAGGTAGGCGGGCGCGGCTTTGTTGAAGTTCTCAACCTTCTTCCCGGAAACCCTCCGGAGCGTTGCGGTTCGACCCCCGTGGTTGTTGTTGTTGTTGTTCTGAGCTAGCATCTGGGTGATCGTCTGCATCAGCTGAGTCTGCACTGCCATCACGTCGGCCAAGTTCGGGGGAGGTGGCGGTGGTGGCACCTCGTGTCCCCGAGCCCGGCCTCGCTCCTCCCTCGGCCGGGGTACCTCGCTCGTGCTCGAGCTCCTCGCTCCCCGAGCTCCCTCGTCGTCGCGCGCGGCTCCTCGACCGCCAACTCGGCCTCCTCGGCCTCCGCGGAGCCCGCCTCGTGGCGCGAGGCCTCCACGACGTCCACGGCCTCTCGCTCCCCGCCGGGTTAGGGGCATCCTCCCCTCCGTCGTCCCCGGCCGACCTCCTCTAAACGGGCCGGAGTCGCCCGACCTCCTTGCTCCCGACATCCGTTCCGGCTTGCAACAGTTAGTAGTGGTAGGGAGAATGTATTTAATAAGGTTATTAACTATAAAGGAGTAATCCTCGCTAACAATCAAAGAATTTCATACAATCATAAAGAAGCATGAACTCCGAGAAAATCCATGAAGATCCATGTCACTCAATCAATGCCACCATACAAAAGGGGTGCACCTCGAGGTCTACTCCGACGACCTTCGAGGGTACACGACAACACATCCTGCTAACGCATGGTACATCATGGGGTAGCTACTACGAGCATGTCAACATGAGCGGTAGCATTACATCTAACTCATTACATCTACTCGAACTGCTACAAGATCTCTACTCCCATCACCGAATACTACGAGGTGCCTCGGAGCCGTGTCTCCGTGGTACCGAGTAGAACGGCGGTGAGTGGACTCTGGGTAACCCGCACCCCGATCGCCGGTCCCCCGTAGTAGTCACGAGTGTCCCGGAGAGCACGATCCATCTCCGCCGTGTCCTCGCGAACCACTCGGGTACGGCCGCACTCGTGGTAGGAGCATCGGGGAAAGCTCGAAAGTCTCCATCCTCGCTCCGGGCCTCTTCTTGGGTGGTAGCCGTGCGGAGAGCGCCTCCGGCTCGCCGGCCTCTCGCCGGTCGGAACGCTCCCCGGCCGCGCGGGTCCCGTCTCGCTCGGTCCCTCTCCTCGTAGACCCGGTCCCTCCCCGTGTAACACATGTGGTGGTAGTTGTGTCGGCTCGCCTCCTGTAGATCCCACACCTTGACCTGGTAGTCGACTGCTGCGGCTCCGATCGACTCCGCCCGGTCCCGAGCCTCTCGCCCGCCCTCACTCGGTCCTCTCGCGCGGCCTCCACCGAAGCCCGGTGTGACTCCCGCTCTGCCCTCAACCGTGCCTCCAAAGTAGCGATCCTCCAGGAGTCTCTCGGTCGGCCGCGGCCGTCGCTAGTCCAAGCCGTACTAGCTCTCCATTCCTCTCGTGCGACGCCTCCAACTCGTCCAGTATATCCTCTCTCTCCCAGCTCCAAGTCTCGAACTCGCCGCATGGCATCGTCACACCTCCACCGAAGGTACGCGGTCTCTCCGTCCGCCCGGTACGCGCGCCCTCGGTCTCCGAGCCGGATGCACCGCCCGGCGCGAGCATCCTCTCGGTCCTCCTCCACCGCAAGCCACCTCCCGGTACCGCGCCTGGTCGCCCGAGTCCCAGCGGCTCGGGTCGTAGATCTCTGTCGGAAGCACACTGTACGGAGTGTCCTTGAGCCTCTCCTCGAGCTGGGCACAAACCTTCTTGAGAGCTCTGCGTGCGCCTGTCTGGTGTGCCTCCGTGACCGAACTCTCGAAACAGTGCATCTCAATCCCCTCGAACTCTGGCACCCGTGGGTCTGCCGGCACCGTGACGGTCAGGAAGGTGGGGGTCTGCTCCAAGTACCCCATGGCCCTCCCCTTGTAGCTGATCCCGTCGGTCACTACTCCAGTGCCTCCGTGCACTCTCTCGAAGCAAGCGGCGAAGCCTCCGTAGCCCTTGCCGTCCGACTCCCCGGGGAACCCACGTCGTCTCCGCCATCCGCACAACATTGTTAGAGCGTGGTTAGTAAGGTAGTTAGTGAAAGTTAATCAAGGTAATGCATATATATAAGTATAGTTATATACATACGGAAGCCAAGGAGTTTATATAAAGTTTCAAGGTTCGAAACGGCTCCCTACGCTATCGACCATTCCCCGGGGCTCGTCCTACGGTCAAGCATGGCTCGGTACCAACGAAACGACCCGGATTTCCGCGAACGGAATCCCGAATCTTAGCACCTCGGTGGTAGTCCCAGGAGGGCTACCACGTGCAATCCCTGTCTCAGCGATTCCAAAATCCATACAGAAAGGTAAAAACAATGAAATAGAGTACATCATTTATTTATTACATTAATCAGAGTACATCTCTTCGGCACATGCCGGGTACAAGTCCAACAGGACTGAATCAAACATAAATAAAACGTCTAGCAGCGGCTCCATGAAAGCGCGGGAAACTCCATCTCCGCAGGCAGCTCAAGTGTAGGAAGAGCTCTAGTCCACCCAGCCGTCGTTGTCGAAGTCGTAGTCCGGCTCTGCGTCAGAGTCACCAGGGTCTACCCGATAAGCGGGTAGGTCATGTCAGCTTCCCAACAAAGAGGCAAAAGCGGTGTATAATCTACTATGCATGAGACATCCCTAATTTGGCCGTAGAAAGCTTAAGCAAAGCGGCGGCGCAACGTACAAGGTAAGCGAGAATACGGCTATGAGGTCCACACCTCGGGGAAGCTTCCGCTTCCGAGGTCCACACCTCGTGGGTCCACACCCCGCTCAAGGAGTTCCACACCAAAACTCCGGATCTCAACCACGATCCGCATCCCAACTCTCTTCTCGCGATGTGGGGCCCACCGGCTCCTATCCCCACATCTCAACGGCCGAAGCCGGCTCACACACTCGGGGGAGAGAAGAAGCACAAGAGAAGTGTAACTAGTCGGGTGAGAGATCGAAAGACCGTCCATAACCAATGGACACGGACTATAGCTATAGGTTTAACACTCGCGAGAGGTTGTACAACCGTACCCGCCCGAATAGGTCCGGAACCGGCCGTCACCGTGTCCGACCCTACCATACCGCCGAAGCCCAAGTAAGTGGATAGTACCCTTCCGCATCTCCGAGCACGGCCCGGCCTCCGCGGCGAGCTCGTACTACCCGCGAGAGGTCCCTCGAAGCCGTGGAACCCTTCCCCGGCCTCGCCGGGCAAAGTCTACTAAGGAGGGAAAGACCACTCCCGACACGATCACACCGATCGTCCCGCAGAGGGGTGCTATCCACTACAAGTCTCACCCCGTACCCCCGCCCAATACAAGGCGGGCGGTCTGTACGAAAATAGTCATTCGAAGCAAGGTCAACTGACGTTCGGTCCTTAAGGGGCCGAGAGCGAGCACTCAACATCTCCATCCCACACGACACGACCCTCGGGTAAGAGGCCAGATCGCATCTTCCCTCGGCAGCCGTTCACAAGTAACCAAGCGGCTCGCTCCCGCCAAACACGGCAAGGGGGTACGCAACCCGGAACGCACGCTAGAATCACACCGAGAACCCACATCTCGGTCCAAACCGCAGCACCATCCATAATCAAGCAACAAAAGTATGGATAGTTGAGGTAAGGGACTAGCTAGGGGTCTGTAGCTAGTCCCGCAGGTAGTAGAACAAGGAACAAGATATATTAAACATCAAGGCATGGCTATTAAACGGGTTATGCAATCCATCAGATCAATGCATTAAAGTAAAGCACTAGCAGCTAAAAATCAACATGGGATCTATATGGTTGGGAGTGACATGACACCTTCGTTGCCGTTGAAGCAGTCGCCGTCCGGGCAGCAAAGGTACTCGGGGTCCTCCACGTCCTCTCCGGTCGAAGCTCGGGTCCGAGGCACGAGATTCGACGCGAGAATAAGATAACGGTGCACATCTAAGCAATAACTCCAAATAAATTCCAATTTAGAAGATCCCAAAAGAACCCAAACTACCTACAATCGGCAAGGTTTCGCAAATACGGATTTATAGGAATTAGTTTTGTATTTTTCTCGAGTTCTCTATAATTTATTATGGATTTTTAAAGGTCAAAAACATTTTCTCGGAATTTTAAAACGAAAAGAAAAGGGTTTTCTCGTTCCATGGGCCGAAGGTGGGCCGAAAGGCTAACGGGGCGAAAACGGCCCTTTGGGCTCGGTCCATCGGACCCGGGCGAGGGAAGTCCGTAAAAAACCCCCCCCGGTTTTCCGGGCCGCGGCCTCATACCACAAGTTGGGCCCCTCTCTTAAAGCGCCGGGCTCCTAAAGCGGCCCGACGGGCCCGACGGCTCTTATGGCCCGGCTAACGCCGATGGCCCGGCGGCCTTTCCCTTTTCTCGCGGCCGGGGAAGACAGGGTCCCGCCCCCTTACTCGGCGGCCGCCGCGCCCGGCGGCGTCCTCGCCGCGCGCGCATCGGCGGCGGCGCGTCGGGGCGAACCCCCGGGCTCGGCGGCGGGGTGCGCCTCGGCCTTCCCACTCTCTCCTCGGCGCTCACGCACGCTCGCGCCGGCTCGAAGGCCGGCTAACGGATCACCCGCCACCGGCGCGCGGCGCGACGCCATGGCCCGCGCGCGCGTGCGCCTCCCCGGTGCGGACGAAGCCCCGGGCGCGCCGGGGTGCGACCGTGCACGGATTCGGCGCACACTCACCCGCAAGACCCGCCCACACAACACAGACTAGGCGTGGGACGCCCGCACGCGGAGCTCCACCGGTGGCGGGGCCACGGCCATGGCGCGCATGGGTGCGGCCGGCCGGCGCCCGCGCCCACCTCCACCCGCAACAACACACCCACGGCACGAAGGCCGGGTCACGAAGCGCGTCTCAAGCCCTCCCGCGACGGCTCGCCCGCAAACACGCCGCGGCGGAAAAGCAAACCGGTTCACCGGCCGCGCGCGCGCGACGCGCGTTCGGCGCGGCGCACGGCGGCGCGGCGCACGACGACGCGGCACGGGGTGTTCCCCGGCCCTACCACCGCGAAGCTCCCCGAACCCAAAACGGCGACGACGCGGGACGTCACGGCTTGGGGTAGCCACGACCCCGTGCCGCCGCTTGCACGGCGCGACGCGGCGCGACGCGGCGTCGCCCATGGGGAGGCGGCGGCGCGACGCGCTCGGACGGGGCGGCTCGACGGCACGCGCACGGGCGGAGACAACCAGCGCGTCCGCGCAAGGAGAGGAGAGGGAAGACCACGGTGCTCACCGTGGGTCGGCGATGTAGACGTAGCGAGGCCGGCGTGGGTGGCGGCGCGGCGTCGGTGTCCACGACGTCGCTCGACCCCCCCGTTCCGGTCCGGCTCCCCTTCGTACACGAACGGCGCCTCCCCCCTCGTCCGGCTCCTCGCGAACCCGTCCCGCCTCCGCGGCGACGCGCGGCGGTGGCGCGCGTCGGCTCCCCGCCACGCCCTCGCTCTTCCCCAACTCCCCCTTCCTTCTTCCCCCCTCCGGCGGCGCGGCACCGGCAAGGGGGCAAAACCCCAATGTGGGTTGGTAGCGGTGGTTGGTAGGCTCGGCTCTTCCCCTCTTTTTGAATCCACGGCACCGCGAGGTCAAGGCGAAATCCCGGCGGTGCCCTCCCCGGCTTGGACCGCTTGGCACCCGAGGTGGCGGCGCTTGCCCTCTCTCCTTGCTCTCGCAGCCACTGGGACTTGGCTCAGGGGCAAAATAGGCTTTTTCCCCGGCGGTGCTGGCTCGGTTCGCGCGCGGGCGTCTGGCCCCCCCCTCGGCGTGCGCGCCGGCCGGCCGGCTCGGCCACGGCCCGCACCGCGCGAGCGGGTGCGACGGGACCGGCGGCGGCGCGCGCGGTCGGGCCGGGCCGGTTCGCCGGTAGGTGTAAAAGGGGGAAGGGATAAGGCCGACACGCGGGAACCACCGGTCGGTGGGTGAAAGAGAGAGTGAAGGGGGGCAGCGGTGCGGGTTGGTTGGGCCGGTTCCGGTCGTGGGGGTGGGCCGGTGCATCGCAAGGAAAAAGAAGAAACGGCCCCCTTGCTCCTAGCTGCTCTTTGCCTTTTAAAACAATTGAGTTTGATTAAGGGTTTGAATAAGGGTTTGAATTTGATTCCCTTTCAAATTCAAACATCACTCATATGAACTCCAAATAATCCAAAGAAAAGCCAACTCACTTATTATACCATATTTTAAATATAAATTTTATAAATAGGATGAATTAGTGGAGAATTTGGTGAGAGGCTAGCAATTTTGGCTCAAAAATTGATAGCACCCAAATGCAAGCAAAAAGTTTTAAATTTTCGCAAAATTTACACACCTAAATTCTCGGGTTGTTACATTCTCCCCCACCACCGAGAATCTCGTCCTCGAGATTTAGTCCTCGACCTCCTCTCGTGAACAAGTGAGGGTACTCTTTCCCCGAGATCGGCTTCCTTCTCCCATGTTGCCTCTCGCTCTGTATGGTTGCTCCACATCACTCTACAGAAAGGAATGGTAGTTCTCCTTGTTTCCTTGACAGCTCTGTCCAAGATTTTCTCAGGGTATTCTGTATATTCCAAGTTGTCTTGCAAGTCAAGCAACTCCATGGGCACTTGCTTTGCCTCCACTGCCTTCTCACTCTTCTTCAGCTGTGACACGTGAAACACTGGGTGAACTCCCGCCATTGTCTCGGGTAGTGCAAGCCGGTAGGCCAAACCCCCAATCCTTCGGGTGATAGGGTACGGTCCCACGTACCTCGGTGCAAGCTTTCCCTTCACCAAGAACCTCCCCGGTTCCTCGGAGCGGTGAGACTTTCAAGTACACTCTGTCGCCAACTGCAAAGGTCAACTCTCTTCTTCTCTTGTCGGCATAGCTCTTCTGACGACTTTGAGCGGTTTTCAGGTTCTCACGAACTTTCTCAACTTTCTCCTCTGCTTCCTCAATGATTGCTGGCCCAAACAGAGCTCGCTCTCCAACCTCTGACCAAGCTAGCGGGGTCCTGCACTTTCGACCGTAAAGTGCCTCAAAGGGTGCCATCCGGAGACTTGCTTGAAAGCCGTTGTTGTACGAGAACTCGCAAACGGCAAGCGCTCTCCCAATCGGTACCATAGGTGAGTGCACAAGCTCGTAGCATGTCCTCCAGGACCCGGTTAACCCTCTCCCGTCGACCATCCGTCCGTGGGTGAAAAGCCGTGCCGTAGCTGAGTGTGGTGCCCATAAGCTTGTGGAAGCTCTGCCAAAACTTGGAGACAAACTGTGGCCCTCGATCAGATACAATGCTTCGGGTGCCCCGTGCAGCCTGAGTATGTGCTCTACGTACAGTTCTGCCAACTTCTCGGTTGCATACCGGGTCTTCACCGGCACAAAGTGAGCCACTTTGGTCAGCCTGTCCACTATGACCCAAACTGAGTCGTTTCCTTTTGGTGTTCTAGGGAGTCCCACCACAAAGTCCATGGAAATGTCCTCCCACTTCCACACTGGGATATCCAACGGCTTCAACAAACCGGCGGGTTTCGATGTTCGATTTTCACTCTGCTACAAGTGTCGCAACGGGCCACGTAGTGTGCTATGTCCTTCTTCATGTCCTTCCATCGGTGCACCGATCCTCGGATCTCTCGTACATCTTGGTGCTACCCGGGTGAATCGAGTACCTCGAGTCGTGAGCTTCTCTCATGATCGCTCCCCGAATTGCCTTGTCTTGTGGTACACGATCCGTTCTTTCAACCACACCGTGCCCTCGTTCGTCAACCCGGTAGTCCTCTCGCTTTGCCCTCGCTTCATTAGTTCTCGCGGCACCTTGATTTCTCGCACACTCCTTACGGGCACGTTCGGATTCGCTCCTCCGAGTCATAGGTCACTTGCATCACGTTGACTCGGCCTTGGTCTACAATCTCGATTCTCGGCTTCTCTAGCTCTTCATGCAAAGCGGAGTTGCTCTTCTTTTACCATGAGGTTGTTGCGGATGTTTTCCGGCTCGGTGCATACCGCCACGACGTTAGCTTTGCCCCGGGTGGTAGTTGATCTCGACGTCATAGTCCTTGATCGGCTCTAACCACCGTCTCCGCCTCATGTTCGGCTCGGTCCGTGTAAAGAAGTACTTCGGGCTCTTGTGGTCGGAAAACGGTTCACACTTGTTCCCTATCGGGTAGTGTCTCCGGATTTTGAGCGCATGCACAACATTTGCCGCCACTCCAAGTCGTGTGTCGGGTAGTTCTCCTCGTGTTTCTTCGGTACCGTCCGGAAGCATAAGCCACAACTTTCCCTTCCCCGCATCGGCACACAACCAAGACCCTGCCTTGAAGCGTCACAAGAGACCACAAAGTCTTTCTTGATATCCGGCGGGGGTAAGCACCGGGGCTATGGTGAGTCTCTTTTTCGGCTCTTGAAAGCTCTTCTCACACGCTTCTGACCACTCGAACTTTGTGTTGTTCTTGAGCAACTCTGTCATTGGCTTTGCGATCTTGGAAAAGTTCTCAATGAACCTCCGGTAGTATCCTGCCAACCCAAGGAAGCTCCTGACATCTGTCACGTTTAACGGCTGCTCCCACTTGGTCACTGCCTCTACCTTGGACGGGTCCACGGCTATCCCCTCTGCTGACAACACGTGTCCCAAGAACGCGACCTTCTCCATCCAGAACTCGCACTTGCTGAACTTGGCGTACGGTTCTCGCTTGCCTCGGCCTCTCTAGCACAACTCTCGGGTGCTCCTCGTGCTCCTCGGTGGTCTCGAGTAGATCAAGATATCATCGATAAACACCACTACAAACTTCGTCCAACTCTTCCATGAAGACCTTGTTCATCAAGTTCATGAAGTAAGCGGGGCGTTGGTCGGCCGAAAGAAACCACCACGAACTCGTACAAGCCGTAGCGTGTGGTGAAGGCTGTCTTGGGTATATCCTGCTCTCGATCTTCATCCGGTGGTAGCCTCGACCTCAAGTCGATCTTGGAGAAGAACCTTGCCTTTTTGAGTCTATCCAAGAAATCCTCGATCCCGGGTAGTGGGTACTTGTTCTTGATTGTCATCGAATTGAGCGTGCGGTAGTCAATGCACATCCTCTTTGTACCGTCTTTCTTCTCCACGAAGAGCACCGGTGAACCCCACGGCGAGGCACTCGGCCGAACAAACCCTTGCTCGAGCAACTTCTTGAGCCGTTTCTTCAACTCGTCCGGCTCGTCGGACGACATCCCGTACGGACTCTTTGCAACGGGCCCCGCCCCCGGCATTAGCTCAATCACAAACTCCACGTCCCGGCCTGCGGGGGTAACTCCGTAAGCTCCTCCGGGAACACGTCCGAAACTCACGGACCACCGGGATTTCTTTAATCTCTTTCCCACTCATGTTGCACAACATCGTAGCAACCTTCGGACTCGTGGCTCGATCCGCACCGTGGTGCCGGCCGGGGTGTTCAAGCCGTATCACTCGGGGTTGCATGAGACTATCCCGTTGTGCTTTGCCAACCAATCCATCCCTAAGATCATGTCTATCCCGGTAGACTCCAAAGCTATCAAGTCCGCCGTGAACGGTAGCCCCTCAAACACCATCCTCACTCCCCCCCGCACTCTAACGTACTCCTCTTCTCTCCTAGCGGAGAGCTAGTCAAGATAGGCCTTGGTCGAGGCTTAGTGGGTAAAGACCTTTCTTTAGCAAACTTGGTAGAAATATACGAAAACCGAGCTCCGGTATCAAACAAAACGGTAGCCAAAACTGAGTCAACAAGGAACTCACCAAGTGTGACGTCGGGTGCGAGCTGCCGCATCCTCGGCGGTGAGGTGGTTCGGATGGCCTCGAGTAGTGGCGGGGCGAGCGGTCCTCTCGCCGTGTACGGGGTGGCCGTCCTCTCGGTGCCGGTGGCTTGGCCGGGTGCTGGACCGAGAGGCTGCGGCTCGACTCCCTCCGGTGGTACCTCGCGGGGACACTCAAACGACTTATGCCCAACCCGACGGCGGTTGAAGCATGTCACCTTGGATGCGTCCGCGCTGCCCGCGGTGGTGGCCTCGGCTTCCGGCTTCGACCTCCGGGCCCACCCGGGTGGGCTCGCTCGCGGGCCGAGACCGAGTGACGTGGTGCCTCTGCCGAGTCCGGTGGCCCCGTGCGTAGCCCGTCCTCTCGCCTGCGGGGTGGACCCGAGCGTCTGCCCCCGGTCCGTGCGCTTGGACTTGCTCCCACGTACCTCCATGTACTCCGGCCTTGACCTCTCCACGATCGGTGCCTTGTCGATAATGGAGCGAAGTGTCGGGCGGTCGTGCGCGGACAAGTGGTGTGCCATCCCCTTGTGCGGCCCCTTCCCCGAACCGAGTAAACCTTCTTCTTTTACGTGTCGGTGTCGTCGGCGCGTACCTCATCGGCTCCCGGTAGCGGTTGGCGTACTCCGCACCGACATGTTTCCCATCTTGAGGTGCCCGAACTCGTCGGCCTTTCGTCCATCACCTGCGTCCGGGATGTGGTGGCTCCCGAAGGCCTCCGCGAACTCGTCCCACCCGATGTGCAACGGGTCCCGGTGCGAGTCACGATAGCTGTCCCACCACGCACCGGCGGTGCCAACCAGGCGGTGCGCGGCCACGGTCACACACTCCTCCTCTCGTAAGCTCGGTCGGCTCCGGCTTCTTCTCAATCTCACGTAGCCGCTTGTCCGCGTCCATCGGGTCGGCTCGAGTGGTCGAAGGTAGGCGGGCGCGGCTTGTTGAAGTTCTCAACCTTCTTCCCGGAAACCCTCCGGAGCGTTGCGGTTCCGACCCCCGTGGTTGTTGTTGTTGTTGTTCGAGCTAGCATCCGGGTGATCGTCCGCATCGGTCGAGTGCCGCACCGCCATCACGTCGGCCAAGTTCGGGGGAGGTGGCGGTGGTGGCACCTCGTGTCCCCGAGCTCCGGCCTTGCTCCTCCCCTCGGCCGGGGGTACTGCTCGTGCTCGAGCTCCTGCTCCCCGAGCTCCCTCGTCGTCGCGCGCGGCTCCTCGACCGCCAACTCGGCCTCCTCGGCCTCCGCGGAGCCCGCCTCGTGGCGCGAGGCCTCCACGACGTCCACGGCCTCTCGCTCCCCGCCGGGTTAGGGGCATCCTCCCCTCCGTCGTCCCCGGCGACCTCCTCTAAACGGGCCGGAGTCGCCGGACCTCCTTGCTCCCGACATCTGTTCCAGTTGCAACAGTTAGTAGTGGTAGGGAGAATGTATTTAATAAGGTTATTAACTATAAAGGAGTAATCCTGCTAACAATCAAAGAATTTCATACAATCATAAAGAAGCATGAACTCCGAGAAAATCCATGAAGATCCATGTCACTCAATCAATGCCACCATACAAAAGGGGTGCACCTCGAGGTCTACTCCGACGACCTTCGAGGGTACACGACAACACATCCTGCTAACGCATGGTACATCATGGGGTAGCTACTACAGGCATGTCAACATGAGCGGTAGCATTACATCTAACTCATTACATCTACTCAGAATCTGCTACAAGATCTCTACTCCCATCACCGAATACTGCGAGGTGCCTCGGAGCCGGTGTCTCGTGGTACCGAGTAGAACGGCGGTGAGTGGACTCTGGGTAACCGGCACCACGATCGCCGGTCCCCCGTAGTAGTCACGAGTGTCTCGGAGAGCACGATCCATCTCCGCCGTGTCCCGCGAACCACTCGGGTACGGCCGCACTCGTGGTAGGAGCGTCGGGGAAAGCTCGAAAGTCTCCATCCTCAGTCCGGGCCTCTTCTTGGGTGGTAGGCGTGCGGAGAGCGCCTCCCGGCTCCGCCGGCCTCTCGCCGGGTCGGAACGCTCCCGGAGCCGCGCGGGTCTCGTCTGCTCGGTCCCTCTCCTCGTAGACCAGTCCTCCCAGGTAACACATGTGGTGGTAGTTGTGTCGGCTCGCCTCCCGTAGATCCCACACCTTGACCTCGGTAGTCGACGGCCGCGCGGCTCCGATCGACTCCACCCGGTCCCGAGCCTCTCCGCCCGGCCTCACTCGGTCCTCTCGCGCGGCCTCCACCGAAGCCCGGTGTGACTCCCCGCTCCGCCCTCAACCGTGCCTCCAAAGTAGCGATCCTCCCGGAGTCTCTCGGTCTTTGGCCGCGGCCGCTAGTCCAAGCCGTACTAGCTCTCCATTCCTCTCGTGCGACGCCTCCAACTCGTCCGGTATATCCTCTCTCTCCCGGCTCCAAGTCCCGAACTCGCTGCATGGCATCGTCACACCTCCACCGAAGGTACGCGGTCTCTCCGTCCGCCCAGTACAGCGCCTGGTCCTGAGCCAGGATGCACCGCCTGGCAGCGAGCATCCTCTGGTCCTCCTCCACTGCAGTCACCTCCCGGTACCGCGCCTGGTCGCCCGAGTCCCAGCGGCTCGGGTCGTAGATCTCTGTCGGAAGCACACTGTACGGAGTGTCCTTGAGCCTCTCCTCGAGCTGGGCACAAACCTTCTTGAGAGCTCTACGTGCGCCTGTCTGGTGTGCCTCCGTGACCGAACTCTCGAAACAGTGCATCTCAATCCCCTCGAACTCTGGCACCCGTGGGTCCGCCGCACCGTGACGGTCGGGGAAGGTGGGGGTCCGCTCCAAGTACCCCATGGCCCTCCCCTTGTAGCCGATCCCGTCGGTCCCTACTCCGTCGCCTCCGGGCACTCTCTCGGCAAGCGGCGAAGCCTCCGTAGCCCTTGCCGTCCGACTCCCAGGGAACCCACGTCGTCTCCGCCATCTGCACAACGTTGTTAGAGCGTAGTTAGTAAGGTAGTTAGTGAAAGTTAATCAAGGAAATGCATATATATAAGTATAGTTATATACATACGGAAGCCAAGGAGTTTATATAAAGTTTCAAGGTTCAGAAACGGCTCCCTACGCTATCGACCATTCCTGGGGCTCATCCTACAGTCAAGCATGGCTCTGGTACCAACTGAAACGACCCGGAATTCCGCGAACGGAACCCCGAATCTTAGCACCTCGGTGGTAGTCCCAGGAGGGCTACCACGTGCAATCCCTGTCTCAGCGATTCCAAAATCCATACAGAAAGGTAAAAACAATGAAATAGAGTACATCATTTATTTATTACATTAATCAGAGTACATCTCTTCGGCACATGCCGGGTACAAGTCCAACAGGGGCCGAATCAAACATAAATAAAACGTCTAGCGACGGCTCCATGAAAGCGCGGGAAACTCCATCTCCGCGGGCGGCTCAAGTGTAGGAAGAGCTCTAGTCCACCCAACCGTCGTTGTCGAAGTCGTAGTCCGGCTCTGCGTCAGAGTCACCAGGGTCTACCCGATAAGCGGGTAGGTCATGTCAGCTTCCCAACAAAGAGGCAAAAGCGGTGTATAATCTACTATGCATGAGACATTCCTAATCTGGCTGTAGAAAGCTTAAGCAAAGCAGCAGTGCAACGTACAAGGTAAGCAGAATACAGCTATGAGGTCCACACCTCGGGGAAGCTTCCGCTTCCGAGGTCCACTCCTCAGGGGTCCACACCCCGCTCAAGGAGTTCCACACCAAAACTCCGGATCTCAACCACGATCCAGATCCCAACTCTCATCTGCGATGTGGGGCCCACCGGCTCCTATCCCCACATCTCAACGGCCGAAGCCGGGCTCACACACTCGGGGGAGAGAAGAAGCACAAGAGAAGTGTAACTAGTCAGGTGAGAGATCGAAAGACTGTCCATAACCAGTGGACACGGACTATAGCTATAGGTTTAACACTCTGCAGAGGTTGTACAACTGTACCCGCCCGAATAGGTCGGAACCGGCCGTCACCGTGTCCGACCCTACCATACGGCCGAAGCCCAAGTAAGTGGATAGTACCCTTCGCATCTCCGAGCCCCGGCCCGGCCCTCCGCGGCGAGCTCGTACTACCCGCGAGAGGTCCCTCGAAGGCCGTGGAACCCTTCCCCGGCCTCGCCGGGGCAAAGTCTACTAAGGAGGGAAAGACCACTCCCGACACGATCACACCGATCCTCCCGCGGAGGAGGGGTGCTATCCACTACAAGTCTCACCCCGCACCCCCGCCCAATACAAGGCGGGCGGTCCGTACGAAAATAGTCATGCGAAGCAAGGTCAACCGACGTTCGGTCCTTAAGGGGCCGAGAGCGAGCACTCAACATCTCCATCCCACACGACACGACCCTCGGGTAAGAGGCCGATCGCATCTTCCCTCGGCGGCCGTTCACAAGTAACCAAGCGGCTCGCTCCCGCCAAACACGGCAAGGGGGTACGCAACCCGAACGCACGCTAGAATCACACCGAGAACCCACATCTCGGTCAAACCGAGCACCATCCATAATCAAGCAACAAAAGTATGGATAGTTGAGGTAAGGGACTAGCTAGGGGTCCGTAGCTAGTCCCGCGGTAGTAGATCAAGGAACAAGATATATTAAACATCAAGGCATGGCTATTAAACGGGTTATGCAATTCAACGGATCAATGCATTAAAGTAAAGCACTAGCGACTAAATATCAACATGGGATCTATATGGTTGGGAGTGACATGACACCTTCGTTGCCGTTGAAGCGATCGGCCGTCCGGAGCGGTGTACTCGGGGTCCTCCACGTCCTCCCGGTCGAAGCTCGGGTCCGAGGCACGAGATTCGACGCGAGAATAAGATAACGGTGCACATCTAAGCAATAACTCCAAATAAATTCCAATTTAGAAGATCCCAAAAGAACCCAAACTACCTACAATCGGCAAGGTTTCGCAAATACGGATTTATAGAAATTAGTTTTGTATTTTTCTGAGCCTCCTAGAATTTATTACTAATTTTTAAAGGTCAAAAACAATTTCTGGAATTTTTAAACAGAAAAGAAAAGGGTTTTCTCGCTCCATGGGCCGAAGGTGGGCTGAAAGGCTAACTGGGCTGAAATCAGCCCTTTGGGCTCGGTCCATCGGGCCCAGGCGAGGGAAGTCCAGAAAACCCCCCCCCGGTTTTCGGGCCGCGGCCTCATACCACAAGTTGGGCCCCTCTCTTAAAGCGCGGGCTCCTAAGGCGGCCCGACGGGCCCGACGGCTCTTATGGCCCGGCCCAACGCCGATGGCCCGGCGGCCTTTCCCTTTCTCGCAGCCGGGGAAGACGGGGTCCCGCCCCCCTTACTCGGCGGCCGCCGCGCCCGGCGGCGTCCTCGCCGCGCGCGCATCGGCGGCGGCGCGTCGGGCGAACCCCCGGGCTCGGCGGCCGGGGTGCGCCTCGGCCTTCCCACTCTCTCCCCGGCGCTCACGCACGCTCGCGCCGCTCGAAGGCCGGCTAACGGATCACCCGCCACGGCGCGCGGCGCGACGCCATGGCCCGGCGCGCGTGCGCCTCCCCGGTGCGGACGAAGCCCCGGACGCGGCGGGGTGCGACCGGTGCGGATTCGGGCGCACACTCACCCGCAAGACCCGCCCACACAACACGGACTAGGCGTGGGACGCCCGCACGCGGAGCTCCACCGGTGGCGGGGCCACGGCCATGGCGCGCATGGGTACGGCCGGCCGGCGCCCGCGCCCACCTCCACCTCGCAACAACACACCCACGGCACGAAGGCCGGGTCACGAAGCGCGTCTCAAGCCCTCCCGCGACGGCTCGCCCGAAACACGCCGCGGCGGAAAAGCAAACCGGTTCACCGGCCGGCGGCGCGACGCGCGTTCGGCGCGGCGCACGGCGGCGCGGCGCACGACGACGCGGCACGGGGTGTTCCCCGGCCTTACCTCGCGAAGCTCCCCGAACCCAAAAACGGCGACGACCGGGACGTCACGGCTTGGGGTAGCCACGACCCCGGGCGCCGCTTGCACGGCGCGACGCGGCGCGACGCGGCGTCGCCCATGGGGAGGCGGCGGCGCGACGCGCTCGGACGGGCGGCTCGACGGCACGCGCACGGGCGGCACAACTAGCGCGTCCCGGCGCAAGGAGAGGAAAGGGAAGACCACGGTGCTCACCGTGGGTCGGCGATGTAGGCGTAGCAGGCCCGGCGTGGGTGGCGGCGCGGCGTCGGTGTCCACGACGTCGCTCGACCCCCCCGTTCCGGTCCGGCTCCCCTTCGTACACGAACGGCGCCTCCCCCTCGTCGGCTCCTCGCGAACCCGTCCCGCCTCCGCGCCGACGCGCCGGCGGTGGCGCGCGTCGGCTCCCCGCCACGCCCTGCTCTTCCCCAACTCCCCCTTCCTTCTTCCCCCCCCCTCTCCGGCGGGCGCACCGGCAAGGGGGCAAAACCCCAATGTGGGTTGGTAGCGGTGGTTGGTAGGCTCTGTCTCTTCCCCTCTTTTTGAATCCACGGCGCCGCGAGGTCAAGGCGAAATCCCGGCGGTGCCCTCCCCGGCTTGGACCGCTTGGCACCCGAGCGGCGGCGCTTGCCCTCTCTCCTTGCTCTCGCGGCCTCTGCGGGACTTGGCTCGGGGGCAAAATAGGCTTTTTTCCCCGGCGGTGCGGCTCGATTCGCGTGCGGGCGTCCGGCCCCCTCGGCATGCGCGCCGGCCGGCCGGCTCGGCCGCGGCCCGCACCGCGCGAGCGGGTGCGACGGGGCCGGCGGCGGCGCGCGCGGGCCGGGCCCGGCCGGTTCGCCGGTAGGTGTAAAAGGGGGAAGGGATAAGGGCGACACGCGGGAACCACCGGTCGGTGGGTGAAAGAGAGAGTGAAGGGGGCAGGCCGCGGTGCGGGTTGGTTGGGCCGGTTCCGGTCGTGGGCCGGGCCGGTGCATCGCAAGGAAAAAGAAGAAACGGCCCACCTTGCTCCTAGTTGCTCTTTGCCTTTTAAAACAATTAAGTTTGATTAAGGGTTGAATAAGGGTTTGAATTTGATTCCCTTTCAAATTCAAACATCACTCATATGAACTCCAAATAATCCAAAGAAAAGCCAACTCACTTATTATACCATATTTTAAATATAAATTTTATAAATAGGATGAATTAGTGGGGAATTTGGTGAGAGGCTAGCAATTTTGGCTCAAAAATTGATAGCACCCAAATGCAAGCAAAAAGTTTTAAATTTTCGCAAAATTTACACACCTAAATTCCCGGGTTGTTACACCGCACGGGTAACCCTATCCGGAAAAATCGCCCCAACCCGACCCCCGCGCCGCCACCCCGACGCCGCCACCCCCGACGCCGCGGCCGGTCGACTCCTCCGCCGCGCGGTCCTCACCTCCTCCCGGTCCGGCCGGCCCCCCGCAAAGAAGGCCTCGAGGGACGCGCGCCGCCGTCGCCTAGTCCCGGCCCGCGCGCGCCGGCTCGCCCCGGTGCCGCGCGCGAGCCGCGTCGGCCGGTGCCGCCCGCGAGCGGCCGTAGCTCGGCGCCGTCCCGCACCCGCACGGCGCGCGTCGCCGGCCGGCCGCGGCGGGGCCCGCGCGACGCCCCCCGGGGAGCACGCCTCCGGCCGCGGGGGCCATCCGGCCTCCACCACGCCTCCAAGACGCCTCCCCGCCTCCCGGCACGCCTACAAGTCCGTTGTCGCCTAGATCTGTGAAGGATAGGTTAAGGTAAAGTCACCCCCCTTCCTTCATGTGTGTATATGGCACATTGATCTTTGGATTGATGTTTGATTTGAAGATTGTTGTGTTAGTACATGAAAATCGTACATAGTATTTTTGCTAGCTCATTGTAGTCACAATTTTATCCTGTCGAATGTAGATGGATAACAGGCGCAAGGCATTTATTTTTGCCGCTGCTGCACATTGGTTGTTGTGTGTGATGGCAATTGTTGCTCGGTCTAGAAAAAGAAAACGAGTTGCAAGAAGGGAACGGATTACTTATGCCCCAATATTTGAAAGGGATAGGAAGAGGAATGATTTACGAATGACAAAATTTGGAGTAATGACACAACTTGTTTAAACATGCCGAGAATGAACAAAGCACGTTTCTTTCGGTTTTGTCGGTTGTTTAGAGACCATGCTTTACTTGAAGATACTTGTTCATATGTGTGTTGAGCAACAAGTGGCAATGTTTCTACACACTTTGTTGGACATAATGTTAGGAATAGAGTAATTGCAACCAATTTTGGGAGATCCGGAGAAACGGCCACCATTATTTCAACAAAGTACTTCATGCTATTGGTGAACTACGAGGGAATTATATTAGGCCCCCTTCATTGGACACTCCCGCTAAAATAGAAGGAGACACAAGGTGGTATCCTTACTTTAAGGTGTGCGGCTCAACCTTATGTCACATTCTAAATTTATTTTTTCACAAACCTATAATTGTCCTAATCTTGACTTCTTTGAACATCACGTAGGATTGTGTTGACGGTGAAAATCCGTCAACCTAGCCATGAGTTTACCTTCGGTGTTGGCATGAATTTTATACCTTATCCATTGGTACTAACCCCCGTGGTATAACAAGTTCACATGTGCATGTCGTTTTTGGAGTTTAATGTTTATGCGGGGATTTAGTGTTGAATGCAAGACTTTCGGGGTAAGTTCATCAAGCACCTCATGACAAGACTTTGAAGCCCCGAACAAGTCATGCAATGAAGTAAAATTAACTCCAAGAAGCCGGGGACTTGATCCGAGAAGACGACATACTCCGGGGACCCGACCGGAAAAGTCTTCGAATCTTCCAAGACAAGGAGTTGAGTCCAATTCGGAGAGAAACCGACGACATGGACCCGTATGCGAAGGGGGAAGCATCCGGAAGCAAGGGAACCGACCTCGGGCGAAGGAGCCCGCGGGGCCGGGCCTAAATGGGCCCGGGCCGGCCGGCCCAGTCCGGTCGGCCCAGGCCCATTTAGGGCCCAAACGCGTCGTCCTTTGCCCTAGCTGCCAATCGGGCTATTTATAGTCCCCTGACCGAGAGCCACGCAGAGAAGAAGTCGTATTCCGCCGCCGAGAAGCAGAGGAGCTTGAGGGACACCAACTTGAAGATGAGGGTCGTGCTAGTTGTCTAGGGTTTCCCTGGCCGACGTGGGAACCTTGCATGGAAGACCACGTCGGAGCTCCGGAGCGAGGATCAAGATCGAGGGAGGGCCCCGGTGGTGATCTTGTTCATGTAATCTTTCATGGTGAAGTTTGTAAGTGAATCCGATTTCTAGCGATTAAGTGCCTTCTCGATGATTTTGATTTCTTCTTGGTTTTGCTTCTTCTACGATCTAGTCTATAGCTAGATTACATAGGGTGCTCTTGTAGCCGCGGTGGCTAGAGGTGCATACCGGACCGGCCAAGTGATTTCAACTTGTTCTATCGAACTCGCCCTAAGCTCCCCGCATGAATAGGGATACGTTGTGACAGAACGGGGGTCTCGAAAGGCGGATGTTTTCGGAGTCGGATGGGAAGGCCACGATTTAAAGATGCTTTTAATGAGATTCGCTCTTCTATCTTCATCTATCTTGTTTGGAGCTACAACATAAGCATGATCTAGATTCTCTAGATTGGTTATCTCTTGCTTTCTCTTGCTACCTCTTTAGTAGATTAGATTAGATTCGTTTTCTTTACGAGTTAATAGATTAGATGCAACTTGTCTTCAATAGATAGCTTTACCTTGCTTTACTAGATTGAATCCTTGCGTTGCACATTGTTCCACGGATTCGATACCTTGGGTTCA
Source organism: Cenchrus americanus (assembly GCA_947561735.1). Taxonomy (NCBI): domain Eukaryota; kingdom Viridiplantae; phylum Streptophyta; class Magnoliopsida; order Poales; family Poaceae; genus Cenchrus; species Cenchrus americanus. The sequence goes on along the minus strand of OX387242.1, from coordinate 42,566,683 downwards.
CCACTCGAGGGAAGAAGGGTCCCTTGACTACGACGGGAGACTTGTCCGCTTGCAAGTCACAAACGAACTTTGATACAACTATTAACCGTCAACAAGCCCCTTTTTCTGGCGCCGTTGCCGGGGAACAAGCAATCAAGATCCGATCTAGTATCGCTTATCTTTCGTTTTTCTTTTGATTTTCTTTTGCATCTCTTATGTTTGATCATCCTCAAAAAGAAAAAAAAATCAATCTAATCTAGTTTTGGTTAACCCTAATTTTTCTTTTCTTTTTAGATTTTTGTTTTATTACTAACCCTAACCGGAGATGGTTGGCTACCTCTCCAAGAAACCCAAACTTTTTTTGTGGATGATCCAGGAAAACTTTACAGGCAAAGGTGACGTGCAACACAAGCTCGAAGGACCATCAAAATCTCCAAGGGAATCACCACCTCCAAGTCAAGACGCCGGAAGGCCGTTCAAATCAAGAGGAGGATGGAGAAGATGGAGATGGAGAAAGAAGCTCAACACCTAAAGGCTGCCAAGGCAAGATCCACATGCGGGGTGTTCATCGTGATGAAGATGTTAGAGACGCAAGTGGGACAACTTGCCGGACAACCGATGGGTGACAAAGAAGAATATCCGAGACAACTCCAAGGTCCCAAGACGGCGAAAGGCTACTCAAACTCATTCGGGAGAGATGAAGGATCACACTAGAGACCATGAAGATCACGACCGAAGGACCGGAGTTCGAGATGCCGAGCCACAAGGAAGATGTTGCATCCGTCAAGACCAAAGGACAAAGCCACTGTGAAGACCAAAAAAAAATTGACTAAGCCAAAGTGGGTACCCAAGATTGCAACGCCCGCAAAGAGCGTTGATCCGGAGTAATCAAGTGAAGAAGTCTAGCCATGGACTATAAACGAAGCGCTAGGCGGGAGGCAACCCGTTTCGTCGAGTCAAGAATAAGCTACGGGAGGACAACCCGATTCCGGGTTTTTCAAGTCTTTTTAAATATAATTCAGTTTCGAATTTTACTACGCAAAACCTTAGACTTAGAATGGTTGAACAATATTAGAGACATAATTCTTGGTTGAACATGTTGCTTGATCATAAACCCTTTACATGAACCATCCTATGTGATTGTTTGCTTCTTTTTCGAGAAACCACAACCAAAAAAAAAAAAATTTCAGAACCAAACTCAACCTTTCATCCTCTTTATGATGTTGTGGTTGACTTGTTTTTCATGCTAAAAACACACGAGTAGAGCCACGACTTGTATCTAGATGTTGTTTAAATTTCAGCATGTGGTAGGACTCGCGTGAACCTAGAAACTTGATTTTTGGTTGGTTCAAAAATCCATATCCTTGGTTTCTCTAAGATTAGAATTTTTCTAAGCCTCACTTAATTTTATTTCATTCAAAATCTCTCTCATCTAATCAAAATTAGGACCTAAACCTATGCCCCCGTGATCAAGCCGGGAAAAGCTTGCTCTCAACCAATGAAGGCAAACTATACCGGTGAGACCGAAATCGACGTAAAAATAAAATATTTTCGACTTGCATTTGTTTTTAATGGTTTAAAAACATCTCTAAAATTATGTTCGAGCTCTTGCATGGCTCTGAAAAATATTTTAAATTTCGAATTAGAGGAGTGCTTAACCTTAAACACACCTTAATGGAGGCAGTCTAGTAATCATGCATGCACCATTGGATTCCCTTTCATCAACTTTCACCAATTCCACACGCAAAGGACAAGCATGGTGGGCAGCAAGCATCAACTTTTTAGGAATTTCATGGTGGCATGTGAAGCAAGTGGAGCTAGGGAGCATGGACATGACCCAAAACATGAAGCATCAAGTGGAAGGACCAATAGTGGACGAGAGCGTTTGGGCGGTGCAACTCGTGGAGCACGCGGGCGGGGAAAGTTGCGAGAGGTGAAATGATCGTGCCGGAAGAAAGACGAGACGGGGAGGAGCACCGAGGCCGGCCTCACCTACATAAGGAGCCCCCCCCGGCTCCCGTTTTCCGCGAGCAAGCTTCCCTCTCCTTCCTTTGTTTGTGTGTTCAAGTTTGCGTGCTCAAAACCTCCGTAGACATAGCCAACCTTCCCAAGCTTGATAGCTCAAGAAAAAAAAAAAATCCACATCCTTAATCCACTCAAAGTCCAGACTCCGAAATAATATTTGTGTACCTTGTTACCGGGTGAAAACCCCGGATATATATTTGTGAGGGAGAGTGCTGCAATCAAGGAAGAAAACTACAAGTCTTTTCACCGAAGAAGAAGGGATCATCGTCGTCTAAGCCATCATCGACAACCTCTTCGAGGAGGCACTCGGTTTCCGAGTTTCCTTGGAGTATGGAGGAGGACACGGCACCGCCGAGGAGGAACCACACTCTTCTCCTTGGTGGCATGAGGGCCACACAAAACTCGTTTATTAGGTTTACCAAACTTCAATAACATATGGAGGAGCCGCCCGTCCAACCTCACCACTTGACACGATCATCCGCTCCACCTCCATATGCTCCGCGGTATTCCGTTGGGTATGTCGTCATGACGGAGGAGGAGAAGAAGCTCGCTCGCCTTAAGTAGAGGCTTGTAGCGAACGTCGACATCGACGACCAAGCTCCCCACATATTGGGTTTCACACGGGACACCGGTGCAATTCTCTAGCGGAGTGTCGGCAAACACCCACAAGAAATTCGCCTAGGAAATTTTCATGACCATGGCGCATAACCTTGATGAAGGAGTGCTGAGTCTCTCATTCCGTTGGAGGGAGCCCACAAGAGGAGAAGAAGGAAGACATCGTCGGAAGGGTAACCTTGATCAATGATGCTATTTCTAGCACCTTGATGGGGTAATCTCCTTTCATCCATGGGTTGCAATCGATCTTGAGATGTGATCATACTTTGTTGGATTATCTATCTATCATCTTGTGCTGAAAATACTTTAATGCTTAAGGCTAGCAACCGTGCCGTAGAGGGAGTACGAGCTTCTATGCTTCCTTGGATCCATTCAACACAACCCCCGATAGATTAGATTGGTCTTCACGTTCGAAATGATTGCATGTTCTAGTATCATAGACCCATGGGCGAGTGTCTCCTATTTTCAAAAGGGAGCTCCGGAACAAGTATGTGCATGAAGGCACATGGGAAGGTTTTTGGAGTATGATCACGGGAAGAGATCATCAACGAAGAAATACTATCCGGAACCCCATCATCCATGTGTGTCACTTTTGTGCAAGTGGATTTTTGGGGAGAATAAGAGAGACATAGATAACCAACACGGAGTTGAATTGGATTTACTCGCAGCCAATCAACCCTACTCACCTATGATCAACCGGTGGTGTTGTGAGCAACATCGGATTCGGGAGATCGGGTTGTTGCCTCTCCATGTTGACTATCTCTTTAAAACCGGGTATTGCAAGGAACCCAAATCATCTCCTACCCGGGACTTCCCTAGGAATATATGAAGAAAGGAAAATATAAGAGTGAAGATGAGAGAGGAGGCTTCCAAGTGGCCTAGGTGAATTTGCCCCTTCCGGATTGAAGATTAAGACTTTTCTTGAGGGGAAGAAGATCGGTTAGAGGAAGGACTTCTTGTGCCGGCGAAGAAAAAAAATAATAAAAGAAAAAAAAATTATAGGAGAAGGATCTTCCACGACCCAAGAAGGAGGTGCACAACAAAATTATGTCCCACCATTGGGAGAAACCCCGGCGCCGTCGAATTACTACGGTGGTGTACCAATGCAAGCATGGGGGAGTGGTGCAGCCATACCCCCACCATTTTTGCAGTGCCCAACGTAGCCTTTGCGGAGCCATTTGCACACCTTCCTCAACCACAACAAAATGTGGCCACCATTGGAGGATACGCTGCAAGGATCATGCAAATTATTGCAGCCATCCAAACCAATGCAAACCAAATGGGTGAAGGAAATGCAAACGTCGCTTATGTGCTTGGACACCTTCACCTAGCATCGTCGGACAATTCATAGGAGGAGTGGTGCATTCCTATTACAAGTAAGGGTACAACAACCAAGGCCATCGACATCAACCACCGGCGGAAGATTAGAGAGAGGAGAAGCTTTAGTTATCTTTCCTTTACCCCCTTTTCTTTAATTTTCAGCTTGTTTGCGCCTATGATTGCGTAGTATTTTCAGCTTTGCTTTAATTTTCAGTTTTTAGTTTAATTTTTCAGCATGTATCTTAGTGTTTATTTTCATCATGAATAATGTCACCACCAAGTTTTTTTACCTTTGGTAAAGTTACAAAGATTGTGCCATGATGATATATGATTATAATTGCTGCTTTGTTTATCTTTGTAATTGATTTATGCATGTTTAAGCTAGTGCTCTCTTAAAAATACAGATCTGAATTTATTTAAATGCTAGCTTAATCTTCAGCGGAGGTTATGATTAAAATAAAGACCCATAGTGTTTTATGTGCTCTCAAGTTATGAATAGATTAAAGATGTCTTTTATGCTCAAAAATATTGCTAACCTTGTCACAAATATCACTTGTGTGTTGCTCAACCTATCCAAAGCCTTATATATATTTGAGTGCATAAACCTTAGTGTACAAGATTTATTTTTGAGTGAGTTTTTGCAGGCCATGATTTCTCTGGCCCGAGACTAAGAAGCTGGTCATTCCGTTTTTGCGTATCTATCTTTTTGCTAGCCTTTTATCCGTGCATTGTGTATCCCCGCATCGGTGATCTCACAAACTTCGCCGGATATCCACCCTTAAACCAAATATCATCTTTTGTGATTACCTCCTTGACCACAACCTATCGTTGAGAATGGATCATCAATTCAAGGAAGATCGCAAGACGGTGCCAACGTTGAAGATTTCAAGTATCTCTCCAAGGAAAATTATTTTCGGTACCTACCATATTTTTTCGCCTCTTTGCTCGAGGACGAGCAACGTCTAAGCATGGGGGAGGAGGTAGGTACGGTGCGTTTTAGAGTTCAAAAAGGGAGTATTTTTAAAAAATATATATATAATGATGAAAGAAAAAAATTCGGCGATGTACGTGACTTCCAAGGTGAAGAAAGAAAAAAAACATATATATATATAAGAAAGAAAGAAAGAAAGAAAGAAAGAAAAGAATGAGAAATATGAGAAAGAGAAAAAAAAATATATATGAGCGTAAAGTGAACTCCCCGGTTCTCTAAGAGTGCATTCAAGGCTTCAAGTTAAAAAGATCCATTCTCATTTTCCAACCATGTGCAATCCGATAACGAGGACTTCTTTTGTGCCTCGGGATCACTCTTTGCCATTTGCACATGTCCACTCATCTAAAGTGTGTGTATTTTTCTCTTTCCCCTCCTTGATTTAACATTATTTTCCAATGACCTTTTTGACGAGTCTCGGTAAGACCATGAGAAGCTTGTCTTGTTTTGACAACACCTCATTTATAAAATCTTGTTAGGACTAAACTTTCCCAAAGCTCCATATAAAGCCTACCACACATATATATGAGAGGGAAAGGAGTAGAATATATAGGCTTGAGAGACAAGTGAGATGAGAGTTCATGAGCAACATACAAGGTGATTTAAATTTGTGAACTTGGTTTAGCTCTTTTCTTTATCTCGTTCTTTATTTCAAAAATTCCGAGATCTATTTAAACTTTGTGAGCATGTTAATACTTGTGGGATGAGCTTAATAAGAATCTACCCTCCGTAGAGGTGAAGGCTAGTACATTATGGAACTTTAACGAATTAAACTTTTGAGGGCATTATGTTTTCTCATGTATGATCAAATGCAAAGTTTAAACATTGTTTAGCAATGATGATATCCATCGAAGGCTTACTCGAGGACGAGCAAGGTTTAAGCATGGGGGAGATGTTGACGGTGAAAATCCGTCAACCTAGCCATGAGTTTACCTTCGGTGTTGGCATGAATTTTATACCTTATCCATTGGTACTAACCCCCGTGGTATAACAAGTTCACATGTGCATGTCGTTTTTGGAGTTTAATGTTTATGCGGGGATTTAGTGTTGAATGCAAGACTTTCGGGGTAAGTTCATCAAGCACCTCATGACAAGACTTTGAAGCCCCGAACAAGTCATGCAATGAAGTAAAATTAACTCCAAGAAGCCGGGACTTGATCCGAGAAGACGACATACTCCGGGGACCCGACCGGAAAAGTGCCGAATCTTCCAAGACAAGGAGTTGAGTCCAATTCGGAGAGAAACCGACGACATGGACCCGTATGCGAAGGGGGAAGCATCCGGAAGCAAGGGAACCGACCTCGGGCGAAGGAGCCCGCGGGCCGGGCCTAAATGGGCCCGGGCCGGCCGGCCCGGGCCCGGTCGGCCCCGAGCCCATTTAGGGCCCAAATGCGTCGTCCTTTGCCCTAGCCGCTAATCGGGCTATTTATAGTCCCCCGACCGAGAGCCACGCGAGAGGAAGTCGTATTCCGCCGCCGAGGAGCAGAGAAGCTTGAGGGACACCAACTTGAAGATGAGGGTCGTGCTAGTTGTCTAGGGTTTCCCTAGCCGACGTGGGAACCTTGCATGGAAGACCACGTCGGAGCTCCGGAGCGAGGATCAAGATCGAGGGAGGGCCCCGGTGGTGATCTTGTTCATGTAATCTTTCATGGTGAAGTTTGTAAGTGAATCCGATTTCTAGCGATTAAGTGCCTTCTCGATGATTTTGATTTCTTCTTGGTTTTGCTTCTTCTACGATCTAGTCTATAGCTAGATTACATAGGGTGCTCTTGTAGCCGCGGTGGCTAGAGGTGCATACGGACCGGCCAAGTGATTTCAACTTGTTCTATCGAACTCGCCCTAAGCTCCCCGCATGAATAGGGATACGTTGTGACGAACGGGGGTCTCGAAAGGCGGATGTTTTCGGAGTCGGATGGGAAGGCCACGATTTAAAGATGCTTTTAATGAGATTCGCTCTTCTATCTTCATCTATCTTGTTTGGAGCTACAACATAAGCATGATCTAGATTCTCTAGATTGGTTATCTCTTGCTTTCTCTTGCTACCTCTTTAGTAGATTAGATTAGATTCGTTTTCTTTACGAGTTAATAGATTAGATGCAACTTGTCTTCAATAGATAGCTTTACCTTGCTTTACTAGATTGAATCCTTGCGTTGCACATTGTTCCACGGATTCGATACCTTGGGTTCACCACTCGAGGGAAGAAGGGTCCCTTGACTACGACGGGAGACTTGTCCGCTTGCAAGTCACAAACGAACTTTGATACAACTATTAACCGTCAACGGATTGTATAGGAGCACTTGATGGTACACAACAAGAAGACCAACAAGAGGCCCAGGACTGATTTTGATCCATTGGTTGCTGCAATTAATAGAGGAAGTAGCAAGATAGCTAAGGCGATAAAGGAAGTGGGCGGATCGGACATGGATGTGCCGCCGCATTTCTTCAACAACTTGATGGCTCTCGGTGGTAGTTTCGAGGAGACTCACTTATCTTTCTATTATTCTTACTTGGTCTCCCAACCTCACATAGGTGGAGCTTTCAACAACTTGCCTTTTGGCCATAAATTATACCGGGTTTCGAAATACATAGCCGAAAACTACCCCGCGTAAGGGTAAGTGGTGGTGGTGGTGAGATCATTCTTTTGTTAGTAAGCTTGTATCTTGGTATGTGGAAGCCTTGAACTTGCTATATATTTGTGTAGGGCTTAAACTTGATGCATCCTGCAAGCTTGAGACTTGGAAATGTGTTTAATGTGCCTATGGATATGGCCTAAGACTTCTATTTTTAATGTAGCCAAGACTTTTATGTGGAATGAAATTATTGTGTGTGTTGTTCCATGAAATATTACTATTTGTGTTGATCAAATGGTTGTTAAATCATTGCTGAAATAACTGTTCAATTATTGAAGAAATGTTTGTTGAGGTGCTGATGAAATGGCTGTTCAATTATCAATGAAATGTTTGTTCAAGTGTTGATGAAATGTTGTTGATGCAATTGAGGGGGGTAACCTCACCCATGGATGGCAAAGGTGGTGATAAGATTCTGGTTCCAGTCCACTCCATCCATCCAAACAAGTGCTTTGGAGTGGATCCATCCCCAACCCGAAATACAATCCAAACATAGGCGGGGTTGGAGTCATCCCCAAAACGAGGGACGGCTCCGCTCCGCTCCCACGCTTCTCCAACCAAACACACGGTAAAAAATAGAAAATTTGTCCAAAAACTCAATCCAACGGACTAGCTAAACTTGTCCTAGCTATCATCCACTAGCTAAACCGGGGGCTTCGCTAGCCATCTTTGGCTAGCCAATCCCGCTAGCTATATACATGAGTATGGCGGTGGGACCCATTAGTGGTGGAACATATGGAGAGTTCATTTTAGCTAGTTTGTTGGATTTCATCAACATTTTACTAGCTATTTTATTTTACATACTAGCTAAATCAGTAATTTAGCTAGTGATATTTAGATAGACTCTTGGAGTTGCTCTTAGTTCATTTGTTTTAGAGACTTGTGCTCGGTTTGAATCAAAGCCAAAAGGGGGGTCACACCCCGTCGTCCCGGTGACGGTTTCCATGTTCGCAGTGTGTTCTTGCTCTTTTCTTCTTGTCTCTTGCATTTGATCCGTGATTTCTTAGGTTAGCCACCGAACAAGCTCGGTGATTGTGATCCCGAATCCAACAATTGGTATCGGAGCCGATCAATCACTCGTAGCACCACACCACATAGTTCATCCTCATGTCGGGGAGCGGCGATGGCGACGGCGGCGGTCGGGGAAACCGTCGGTTATTCCCGACCCTCGTCGCAACCGGCCTACACTAGGCGGTGCATCGAGTTCGGCGATCATGGAGGAGAAGGAGTGGTGGGGAGTAATCGAGCCGCCGGAGGGATCGACCTCTCGCGACTAAGAGTTCGGATGCGATGGTGGCAAAGGACCGAAAGGTGCGAATGCACCTGTTCCAATGCCTGCGGAGGATCCGCCGATGCGGGTTGCCGGCAAGAAGACCGGAAAGGAGGTGTGGGAGTGCTTGAAGACAAGGTTCGTTGGCGCCGATCGAGTTCGTGATGCACGTCCGCGGACGTTGAAGACGGAGTTCGACGCGCCGCAGTGAAGGAGGATGAACCGATCGACCGCACGCCGGAAACCGACGGCGATGTCGGTGAGATACGGCAATGCGGGAGGCACACCGGATGATGCAGCCTTGGTCAAGAAATTGTTCGACACCGTGCCCGAAAAATTCATTCGGGTGGTGGCCGGGGTTGAACAGCTTTACGACCCGAAGAAGATGCCCCTTGAAGAAGCGAGCTTGGGCGCCTCGGGACATATGAGGAACGCATTCGACGCGAGAGGAAGGGAGGAGGGGCCAAGACGGACGATGAGCGGTCGACCGTCGCTCATCGAGCCGAGTGGGAGTCAAGGCGAAGAGAGCCGGGGGAGAAGGCTCGGGTGGTGGCCGTGGCCGTGCTCGTGGGCGCGGGAGAGGTCGCGGGTGTGCCGGCGGCGGCCGCGGTGAAGCATCGAGCGGGAAGGTGGCGTGAGGAAAGGCAAGGAGCACATCAAGTGCTTCAACCGCAAGGAGTACGGCCACTACGCCAACCGATGTCCGGAGAGGAAAGGTGAGGAAGCACATCACGCTCGGGCGGAGGATGTCGAGCCGGCGTTGATGCTCGCGTAGCGGAGAAGCCGAAATCGCTCGAGCAAATGCCCGAACGACGTCGAGCATCACGAGGACGGGAAGCGATCAACCCGAATGAGGGATGCATCATTCCGTAGCCGCATCTCACCGGCGGTGGCTCCAACACCGGTAATGTCCGGTACTTAGATAATGGTGCTTCTAATCATATGACCGGCGACCCGCAGAAATTCGAGAGAATTGAATAGAAATACAACCGGAAAAGTTAGATTTGGGGATGATTCTACCGTTGAGATCATGGGGAAGGGTTCAATTTTGTTTAAATGCAAAGATGATAGCCGTGGTTACTACATGAGGTGTATTACATTCCCAAGTTGAAGAGTAATTTAGTGAGTTTGGGTCAACTTACCGAAGTGGGTAATAGAGTCTTGATGGAAGATGATTTTCTTGAAATTGTTGATAAGGGTACCGGGAAGTTGGTGATGAGAGTTGATAGAACTTCAAACAGTATTGTATAAGTTAGAGTTAAAGCTAGCAAATCCTCGTTTGTTTAATGGGGAGCTTGGATGAGCCGGCATGGCTTTGGCATGCTCGGTTAGGACATGTCAATTTCGGATCCTTGAAAATGCTTGGAGAAAAAAATATGGTCGCGGGGTACTGTTATCTCACACCCGGAACAACTATGTCATGGGTGTTTGGCTGGGAAGCAAACTAGGATGCCTTTTCCAAAGAAGTCAAATTTCGTGGCTGAAACATCATTACAACTTGTTTATGTTGATTTGTGTGGGCCCATCAACCCTCCAACACCACTGGGAATAAGTACTTTATGTTGCTTGTTGATGATTTCGGTAGATGGATGAATGTGTTTATGTTGAAGTCTAAGGATCAAACTCGTGAAATGTTCATTAAATATAAGAAGGAGATAGAGAATCAAACTCGGGAACAGGATCAAGATTCTTAGATCGGACGAGAGGTGGAGAATTTCGTCGGATCTCTTTGCGTGTGTGTGTGAAGAGAGTGGAATTAGAAGGCAAATGACGCCGCCATACTCTCCCCAACGGAATGGAGTAGTAGAGAGGAGGAATAGGTCCGTCATGGAGATGGCAAGGTCAATTCCGAAGAGCATGGGAGTACCGGGGAAATTTTGGGGAGAAGTGGTCGGACATGCGGTCTATTTGCTCAACAAGTTACCCTCAAAACCCGTGGGGGGAGCAAACACCATTTGAAGTTATCGGGGCAAAAAACCACACCTTGGACATGTAAAAGTGTTTGGTTGCTTAGCTCATGTGAAGAAGGCTGGTCCTCACCTCAAGAAGTTGGAGGACGAAGCGGCAAGATGGTGTATTTTGGAGTTGAAGAGGGGAGTAAGGCTTATAGGTTATATGATCCTACTCAAAATAAAATTGTAGTGAGCAAGAGATGTGATAATTGAAGAGGTCGTTGAGTGGAAGTGGAGTGGGGGATCCGTAGAAGAAGATCGATGGATTTTCACCGGAATATGATGTGTCCAAGTGATCATCATGGGTCGGGATATGGCCAATGTGGATGATGCGGATCAACACACGGAACCACAAGATGTAGCAGATTAGAGTGACTCGGTAGTATGCCGGATGAGCTACAATCACCTCGGACAACAACCTAGTGCTGATGAATCACAAGCTCATGAATTCTCGGATGAAGAACCACAAAAGTTTAGGTCATTAAAGAGGAGGTGCCTCATGAGGAGGCTCGTTAGTTGACTGTGAGGAGCCAACTTGTTATGGGGAAGGCTCGCAGAGAATCCAAATTGGATGGAAGCCATGAAGAGTGAACTGCAGTCTATTCATAAGAATGGGACATGGGAGCTGGTGAAGCTTCCAGCAGGTCACAAACCCATAGGACTCAAGTGGGTGTTCAAACTGAAGAAAAATGTTGATGGAGATGTAACTAAACATAAAACAAGACTAGTGGCAAAGGGATATGTGCAAAAGAAAGGCATTAACTTTGAAGAAGTTTTTGCACTTTGTTGCGTAATTGATACGGTGAAGCTAATTCTAGCATTGGCAGCAAATAGATGTTGGAAGATACATCACTTAGATGTGAAAACAGCTTTATTGAATGGAGAATTAGAAGAGGAAGTGTATGTTAGTCAACCCGAGGGATTTGTTGTCAAGGGAAAAGAACAAGTATGTTACGAAACTAAGCAAGGCACCGTATGGTCTTAGACAGCACCAAGGGCATGGAATATCGAGCCGGATAGAAGACCGAGGAGTTTGGGTTTTACAAAATGTCCTAGTGAGCAGGATCGTCTACAAGAGAGGAGAAGGTAAGAGCACAATCATCCTGGGAGTATATGTGGATGATTTGTTGGTTACCGGTAGTCGGACAGAGGAGATTGAGAAGTTTAAAAAACAAATGACAAAGGAGTTTGAGATGAGTGATCTTGGCTCGTCGTCCGTCGGGCATACACCCCGGTACTCATGCAAGGAAGGAAGAAGAGTAGAAGACGGACTCCTAGCAGAATTCCCCTGTACTTCTACTAGGACTCGCTCCATGTAATCCTACTAGGACTCCTACCTTGTAACCGACTAGGCACCCGCCCCCTGGACTATATAAAGGAGGGCCGGGTACCTAGCCGCACATCCCCAATCCCTCCAGGGACAACACCAAGCGCGGGCGCAATACTCTAAACAGGACGTAGGGTAGCTACTCCGGCTACCCGAACCTGTATAAATCTCGTGTCTCGTGTCCTCGCGCGTACCTTCGGGTTCCCGATCATGGAGATCCTCACCTTCTACCTTGCTTTGCGGGTACCTCCCATGGAGGTCGAGAGGTTTAAACATCGACACCGGCGCCCACCGTGGGGCCATCGTCACCATCACCGGGCGAATTCGAAGGACCTCATCCGCAAAATCAATCTACCCCAACGGTTGTTGGCCGATTCGATCAACTCGCCGCGCCAATCAGGCCGACGGGTCAGCAACTCGTCGACTCGGTGGAGTTTCGCTCGAGTTCAAGAACGACACGGAATCAACTTCGTGTCACATGTCCGCCGAGACGGAATCAAGTTCGGATTCGCAACTCGCTATTGCTACGGAATTAATTTCATTGTTCCTGTCCACACGCCAGAAGATCTCGCCGAGTTCTATTCCAGAGCTGAGCATGTAGATCAAGGCTGTCCACATCCACACGCGGTGCCATCCACCATGCAGAACAGAGATTGGTGCGGGACCAACAGATTTTTCCTAATCAATCAAGTGGCTGACGCACGTGGCAGTACAGGGTGCAAATTCGTGATGTAGCTGGCTTACATCAGTTGCATGTGCAAATCATGATTTCTCCTACTTGCACACGAATAGCTACACCACAAGGCTCCAAGTTTTAACGCTTGATGCACACAAGGGATGTACGCGGGTACAACTACATGCACCGCAACTACTCGTCATTCGGCCACGGGCTCTACGTCAACTTTGTCGTGCGCCGTGACTACTCGTCTCCGGCCGCACGCGCTCTACGTCGACCTCGCCGTGCGCGCGACTACTCGCTCCGGGCCGCATGGGATTTACGTCGACCTCACCGTGCGCCGCGAATACTCGTCTCCGGCCGCACGCGCTCTACGTCAACCTCGTCGTGCACCGCGAGTACTCGTCTCCACTCTCCCGGCTGCAGCGACTACTTCGCCTCGCCGCGCGTCCGGGGTGCCTCGGCACGTCACGCGGCTCGTCACGCGGCTCATCGCGCCGCTCGTCGTCGACTACTCCGCCTCGCGCAGGCTCGTCGTCGACTACTTCGTCTTCGCCGCGCATCCGGGTGCCTCGGCATGTCGCGCGGCTCGTCACGCGAGCTCGTCGCGGCTCGTCGCACCGCTCGTCGTCGACTACTGCGCCCGCGCAGGCTCGTCGTCGACTACTTCGCCTCCTCCACGCGTCCGGGTGCCTCGGCACGTCGTGCCGCTCATCGTCGACTACTCCGCGTCGCGCAGTCTCGTCGTCGACTACTCCGTGCGCCGCGACTTCGTCTTGCGGCCACACTGGCTCTACTTCAGCCACGCCGTGGGGCGCGACTACTTGCCTTGCGGCAACACTGGCTCTACTTCGAGTACGCCGCGCGCCGCCACGACGTCGTCTTCCGGTCGCATCGCGTCGACCATTCATCTCGACTAATTTTCCAAACTAGTCGAGAACGGCAGTCACGCCCCCAACAACTGGTCGGAATCAACTCTGACTAGTCAACTTCAGCAACAACTGTCGCGACTCTATCGCCGACCGCCACGGCTTCATCATCGGTACGCCTCGGCAGCAGCAACGGCTAAGTCATTTATTTAAATGATTACTTGCTCTCTCTTCTTGGCTTGTTTTCCTCATCATGTAGGATAAAATGCCGGCTACTCATTTGTGTACGCTTCTCGGTGGGTTTTCATGGGAGCTACACTCTGCTGACTACTCTTGGGGTATATCAATCAAGTCGCCACGAGTCTACTTCATCAACTCGGGGGCTATCCCAAGGAGGCAGCTTCTACAATCCGCTCCGTGCGGCAACTTAAAGTCGACTTCTAAAGTCGCATTCTAAAGTCCGCTCCATGCGGCAACTTAAAGTCGACTCCGGTCGCATCTTCGCCCGCTTTGATGGCATACCGCGTGTGTAAGCTTCGATGGAACCTAGCCGTAAGCGGCCCTCGGGTCCCGGCAACGATGGAACCTAGCCGCACGTGGTCTTCACGCTCCGTACCATGGGTCCAAGTACCCTAAGTACTCGCGCTCCGTACCTTGGGTCCGAAATCCATGGCTCGGTACACAAGTCGACTCCGGTCGCACATTCAAGTCCACTACGGTGGCACCCGTACCTTGGGTCCGAAATCCATGGCTCGGTACACAAGTCGACTCCGGTCGCACCCAAGCCCACTCCGGTGGCACAAGTCGACGCTAACGGTCGCACCCAAGCCCACTCCGGTGGCACAAGTCGACGCTAACGGTCGCATCCAAGCCCACTCCGGTGGCGCAAGACGACTTCGCCGCAATCTTAAGCCCACTCCGGCGGCAAAACTACTCGTTTTCTCGATTTTTCATTCGCTTTGGCTTTCTCGGAAAGTGCTTTTTCGTTTTTTCATCTTAAAGTCCACCCCGCGTGGCACAAAGTCGACTATTGTAGTCGCATCTCAAAGTCCGCTCCGCGCGGCATCCTAAAGTCGACTTCTAAAGTCGCATATCAAAGTCCGCTCTGTGCGGCAACTAAAGTCGACTTCGGTTTTCAAGTCGCATCTCAAAGTCCGCTCCGCGCGGCACAAAGTCGACTTCGGTTTTCAAGTCGCATCTCAAAGTCCGCTCCACGCGGCAACTAAAGTCGACTTCGGTCACATCTAAAGTCCACTTCGCGCGGCACAAAGTCGACTTCGGTTTTCAAGTCGCATTCTAAAGTCCGCTCTGCCAGCATCTAAAGTCGACTTCGGTCGCATCTAAAGTCCGCTCTGACGGCATGACTACTTCTCAAGCTCCACGGCTCGACGCCAAACTACTACTTGGAATCTCTCCAGCTCGGGGGCTGCACTTAACATACTACTCGAAGATAACTTCAGCATGCTTCGCTCGCTCTCAAGCTCGGGGGCTCCTCACCAATCACTACTCGACGTGGCTCATACGGCTCTCTTATCTCGGGGGTTACACGCTGCAAGAGTACTCGGATGATGGTTTTCGCGAACACCGAAGACCCTTGGATTGATTACCTAATCATTTCAAGGCTCGGGGTCGCTATGCTACACCCATCGTTCAAATTTTTCAAGACGGAAGATTCAAAATCAAGATCGACCCTCGCCTAGAGTCCGCAACTCAACCTAAGGCTCGGGGGCTACTCCATATGGAGTGCGATTTTGCAATGCCGAGGACCATGTGTGGTTCGAGGACCGGTGGATGGTCGCTTCCTTGTGTGATGAGTGATTGACAACGTTGTGTGGACCGATTCTTGGCTAAGTATTGCGGGTGCGGGTTGCGGCTTGACTTGTGTTGGTGCGGTGGAAGAACAAGCGCGAAAGGTCGTCATCGGTGAGGTCTCCAAGTGTGGAGAAGACAAGTAGGCTTCGTTCGAGGGACCCGGTGGCCAGCGGGGTCAAGTGCGGGCCGCATGGTGGCATGAATAGCAAGATGAAGTCATGGACGGTTTCTTGGTTGAGCCTCAAAACCAAGGTCGAGCCGGGACTACGTGGGAGCCAAGTCATGAGTGGAGATTGGCGGAGGCTACACCAAGTTCGCGGGGGTTTCCGTGGTTCACCGTAAAACCACCGGGTTCCTTGGTTGATCCACAAAGCCAAGACCGAGAACCGAAGACGGAGCTGCAGCGGCCGCCGCACCGGTCCGACCGGTGGGTCCGACCGGTCCGACCGGTGGGGACCGGTCCCGACCGGTGAGGAGCACCGGTCCGACCGGTGTGCGACGACGCGATCCGCAGACTTCGAAGTGGAGGACACGCGTCGGGATCGCATGGCTTGCGTCGAGGCGACGCAGGGTGCGGTCGCCGGCATCCGTCCGATGGTGAAGACATGAAGACTTCCAAATTCGCCCTTGAGGGGCTTGTATCCCTAGTTATTAGGAAAGGGCATTTTAGACATTCGGTTGCCTCCATATAACCCAAGAGGTGAGAGGATGGCAGCCAACTCTTGGAACCCTAGCTCATTAGTTTTCCTATTTTCCACCTATTTTCCTTAGGTTTTCCATAGGAATAGCAAGAGAGCTTCACGGAGAGATCTTGTAGAGAGGGATGGATGATCGGGCGGCTTGCTAGACCTTGTATGAACCTTTGTCTTATGTATAGATGATTCGCGTGGTTCCTCAAGGTTTGGATGTGTTTTCCCCGGTTGTTCTTGGTGGTGATTTTCGGAGCCCTCTCTCGGTGATTTCTTTGGGTTGTTTTCGGGATCTTTCTCTTGGGGATTTGATGGGGGAAATTGTGGGAACCCTTCGTGGTTCTTTGGGTTGTGATTCCCCTCACAAATCCGTGAGTAAAGGTGCTCGATTTCGGGGTTTCTTGAGTTCTTGGGTTGGAAGTGCTTTCGGCGGGATTTCTTCGATTCCTCCTTTTTGGACGAGTTTTGGTGGGATTAAACTTGGCTATGGACTCCTCATGAGGTGTTCCTGATATCCCCAAAGTCTTGTTCAAGTCCGTGGAGTGATTCGGGAGATCGAGATTTGGTTTTGGGGGAGTTGACCCGCGGGTGCTGTTCATCCCGAGCTGCCCAGGCTACACCGGTCTGACCGGTGCTCTTGACCGGTCTGACCGGTGCAAGCCCTTGTGGGATTTTGCTCGGGTGAACGTCTTCGTGTGTTCGCCGTTGTCCCGTGGTCTTGTTGTTTCGAGTTTGGGTCGGTTTGGTGGTCGGTTGGCCTGTTTGGTGCCTTGGGGGCTTTCGGTCGCCATCGGTCCGACCGGTGTGTCTCACCGGTCGGCCGGTGTAGAGCCACTTAGTGAAAGTTGCTCGCTTTCACCGGCGGAACCGGTCGACCGGTGGTGCTCACCGGTCTGACCGGTGTGTGTCTGTAGGCTCGAGTTTTGGTGTTCCGCTGCGTTCTCGAGTTGGTAGGCTGTGTTGGTTCCTAGGTCCACTGGCACACCAGTGGCTACGTGGGCTTGGCCAATCTTGGTAGTGAGTCGGAGACGTGTGTTGGAAGCCGCGTTCATCTTGTTGGAGTTTCGATCTCCATCGAGAAGAATTTTTATCGGCTCCCATTCATTCCCCCCCCCCTCTGGTTCGCCGTATCGGTCCTTCACAATCGCACTTCCATATAATCTCGACTTCAAGACTAATGAGCCGGACCACCTTCCGGCCTCGCGGCAGCTTCAAGTACTATTGAAGGCTTCGCCAAGCGTACTCGAGGACGCTCAAGAACTACTCGAAGAGGCTTCAAGACTACTCGAACTACTACTCTCGACTCCAACGTGCTCGGGGGCTTGTCGGGCATACTCTCCGGGTACTCATGCAAGGAAGGAAGAAGAGTAGAAGACGGACTCCTAGTAGAATTCCCCTGTACTCCTACTAGGACTCGCTCCATGTAATCCTACTAGGACTCCTACCTTGTAACCGACTAGGCACCCGCCCCCTGGACTATATAAAGGAGGGCCGGGTACCTAGCCAAACATCCACAATCCCTCCGGGGATCAACATCCAAGCGCAGGGCGCAATACTCTAAACAGGACGTAGGGTAGCTACTCCGGCTACCCGAACCTGTATAAATCTCGTGTCTCGTGTCCTCGCGCGTACCTTCGGGTTCCAGATCATGGCGATCCTCACCTTCTACCTTGCTGCGGGTACCTCCCATGGAGGTCGAGAGGTTTAAACACCGACACTGTCTTACTATCTTGGCATAAAAGTAGAGCAGCATGAGGATTTCATCACACTCAAGCAGAGTGGTTATGCAAGAAAAGTACTCACTAAGTTTGGGATGGAAGATTGCAATCCAACAAAGATTCCAATGAATCCTGGAGCTCAGATTCATGATGACAAAGGACTGAAAATTGATGCATCAGAATACAGGAGCGTTATAGGATGTTTGAGGTATCTAATACACACAAGACCTGACCTTGCATACTCAGTTGGTGTAGCAAGTAGGCATATGGAAAAACCTACTGTTATGCATCAGAAGCTGGTGAAGCAGATCATGAGGTATGTGAAGGGGAGTATGGAGTATGGACTTGTGTACACTAGGGGAGGAAGTCCAGAAGTGGTTGTTGGATACTCAGACAGTGATCTGGCATCAGATCTTGTTGGAAGGAAGAGTACAGCCGGCATGCCATTTTATCTCAATGGAAGTCTGATTACTTGGTGCTCGCAGAAGCAGAAAACAGTGGCATTGTCTTCATGTGAAGCAGAGTTCATGGCAGCTACAATGGCAGCAATGCAAGCACTTTGGCTCAGGGGTTTGCTGTCACAGATCACTACTAGTTCACCCGTGATTGTAACACTGTATGTGGACAACAACTCGGCCATTGCTCTGATGAAGAACCCTGTATTCCATGGAAGAAGCAAACACATTGACACTAAATATCATTTCATCAGAGAATGTATAGAGAGGGGACAGATTGTGGTGAAGAGAGTATGCACAAATGAGCAAAAGGCTGATATGTTGACAAAGCCATTGGCAGCAGGGAAATTTGCTGTGATGAGACACTTGATGGGTGTTCGAGATGTCAGTACTCAGTACACAGCAAGATTAAGGGGGAGACTGATGGGTTAATCCAACTATGCACTGACCATCTGCAGCTTAGGTGGCAACCCAAGTCAGCACGAGGCGCGAAGACTGGTTTCAAATCCATCAACAGGCGGCGCACTCACCACGCGCCCACGACGTCGTGCACTAGAGCAGTTGCAGAGTGCCCGGCATGTATCAGTGTGTTTGAATTTTTCTCTTAGAAATCGTGTGTTGTAAAGGCTGGATTATAAAGCCTAGACGTAGTGCTTGTTAGCAGTAGCTTAGTTCATTTGTTTTAGAGACTTGTGCTCGGTTTGAATCAAAGCCAAAAGGGGGCTGTCACCCTGTCGTCTTGGTGACGGTTTCCATGTTAAGAGTGTGTTCTTGCTCTGTTCTTCTTCTCTCTTGCATTTGATCCGTGATTTCTTAGGTTAGCCACTGAACAAGCTCGGTGATTGTGATCCTGAATCCAACAAGCATGGACGAGATCATCGACGAGTGCAAGACCTTCTTCTTTGCCGGGCAGGACACCACCTCGCAGCTCCTCACCTGGGCCATGTTCCTCCTCGGCACCCACCCAGAGTGGCAGCACCGCCTCCGCGACGAGGTCCTCCGCGAGTGCGGCGGCGCCGCCGAGGCGCCCATCACCGGCGACGCCCTCAACACAAGCTCAAGCTCGTAACCATGGTGCTGCACGAGACGCTGAGGCTGTACGGTCCGGCGACGCTGATCCCGAGGTTGACGAAAGCGGACGGCGCGGACATCTGCGGCGTGAAGGTCCCGAAGGGCACGGCCCTTATGATCCCGATCCTGATGCTCCACCGCGACGAGGAGGTGTGGGGCGCGGACGCCGGCGAGTTCAACCCGCTCCGGTTCCGGGACGGTGTCGGCCGTGGCGTTCGCCAAGGGCCCGCGGTCGTGCATCGGGCAGGATTTCGCGATGCTGGAGGCGAAGGCGACGCTGGCGCTCGTCCTGCGGCGGTTCGAGTTGGAGGTGGCGCGGGAATACGTGCACGCGCCGACCGACTTCCTGACGCTGCAGCCATTGCATGGGCTCCCCATTCTGCTCAAGCTCTTGGATCCGTAGGCGTGAGGGCAGGCAGCGTGCCAGCGTTGTTGTCCAGCACCTTCTCCCTCTGTTGGTAAGTAAGAGCATCTCCAAGAGTTTGCCAAAATTTACTTGGCAAATCCTGTGTTTTGCCAACTTCTAAAAAGTTCTGCAAAGTAAAAAAAGAATTCATCTCCAACAGTTTGGCATAATTCACTTGCCAAATCCAGATCTAACTTACATCAGGAATCCTGAGAGAAACAAAATTATGTATGTGTCCTTCCACCTCTTGAAAAACTTACATCAGGAATCCTTCTCTATTCTTTATTTCTTTTTCACCCTCCCACATAGAGGGAAACAACGATGGCAACCACGATCCGCGCGCGCATATATGCGCGTGGGGAGGTGAGTTTTGCCAAGTTTCTATTTTTGCCAAGTTGGTTTGCCAAACTGTTGGAGGCCAATTTTTCTTGTTTTGCCAAAATTATATGAATGCCAAGTTGGTTTCTTAAACTGTTGGAGTTGCTTTAACTGGCGGTCGAAAGAACAAACTAATCATGCCATGTATTTCAAAGATGTACTGTAGATGGTAATATTGAGTTTTTGGATGCCAAATCGTTGGCCGTCTTTTCTTTGGACATTTCAAATGGACCTTTGGAATCTAATACATGTTTTACTAGATTTTTGTCCAAGACTTAAATGTGTTATAGCTTTAAGCAAAGCTATATAACACTTTAAATATGTTGTTGCTAACACGACACTGGTGACGGTGACCGTGGTCCATAGAGTGCACTTCACACCCCGGTGCCCCATTACTCCACATCAAGGTCAATCACGTGACAAACGGGTTATCCATCAATTATATAGCGGTTAGATCCCCATACAATTGGACCAAACACCCTGATTACCATCCTAAGCTAGTGGAAATCTGGGGGAGAGAGGTGGGTGCAAAAAATGCAGTGGAGAAATGGTATATAAAATTAAATAGGATGAAAAAATTTCTGAAAGGCTGGGGGCAAAATATTAAGGACCAAGCCAGGAGGTACAAAGGCATCTTAAGGGAGGAGCTAGCAACCTTAGAGAGAAAAGAAGAAGAAGAAAGTCTGCCTTCTCAGCTCCTAGAGAGAAAAACCTATATTCAAACTGAACTGTTAAGGGTATCAGAGGAAGAAGAGTTATACTGGCACAAAAGATCCAGTCAAAAATGGTTGTTGCAAGGAGATAGCAACACTGAGTTCTTTCACAGAACTGCCAATGGAGAAAAGAGGAAAAACTTGATCTTTCATTTGGAGACTGACAATTCTGTACTTGAGAATGAGACAAAGATATTGAATCATGCATCCAATTACTATAAGAATTTGTTTGGACCCTCAGACAAGCCGCTTTTTGGCCTTGATGTTGAATGCTGGGCAACGAAGGAAAAATTAACAGAGGATGAAAACATCTGGTTAACTTGACAGTTCAGTGTGGAGGAAGCTAAGGCGTCAGTCTTTTCCATGGAAACTAATACGGCTCCAGGGCCTGATCATATTCCAATAGAGTTTTATCAAGCTGGGTGGGAGGTGATCCACAAAGATTTGTTGGACATGTTAGTTGAATTCTGGGAACACAAATTGGATGTGGGGAGACTCAACTATGGAACCATAACCTTGATTCCGAAATCTAAGGAGGCAGTAAGGATTCAGCAGTATAGACCTATATGTCTTCTCAATGTGAGTTTCAAAATAATAACCAAAATTTTGATGAGGAGGGTTGAAAACTGTATGAGCAGAATTATTCATAGGTGCCAATCAGCTTTTTTGAAGGGGAGAAATATTATGGATGGTGTTCTAACCTTGCATGAAATCTTGCATGATGTGAAGATAAGAAAGAAGGACGGACTAATTTTAAAGTTAGATTTTGAAAAAGCTTATGACAAAATTAGTTGGGAGTTCTTGTTTGAAATGCTGAGACAGAGGGGTTTCAATGAAAGGTGGTGCAGATGGATGGAAGCAGTGGTCACTAGTGGGACATTGAGTGTTCAGGTTAATGGTAATATCGGAACTTACTTCAAAAGTGGGAAAGGGGTTAGGCAAGGGGATCCTCTGTCTCCCCTTCTTTTCAACTTGGCAGCGGATAGTTTGGCTAAGATGATTCACACAGCTCAAGAAAATGGATTGATAAAAGGCCTGGTACCAGAGTATGTGGACAATGGAATTGCGGTGCTACAATATGCAGATGACACTATACTTTGTTTGGAAAATGAAGTACAATCTGTGGAAAATATGAAGTTACTACTTGGTTTCTATGAAAAAATGTTAGGACTTAAAATCAATTTCAATAAGAGTGAAGTCCATATGGTTTCTCATGACTGTGAAAAAGCGATTGAGTTTGCTGACTTGATGAATTGTGCCACTGGTGTCTGGCCAATAAAATATCTAGGAGTCCCAATAACAAGCTCTAAATTACATGTGATTGACTGGCTTCCAGTGGAGGAAAAAGTGAAAAGATTAGATGGCTGGAAGGGGAGTGCCCTCTCTTTTGGAGGAAAGCTGATTCTAATAAATTCGAGCCTAAGTAGTATTCCCACTTATTATATGTCTATGTATCTCTTGCCCAAAACAATTCTGAAAAAAATGGATAAGACCGGAAAAAAATTTTCGGCGAGGGGAGGAGGAGAAAAGAAGAAATATCATCTGGTAAAATGGGACAAAATTACCAGGCCCAAAAAAAAGGGGGGTTTAGGTATTAAAGATTTAAGGAAAATGAATCTCAGTCTTTTGTGCAAATGGTGGTGGAAGTTGGAACATGAGGAAGGGATGTGGCAGGAAATAGTGAAGCGGAAATATAAAATTACAAAAGGAATTACTTCTTTGAGACAAAATGGTAATGACTCCCCAGTTTGGAAAGATTTGATGAAGGTTAAGCACCTGTACCTAAGGGGAAGAGTAATAGTTGTGGGAAATGGCCAGAACACTAATTTCTGGGAAGACCCATGGTGTGGATCAATAGCTTTGAAAGATAAATTCAAGGATCTGTTTGAAATTTGTTTAGAACAAGATGTAAGTGTGGCTTATATGGCAGAAAGAGGATGGAGGTTGCAATTTTGTAGGTGGCTGGATGAGAGAGCCCGAGAATCGGTTAAGACATCCGAGGGATTTACTTCTTGTTTGCCCACTCTCTAATGAAAAGGATATAGCAAAATGGTCCGGGAGAAATGCGGGGCCTTCTCTGTTAAGTCAATGTATAATCATTTGTTCAGTGGGGATCCTGATGATCCCAACACAAAATTATGGAAAGCTAAAATCCCATTGAAAATAAAGATTTTCTTATGGTTAATACAACAAAATGCAATTTTGACTAAAGACAACTTGTCCAAAAGGAATTGGACTCGTGATTTAAGATGCTATTTCGCAATGAAAATGAGAACATTGAACATCTCTTTTTTAGTTGCTCGGTGGCCGATACATTTGGAGCCCGATTTCCTACACTGTGAAAGCTACTTGCAGGCCCGCCTCTTTCTCACGGTTGCGGGAATGGGTTTTAAGATATATGCTCGCTAATAATAAAATTCATGTTATTGGTTTAACGAGCGGTGTCTTTGGCAATATGGAAAACCCGAAACGCGGTTGCTTTGAGGAAAAATCGTAAAATCTCCTACCGAGATTGTGTGCCTTGCTTCATCCTTCATTATGTCCTGGGCGGTCTTCACCGGGAGGGGGAGAGACCGGATGCGGAGGCGGGAGCCGAAGCTTTGAAGGCCACGGCGCTCCACTTCCATCGGCGTCGAGATTCGACGCTTGAGGACGATGGGGCGGTGGTCCCGATGTAGGACGGTCGAAGATGA
The DNA here is from genome assembly GCA_947561735.1 of Cenchrus americanus. NCBI lineage: Eukaryota > Viridiplantae > Streptophyta > Magnoliopsida > Poales > Poaceae > Cenchrus > Cenchrus americanus. The sequence continues at coordinate 42,543,099 of OX387242.1, read as the reverse complement.
ATCCTTCCTTTTGGAGGCTGCATGTTTGAGTGAATTTCCGTGTAGGGTTGGATGGCTAGCTTGTGTGGTTTTTGTGCCCTTTGTTAGGCGGATGTCGTTTAGCGGTGGGAGTTTGGTAGACCCTTGGCGTCCGAAGGTGTAATAACTTGTTTTCGTCTTTTGACCGTTGCGATCGCAACTCTGTAATTTCGTTGCTCTTGAGTAATGAAATTCGGGCATAGCCCTTGATGGAAAGATCCCCATACAACACCTTAGATCTATTTTCCTCTTTGTTATCTCCTCATCCCTCAGTCTTTCTTCTCGCGAGTCCGCTTCTGCTGTCAGAATAGAGGCGCTCGACCCCCCGCCGGTTGACTCCGGCGGCCTCCGCCCTCCTCCACAGCCCGACGCGAATTCATTTGAGCTATACGCCCCTATCGCCTCCACTGCCTGTCGGGAATGCCCCGTCACCTGGCATCGGTGACGCACTTACCGCCTCTACTTGCCACCATCTCTCCCGCCTCCACCGCCGGCTGGCAAGCCGCCACGGAGCTCCCTCTACAACTGGGCACCAAGGTAAGCCCCGAACCTCAAACCCTAACCCTAAATCCTCTTCTCTATCCAATCTTTTGGGTAATTGATGAATCTGCAAGATTACAATTGATTGACAAGGAGTAAATCTCTTACAATTTCAATCTCACGGCCACCGTCGTTTATAAGCTGCCAAGCATGCATGCAGTGACACCGTCACTACACGTGGGCTCAGGCAACCCGTCGGACCCACGCAATCAGTCACTGTAGTCAACTGTGGAGGATCTCAACCGGCCCAGGGCTTGGCCTTTCTCCTAAGCTCCATCCTCTCTCATCTTCTACAAAGAAAACACCTTAAAAACTAAACGGCGCAATCTATACCTACTCGAGCATTTTTTCTCTCCTCACACTCGATTTTTTCAGATTTCCATCCAACGATAAATCTGACGGGTTGGGGTCTTTGGGCCGACATGGGTTGGCAAGCTGGCCTGGGCCTAGCCTTGCCATATTCCAGTGTTTGAGGTTCGTACATAACTTCTCAACCATTGGATCCTACCCTAAACCCTAGTATGGTCACTCTCTTTTCTGCCTCCCTCCTCCTACTCCTGAGTATCGACGCTCCTGCCGCCGGCCCCCGTGCCGCTGCCACGCCCCACAGGCCTCCCGCGCCGCCGCCGCGCAACAACCTGTGCCAGCACTGCAGCCCGCGCGCCGCTTCGCTGCTCGCGGTGAGGTCGCGGCCGCACCACCGCCACGCTGCTGCACCACTGCCGCGCGCTGCCGACAGCGGCTGTGAGCTCCGGCGCCGGAGGTGAAGAAGAAGCGGAGCCGCCGACCGTGAAGAAACACTGCCTTCTTACACTTTTTAACATCCTAGTTTGACTGTTTCAACATTCCTGTTTTGCTTTTTCAAGTTTCCTTTTCGTTGTTTCAACATTTAAACTGAACATGTTACGTTAAATGTTTGAAATGTGTAACTGGAATGTTGAAAAGTGCAGCTAAGACGTTGAATATGTTTAACCGAAATATTGAACAATATATTTATTTTTTTGCTTTCTCAATTAATTGGGCCTAGGTGGGCTTTAAAGATGGATAGCTTATTCATCTTCCACAGATGGATAGGAAGCCCCCTAGCCCACATATCTAGATTCTTTTATTACCCCTGTAAAATCACATTATTCTTCTGAAAAAGAGAGAGAACTGCTGCGAGTCAAATCATTTCTCTAATCAATCTTTGCCGCTAGATTCTAACCTTATGATTCTTCTGAAAAAAGAGAGAACTGCTGCGAGATCTTACGATTCTAACCTTACCTGAGGACTGCCAACTCTGCATCTAGAATCTACATTGTGATAAAGCCTTTTTTTTACTGGTCGACGTGGCGTGGCATTTTACGTGGTACATCCTGACATGATGAGCTGAGCAACTGTCTAGTTTAATCTCTACGATTCTTCGCATGTAGCCTTATACAGAAGAAACAAGGTTAAACCAGGGGCAGTTGGTTCTTGGATGCATGGGGCTTCAACGAACCTGCTCTTTTTTACAAAAAAAAGATATGTATATATATACGAAATAGTCTACTGCAATTATTTTTCCTAAGAAAATTGAAACTGTCAACTGCTTATGTAAGGTCATTCAGATTGACAAAAGGGGATTGCACGTCATATTGATCAGGGGCAATGGATGTATTCTTCAGCAGCTGATGACTTGGAGGTCCTGGACTATAAAACCACACACGATTATCTTGTCGATTGCATGCCGATCACCCTTGACAATTCTTCGAATGATGTCAACCTGAACTGTACCTGAATTTTAATCCCCTTACCCATGTCCACCCGGCATCGATCGTCAGACAGCAGATTAGCACCAGCTGTCATCTGTTCCGCGCAGACCAGATCATCCTCTTCACTTTTCAATTCAGGAGTCAACCGCGCCAACCATGCCGATTCGTGCCCCAACGAAATTGGAAAGGCTGAAGAATCCCTGCTCCTTATCTTCTGAATCTCAAGCTGTGGATTGTGTTCGTCTGCGTGGAGCATGCGCAATCTTTTAAACTGAACCCGGTCGTTTTCATCCTTGGTGCCTTCATTTGTTTATGCAATCTGCAAGTCAGAAGGCAGGGAGGTTCAGACTTCGTTCATGGATGGTTTCGGAGCTATACTATTTGTAAGCATATCAGAGAGTCAGAGCATACATGCACCGTTGCTCCCTCTGTATTTGGTGGAGGTGCCATTCATACGGCTATAATGTGGCTTTTGTTTATCGACTTCTTCCAACGACATCGGGCGAAAGGAATAAAAAATTTGAACACAGATGATTGCTGCATGCTACATAACTTTTGGTGTGATATGGTTAGCTTGCCCACTGTCAAAGTTGTCAAGTCATGGAAGGAAAGTTGAGAACATTTTAGAACTGTACTAGAAGACTAGCAGTATAATATTTCTTTAGGCACCGAAGTCAAAACCTCTAGAAAATCCACTGTGGTTAGGACTTAGGAGGACAGCAAATTGGGCAACATTCTCAAGGTTCAAAAGTGTTACCCCACGGGCCTTGCTACGGTACACTTTCTTACTTTCTTGGAGATAAGATATTAATCTAATCTAGGCCCTCCATTATTAGAAAAAATAATTAGAATATATATGTAAAAAGTCATTAACCGCTTCCCCCACTACTGTACTACGGCGGGCTGCATGCATGCACAGAAAAAAAAATCTCCAACGCTTCGCATGTTTCCACGGTGAGTGTAATTACATGTGAGCTTTATGGTTTCTTTTTTTTAACGGTCGGTGGAAGCAATTGCTTCCCCGGATTTTTATTACAAGAAGAGAATTGACCCGGTTTATAAGGAAAACCGGGCCCGAAAACCATACAAGCGTGGTTGATCGACCGCACAACTAGAGAAGCGAGAACCCCGAGCGACTCCGGTCCGCAGACCATACAACTAAGCTCTCCGGTGGGTTGGATTGGGACCTCAAACACGCACCGCTCAACTCAACAACTCATCGGTCGGATTGGGACATCGACACGATCAACTCAAACAACTTCATAAGGATTGATCCGGTTGGATTGGGACATCGATCCGGGTTTCCCCAACTCGTTACGTTGCCGGTTGACGCGAGCCACACACCCAACAAAGAACCACAACCTCTCTTCTCCCCCGTTCAAAGGAGAAACTACTACCTACCAAAACTATAAACCTTTTTTTTGGTGTATCTTATTTTTTTCACAAAGGAAGAAAAAGAAGAGAAGAGTGTCCTCACCGAGCGTCCACCGTGAAGAGTCATGTCGACAACGACGTCATCGGCCCTAGGCAGAGGCGGGGTAGGCAAACGGGATGCTCGATGTCGCCTCCAAGAAGGGAATGATGCCGCTGCGCCAACGACACCGTCCCCCCCGACCGAGTCGGTAGGAAAGGGTTTTCACCCGCATCGTCGCCGCCGAGCGGTGCACTTGGCCGGCTCCATCAAACCTCGCCACTATGGCGCCGCCGAGAAGCCACCGCACGACCGCCGCCCCGGACCACCACCACGGCGCCGCATACGCAAAATCGCACAAGGACCAAGGCCGGCCGGTGCCGCCAAGGCACCGCCGACACACCATCGCTCACGGCCCGGGCCAACCCACGCCGGAGAAGCGGCCGCCGGAGGACCCGCACACCGAGACCGTAAGGGGCAAGGTCCGACCACGAAGGCGCGGACCGGCCACCCGTGGCGGGGAGCGGGCGCGGCCGGCCCGACCGTCCGCCCACCCCGTCGCGTCGCGCCCCGGGGAAGCAGGACCGGCGGCCGAGGGCGGACCGGGACGGAGCCCGGTTGTCGGGGGACAGCCACGAGGGTCCCCTAAAAACCGGGGGAATCCCGGCTTAAAACCTACAAAAAATAAAACAAAACACACCTCCTAACCTAAGCACGCACACACGGCGCGGCCCACGTTGCGGTGGCCCTCGCGGCCCGCCGGGAGAGGCCCAATCAAGCGCCCCCTCGAGCGGGTTCCGCCTCGCTCGAGGGCTCCAAGCGCCCCCTCGGCGCGGGTTCCGCCTCGCTCGAGGGCTCACGCCCCCCCTCGGCCGGGTTCGAGTCTCGCTCGAGGCTCCCTCACGAGCGCACCCGCTCCCGCACGCGGGTACGAGCATTTAATGCTCGGCCGCGGCGGGGCGCGCCATCACATGCTTGGGAATCACGCCCGGCGGCTGTTCGCCAACTCCCTAGGGGAAGCCCATCCCCGCCACCGCGAGGAGCGTGCGGCGAGGCCGGTGTCGGCACCGTGACACCGTGCCGCCCACTTTAGTACGGCTAACGCGCCGCGCCCTCGAAGGGGGGCCGGCCGCACCCTCGAGCCCTCTTCCCGCTACTCCGTGGGGGTCAAGCCGTGACGTCGGGCGGCGGGGAGCGCCACCCCCGTCGGCCCGTCGGTCTCGTGCGGCCATCCCCGCCCACCGGCGCCACGCCGCGCCTTTACTACTACTCTCCCGGCCCCGGGCACGCGGAGACGGGACGCCGCCATGCACCCCCCGCGCCCGTACCCCGTGCGGACCACCGTCAACGGCTCCCTCGGGCCCGCACGGAGACGCCCGGTCAACCACTATGCCTTCACCCTCGAAGCCGCCCTTGTTTAAGAACAGGGCACTCCACGACGCCGCGATCGGAGCAAGACTCACCGGGACGGGTGTCATCTCCACGGGAGCCGTACACCATACCTCCCCACGTAGCCAAATAGTGCGGCGCGCTCCGTACATCACCCTCTCCTTGGTCTATAAAAGGAAGGTGATCCCCCTCACCGCGGGGGAGACACAACATCGAAAACACGGGATAGCAGATAGCGATCGATTACACGCTCTCTGCCTTCCCCCACGACATTGGCACTTGCCTCAATCACCCCTCTTGGGACTTGGAGGTCACGTCTCCTCTCCCACTCCGCTTGTAGCCGCCCCACTACGAGGCACCCCGGTGCAAAGCAATATAGTGCCTCGAGCACACCTCTGTGGACGTACGGCCCCGGCCGGGAACCGGGATAAACCAAGTGTCCTTAGTTCTTAGCACCGACCATCGAGGGACGGATCTCGGCGCTTATTACTAGTTAGTGTCGGGACTACATTTCGCACGAAACGGTTGGCACCCAGGTGGGGCTCGGCGCACCGAAGGTCAACCCGTCATCGGCTCTCTCGATGGTGATTCGCACCGAGTACCGCGGTCGGCGTTACTCCATGGGCGGCTCGGACCCCCTCCCCGCCGGATTCGAAATCCGGTTCGGGAGCTCTCGAACTCTCGGGCCATGGGGAACGGCTACCTCATGCGCCTCACTAATCGTGAGGAGCTCCGCGCGCGGCGCCAAGCGGGTCCGCCCGGTCGTCGCCGCACGCGTCGCCACGACATCAACACCCGCCGGCACGGACGGCTGCCGGGTCCTTCGGCGCCACGGCCGCCGTCGCTCGGCCGGCGCTCACGACGGGCGCGGTCGGAGCGCGCATGCGGCGCGCGTCACCTCGCAACGCGATGCGCCCGCCGCACAACGACAACCGCCCCCGGCGGGGCGCGCTCGGTCTCCGGACCGCGCTTCCCCATCGGTCTGCGCAGCGCCACGGCGGCCTACGCCACCAACACCAGCATCAACACAACGATGCGCAGGGTTCCCCACGGCCGCCACGTCTTGGTCGCCAGGGACCCTAGCGCCTCCGCCGGCGACGAGTCATCCCTAGGCTCCGTCGACGCGGCTGCCGCCCACCACCTCGCATGGGTACGCGAGTGGGACTTCTCCGTGTGCCGGGACCCCGAAGTGTTCGGGCGGTTCCTCGACGCCGCGGACTGCGGTTCGGCTACTCAGACGACTCCCGCGGCGGGAGCTACGACCCCGCGTGGGAGTGCTGCGTCGTCATCGCCAACGACCCAGCAAACGCTGCCGACGTGGCGGGTGCGGCGACGACGGAGAGGTTCCTCCTGCTATGGGGGCCCGGATCGCGCCCGGCCGCGGGGCCAAGCACCCCTCCCCCCCCTCACCGCCGAGGGGGGCCGACATCAACGCACGGTGGCCCAAGCACGTGAGCTCGAGGCCAAGGGCGGCGGAGGGAGTACCGCACGGTGCGGTTGCTTCGCGCCTCTATCGTGGGAGAAGCCTCCGCGCGCGGCGAACGCGCGCGTGAGCGGGCGAGCAATCCCGCGATCGCATCAACGCCGACTTCAACGTCGACAATCCGGACACGCCCCCGCGAGAGATCCAAAAGCTCATCGCCACCACAACAACTGCCGAGGGCCATGCCCACCCCCTCGACGCCCGAGGCACGGAACCCGCACCGCGTGGCGCGGGCGCTCATCGAGCGGGCGGCCGTCCAACGGACCGAAAGCTCGGCGTCCCGCATCCGCCGGCGGGGGAGCGCGCGGGACGATGGGGTGCGCAAGGCCCCGAGCCCTCGGTACACGCGGGTGGCGCGGCCGAGCGTCCCGCCAACCCGGGCGCACGCCGGCCAAGGAGCGGCTCCTCGACACGCGCGGGCAAGCCCGAGATGGCGATGCCCACAACGTCATCAACGCCGACGGACGGGCAAAGCGGAGGCACGGGCGGCGGCGAGGCTACCACCCTCGACGGGGGTGGACGCTACGGCGGCGATGAGGACCGCTCGCCGACGTCGGAGCCCCGGGGAACCGCGTGTTCGGCCGGAAGATCCGCGTGGCAACCTTCCCCCCGGCGTTTCCGCCGGCCCACGACGATCATCAAGTACAACGGGGAGACGGATCCCCGTGTATGGCTCAACGACTACCGCCCGGCGTGTCGGCTAGGCGGGGCCACCGAGCGACGAGGTCATCATCCGCAACCTCCCCCGCACCTTGCCGAGCTCGGCACGGACATGGCTCGAGCACCCGCCGACCGGTCGGATCCACAAGCCGGGACGACTGGTCCGCACGTTCGTGGGAAATTTCCGGGGGCACGTACGTGCGCCCCCGGGGAACTCCCGGGATCTACGCTCTTGCACCCGGAAGCCGGCGAATCGCTTCGGGACTTCATACGGCGCTTCTCCAAGCGGCGCACGGAAGCTCCCAAGTGTGGTGCAATGCGAGATTGTGCACGCCTTCCTTGAGGGCACTACATGCGGGATCTTGTGCGCGAGCTCGGGCGCGGCCCCCACCGGTCGACTTGAACGAGCCTGTTCGACATTGCCACCGACTTCACCTCGGGGGGAGGAGGCGGTAGGAGCAATTTTCGACGGCAAGAAGGGCAAGCGCGTGGACGACACGCTGCGGAGGGCAGCAAGTCCAAGGAGCTCCGCCAAAAGAACAAGCGGGGCAAGAAGGGGGGAAAGAAGCCGCGCCATGAGGCGTGCGAGTAGGGGCGCGACGACGACGATGGCGAAGCTCTTGTCTGTTGACCCGGCTCGACGGGGCCATCGGCCGCCCCTCGAGGCCGGGAGTGTTCGACGACTTGGCCGAAGAAGCCATGTCCCTACCACAAGACACCGGTCAACCACACCCTCGAGCGGTGCGACATGCTCCAAACGGTTCTATGGTCGCGCCGCCGCAAAGGACGACGAGGCCAAGAAGGACGGGGGGGGTGATGGCGACGCCGGCGGCTTCCCCGCCGTGGAGAACGTCTTCCTCATCTTCGGGGGGCCGACCATTGACATGTCCGGCCACCGGCGCAAGCGGGAGCGGCACGAGGTTCTCGCCGCGAGAGAGGCGCATCCTACCTTCCTCGGCGGGGTCGGAGGACGCCATCACGTTCGGCCGCGAGGATCACCCGAACCGCATCCCCAACCCGGGTCAGTACCCACTGGTGGTCGACCGGTCATCGGGAACGCGCGGTTCTTGAAGGTCCCGATGGACGGAGGCGGCGGCCTCAACATCCTCTATGTGCACACGTTGCACCTGCCGGGGATCGGGTTGGATCGGCTGCGGCCCTAGCACGACGCCGTTCCATGGCGTCGCGCCGGCAGGCAGCGCGTCCGGCCCCTCGGGCGATCGACCCGCCGGTCCGGTTTGGCACGCCGAACAACTACCGCAAGGAAATGCTTACCTTCGAGGTGGTGGGGTTCGGGGGCACGTACCACGCCATACTTGGGCGGCCACCGCTACGCCAAGTTCATGGCGGTCCCCAACTACACCTACCTCAAGATGAAGATGCCAGGGCCCAACGGCGTCATCACCGTGGGCTCATCCATCGAGCACGCGTTCGACTGCGACGTCGAGTGCGTGGAACACGCCGAGGCACTGGCGCTGGACGAAGCGCTCGTCGCCAACATGGAGAAGATGATCAACGAGGACCTCGACTCCACAGCGAAGCACGCCGGCAGCCTCGAGGCTGCCGAGCAGACCAAGGAGGTGCCCCTCGACCCCGCTGCCCCCGAGGGCAAGGCGTTGAGGGTCAGTTCTACCCTGGACCCGAAATAGGAAGTGGTGCTCGTCGACTTTCTCCGTGCCAACGCCGACATCTTCGCGTGGAGCCCCTCGGACATGCCAGGCATCCTGAGGGAGGTCGCCTAGCACTCCCTTGACATCCTACCTCACTCCCGCGCCGTGCAGCAACGGCTCCGCCGCTTCGACGAGGAGTGGCGCTGGGCGATCGGAGCGGAGCTGCGGAAGCTCCTCGAGGCTGGGTTCATCAAGGAAGTGTTCCACCCTACTTGGCTAGCTAATCCTGTATTAGTGAAGAAATAGAATGGGAAGTGACGGATGTGTGTAGACTACACTAGTCTTAATAAAGCATGTCCTAAAGTTCCTTTTCGTTTGCCGCGTATCGATCATATTGTTGATTCGACCGCTGGGTGCGAACTGCTCTGTTTTCTTGATGCCTATTCCGGGTACCACCAAATAAAAATGAAGGAGTCCGACCAGCTCGCGACTTCGTTCATCATGTCGTTCGGGATGTACTGCTACGTCACAATGTCGTTCGGCCTCCGAAATGCGGGTGCAACATACCAGTGATGCATGCAGCACGTTTTCGGAGAGACCACATCGGGCGAACCGTCGAGGCGTACGTAGACGATATAGTCGTAAAAACTAGGAAGGCGGACGACCCGGTTAGCGACCTCGGCATCGCGTTCGGCGGCTACGGGCTAATGGGGGTGAGATTGAACCCCGAAAAATGTGTCTTTGGCATGCCGCGGGGCATGCTTTTAGGATACATCGTCTCCCGCCGAGGCATCGAGGCCAACCCCGAAAAGGTTGCGGCCCTTGAACGGATGGGTCCGATTTGGGACCTCGGGGGGTCCAAAGGGTGTTGGGGTGCCTTGCCGCCTTGAGCCGCTTCATCTCGCGGCTCGGCAAGAAGGGCTTGCCCCTCTACCGGCTCCTCAAGAAGCACGAGTGCTTCTCCTGGACCACCGAGGCCTAGGAGGCGCTTGATAAGCTGAAGGCATCCCTTACCCACGCCCCGATCCTCACTCCGCCACAAGATGGAGAGCCTCTCTACCTCTACGTGGCTGCGACCACCCAGGTGGTCAGCACCGTAATCGTGGTGGAGCACACGGAGGAGGGACACACTTTGCCGGTTCAGCAGCCGGTGTACTACATCAGCGAAGTCTTGTCCGACACCAAGACACGCTACCCACAAGTCCGAGAGCGCTGCGAGCGGTGGTTCTTGCGCGACGCAAACTCCGCCACTACTTCAAGGCTCACCCCGTCACGGTGGTTTCCTCCTTTCCGTTAGGAGAAATCATCCGTAATCCGGACGCGGCGGGCGGGGATCGCCAAGTGGTCGGTGGAGCCGATGGGGGAGACGCTCGCCTATGCCCCGCGCAAAGCCATCAAGTCCCAAATCTTGGCGCATTTCGTAGCCGAGTGGACGGACACTCAATTGCCGCCGCCACGGATCCGGGTGGAATTCGGACTCGTACTTCGACGGCTCGGTGATGAAGACGAGGGGCGGGCGTAGGCCCCGCCTTCGTGTCACCCCTCGGGGAGCACATGCGGTACGCCGTGCGCCTTCACTTCACCGCATCGAACAACATGGCCGAGTACGAGGCCCCGCTTTGCGGCCCCAAAATCGCCATCGAGATGGGCATCAAACGACTCGACGTGCGGGGGGGACTCGCGGCTCGTGATCGACCAAGTCATGAAAAATGCGAGCTGCCACGACGACAAGATGGAGGGCGTGCGCAAGGCCGTGCGGGCCTTCGAGGACAAGTTCTACGGCATCGAGCTCAATCACGTGCCCCGTCGGTATAACGAGGAGGCGGACGAGCTCGCCAAGACCGCGTCAGGGCGGATCACCGTCCCCCCGAACGTCTTCGCTCGGGACGTCGCCCAACCGTCTGTTACCCTTGAGCCGCACCCCTCGAACTGCACAGAACCCTCGGGGGCTCCCTCGAATCCAGCGGGCGCAGAGCCCATGGACGAGGACCCCTCGAACGAGGCGTATGTGCTCTCCCTCCTCGAGGGGTACGGCACCGGCGAGGCCGAAGTCATGGATGTCGAGCCAGCCCCCAGCGAGGCGGACTGGCGTGACAAATACATCGCCTGGATGGACCGAGGGGAACTCCCCTAGGACCGGTCCAAGGCAAGGCGCATCGGCAGGATGGCCAAGTCCTTCACCCTCGTCGACGGCGAGCTGTACAAGCGCGCCGCCTCCCGCATCTGCCGGCGATGCGTGCCCATCCCCCAGTGGGCGCGAGCTCCTCCGCGATATACACGTGGGCGTTCGCGACCATCACGCCGCACCCCGCACCCTCGTGGGCAATGCGTTCCGCCAAGGCTTTTACTGGCCCACCGCGGTCGCCGCGCCGGTGAAATCGTGCGCACCGCGAAGGGTGCCGGTTCTACGCTCGCAAGTCCGGCCCTCCCCGCACACGTCCCGCGGACCATCCCCATCACGTGGCCTTTCGCCGTGTGGGGGCTGGACATCGTCGGGCCCTTGCGGAAGGCGCCGGGGGCTACACCCACCGTTGGTTGCAATAGACAAATTCTCCAAGTGGGTGGAGGTACGCCCCATTATGAACCTCGGGGGCGGAGCGGCGGTGACATTCTTCACCGACATTGTCTATCGCTTTGGAGTGCCGAACTCCATCATCACCGACAACGGTCCCACTTCACGGGCGGAAAGTTCCCGGAGTTCCCGCGACAAGTTCTACATCCGCGTGGACGGCGCGTGTGGCACACCCACAGACCAACGGCCAAGTGGAGCGTGCCAACGACATGATTCTACAAGGCCTCAAGCCCAGAATTTTCGACCAGTGAACAAGTCTGGTCGAAAATGGCTCCAGGAGCTGCCTGCGGTCGTATGGAGCCTCGGAACCACCCCAGCGAGCCACCGGGTTCACCCATTTTTTCCGGTCCATGGCGCGGAGGCCGTCCTCCCCACGGACTCCGGAATACGGATCACCCGCAGTCCGGGGCTACGATGAAGATGCCAACCGGCCGAGCCCGCGAGGATTCGCCGGACCCGCCCGGACGAAGCACGCCTCATGGCCCCGGTGCACTCGCAAGATACCAACGGTCTCTAAGGCACTACCAAGCCGGAAGGTGCGGCGGCGGGACTTCGGCGAAGGGGACTTGGTCCTAAGGCCGCGCCAAGATAACCGAGGACGCCACAACCTATCACCCCCATGGGAGGGACCCTACGTCGTGGTGAAGGTGCTCAAGCCCGCACATACAAGCTAGCTAACGAGGACGGCGAGGAACTCACCAACGCTTGGAACATCCGACGGCTACGTCGCTTCTACCCTTAGCTAGGATTTCCAAGCGTTTTGTTGTAAATTACATACCCAAAACCCCGCTTGGCAATGAAAATATAAATAGCAAGTCACCCTCGGGGGCTACCCGGGGGGCACTCCCCCCCCCCAAAATGGTCCCATTTTTTCGCAAAAAATTTAACTCGTAAGCGCGCTAAGTATGTTTCGACCATAGCCTCGAGTGAACCAAGGCGGGCGTGGGTGGTCAAGCGGAAAGGACACGCGAGTCGAGAGATAGCCTACGCCTCCGCGAGGATACGGCCCTTCCGTGACAACCCGCCCCGGGGAAAATACCGTACTATCGCCTAAGACCGATCCACTTTGGTCGTTAAGCAATAGTAAAGTATCATCCTATCGTTGGTTGCGGGTTAACGCCCGGTAAATCACTTGGACATCGAACGAGAGGATCGACACATGCATTAAAACTCACGCGAAGGCGAGTCCGAGTACAACATGAATTAAATATTTTATTACAAACCATTGTTCATGGCATGGAGTAAAGGTTCGCAGTTTGAAAACGGCGGAAATAAAATAAACTAGCGCAACAAGTAAACATCACAGGAGGCCATCCGTGATGTCATCACTTGTCGTCACCCATCCGGTCAATCACACCTGCAACAACAGTTTTAAAGCAAGGCTGAGTATACTAATACTCAGCAAGACTTAACCGTCGGGTGATAGCTACATCACCAAACTCTAGACATGAAAGGCTTTTGGCCGGTGGAGTTTCTTTTGCTTTGAAACAACTTGCTAAGAGTAGATCCTTACTTTCAAAATTTTAGCACAAGTTCTAGTTGATTACCATTTCTAAATGTGCCATCTAATCCAATCAAGAATTGGACAAGCAATTAATTCATACAACAATATTTCTCGAGTTCCATCATTATGGGATATCATGGCCGAGTTGATTAAGCGAGTCTCGGATAACGGTGAGAGGCCGACAATCGATTGATTTAAACCTTGCAAGGTAGACCCAAAAACACGGTAGGCTGTCCCCGCGAGGACAACTTTCCCGTGCCGGTCCCCAAAAATCTTCGGGTTGGGATCGAATCTTACGAGTCCCCGGTGCGGGCTATCCGCATACCCCGCGAGATACCCGGAGTCACCATACACCACCCTTCCGGTAGCTAGCCGGTAAGGGAGATTTCTCAAGAGTAGTAACGGTAGGATCCCGTGCCGCCTCATTAAGGTACTAGGCTTACCGGCCCCATAACCGGCGAATGTTTAGTACGTTCAAAAGCTTAGCCCACATGACCACCGGACCGGAGCCCAATCCCATGCTCTTACCACATGAGCAATCCATTCAAGGATATCTTATGATTCCTATCTAGGAACCTATTCTCGCGAGTGACGAACATCACTCGACTTCTATCGAGTCCTATAGCATAGCGACTATCGACCCAAGCATACTAGTGATAGAGCATAGGTACCTAGGGATCATGCATCTAGGGTTTCAAATCATCTCCTGAAACGTAAATGCACAATAATAGCAAACATTATTGCATAATTTTAAAAGACGGGGGTTAATGATCGGGGCTTGCCTTCGCCGGCAAGGTTGGCCTTGGGCCCTTCTGGACTTGGGTCCGGGTCTTGAGCTACGTTCACGCTCGGCAGCTCTGTGTCGGCACCTTCGTCTCCTCCTTCCGGCACGAGCGTACGTCTACTGGCGGAAAGATCTACACGAAGATGCACATGCAAGATTCATTTGACGATTTTTAATTTAATTAACCACAACAATAGAAGACAACCCAGGGGTGTATTTGTTGGGCACATTCACCTAGATAAGAATACATTCAGCATACTCTTCCATAAAGGAACAATATGCAACTCTTTATTAATTATTCTTTTTGATGGTGATTGTGTACATATATATGTAAATAATTTAATTTAAATTTACCAACAGTAGTGGGTAGGTATATTTAACCTTTTTAACATGATTTGCAACCACACTCAAGTTAACATGGGTGGTTTGGTGATTTTTCTTTTAGGAAGGTTATTGGTTGTACATGGGTTATTCTTTCATTGCACAATTAAGTAAAGGTTTCTTTGTACTTGTCATTTCATGTGAAAGCTTTAATCATTTTCCTTTCACAAGCAAAATATGAATAATATTTTTATTCATGAATTAATTCCATATCAGCAATGATAATTACTTATCTTTTAATTAAATTATATAATACTTTCAAAAAGAAAAAGAATTAATTAGGGATTTTTCTTTATTTAATTTCTCTTTAATGTTAAAAGGGCCTTTAAGATTTTTATTAAGCAAATAAATTACCAAAAATTAACGGAGTGTTTCTTAAGCCTACTAGCACCTATCCTGGTCCATTGGACCCACATGTAAGTGTTGGATGCTGGGAAATTAAATATTATTGAAAAATATCAAAGGACTAGCTAGTGATTCAACTTAAATGCATACAAAAATAATTAAGCATCAAAATGATCCAAACTTTCTTGTGCAAGCTCTCTGATCCTAAACAAGCCTAAAGAACCAGCATGTTCACATGGAATCTCTAATGAACTTGGTTTATTAATTTACAAAGGAAAACATGCATAAATCAAGAATAATTATTTCTGTTAATCCAAAAATCATGATTAATTCCCAAGATGTGCATTTTGGTATTACAAGACAGTGTGCACAAGTGGGGCTCAAGAACATGAATATATTTAACAAGAAAAATCATTGATGCAGATCTGCCAGAAATAGAAAAACGTTTTTATAAAAATGATTTACTTTATAACTTTGTGCAATTTTTGTCATAGGAGCTAGTCATGACCTAACACACAACATATCCAAAAATTAGCTACAGAGGATTTATGGTTTTTGAGATATTGCAGATCTAGGGTTTTCACATTTGTATTTTTCATGCAAAAACTAAAAGGAATTAGCTCAGGACAGAATAACAAAAGTTGTAGTATAATTCACCCTGAAGCTAAAAAAATTGGTTTCACATTTTTCTGATTTTTCTGTGATTTTCTATGCAATTTACAAGAATCAGGAAAATGGCAACACTATTGGAGTTACCTTTTTGCAATAAAGACCCTGGAAAGAAACTGGCTTTGCAATGTGGTCGTTGAGGCGGCCGGCCGGCGCGGGCGGCTCGATTCCGGCGAGCGCCGGCGGCGGGACCCGTCGGGAACGGTGGTGGGGGTGCTCTAGGGATCGCTAGGGTTCGAATTGGGGCATTGGTGGTGGCATGGAGAAGGCCGGCGAGGGTGCTCGGCGGCGCACCGGTGTGGCTCCCGCCGGGAGCGGTTGCTCCGGCGAGCCTCCCGACCAAAGGCGAGCGGCGGTGGTGCGGTTAGCACGCAGGTGGCCTAGGGGGGGTACCGGGACGGTGGCACGGCCGTGGGGGCTAGTGGGGGCGCGGCTCGGCGGCGGCCATGGAGGGAGGCGGCGGCGCGCACGGGTCGCGACCGGCGGCTCGCACGCGAGGCGAGGGGGCGGGCAGCAGCACCTTTATAGGCAATACGCGCGCCGGGCATGGACCGGTGGACCGACGGCGAGTCTTGGGGCGCTCGCGGACGGACGACGGCCGACGGACCGCGGGGCATCGCTTGGAGCCGTACGGCGCGCGCGGTGCGCGAGACGTTCTCGGGGTGCGGGATTGGGAAGGCGCTCTTCGACCTAGGGAAGGCGCGAGGCACGGGTGCCGAGGCAGCGGCGGAGGGAGGGCGCGGGGCGGGCGCCGTCGGCGCCGAGCGCCGGGCGCGGGCGACGTCGCGGGGTGGCGTCGGCCGGCTGGGAAAAACTTCCGAGTGCCCCCGTTTGAACGTGTCAAACTCCAAAAAGTTGAATAAAAGTGCACCAAGCAATGAATAGGAAAGTTGTAGATCTAACTACCCTCTACAACTTTCAAAAAGGCCATATAGTGTTTTTCTCGACGGATTTTGCAGGAACGTCGTGCCAATATTGAATGCCGCCCGTTCTGGAAAACAGGGGGTACTGTTAGTCGATCAAGTTTTTCACCAATTTCCACCCAAAATTTGAAATGCCAGTCTACATAAAAGTTGTGTCTCTCAACAAGATAGACAACTTTCATAAAGGTAGATTTTGCAGTGTTTAGGTGAATTTTGGGGAACGCGGCAAAAGTTCCGGACGACATTCGTTGACGTCAACGGTTAAGCCGGTTTTGACCGTGTCTTTGACCAAGGGTTGACTATGGGTGTGTGTAGGCTTAATCAAGGGGTTCATTAGGGTTCATTGGCGAGGTTTTCGGGTGATGACCCAGGTTGACCTAGGTTTGACTGGTTTGACTCGGCTGATCCGGTCATTAGCGTTAATGGCGGTAATTAAAAACCTGGGGCGTCACACCTTCTCTCTTGCCTCCGCCCAGGCGGACTACTCACGAAATCGAACTCCCCTAACCCGAATTCGCTCAAGCAAAAGGAAGAAACATAACAAATACGACAAATAAAAGGCACCACTTAAATTTACAAGTGCTCAAATACTCCATAAGTTTCACTTGTTTATTTACACGGCCATACGGCCCGGGTACTAACATTCACACAGAAATGGGCCTAGTGCCCAGCGGTCTTCAGGCCTGAGGCTCGTCGGCGTCAGCGGCGTAAGGGAATAAGAACTCCGCAAAGGCCTCGGTGAGCGCCTCGGCAGCATCTGCGGCAAGCGCGTCCGCCTGCTCCATCGCCACCTCGTCCTCGACGCCTTCCGGGACGACATAGCCCGACGCCACAGCCTCGAAGTTCACTTCGTAGTGGGACCGCACCACGCCAAGGGCCTTCTGGATGCCCAGGTGAAGCGCACGATGCATGCGCCTTGAGACGTGCCCTCCAAGGGTGCGCAGACGGCTGGCCAGCGAGGTTCCAGCTTGCGCCTCGCCCTCTTCGACAGCCTGGCAGGTCTCGAGGGCCGCAGCACGTAGCTCCACCAGCTCCTGCTCGGAGGAGTCGTAGGCGGCTCGCGGCGTCTCGGCCCGATTGGTCGTGTGCCCCGGCGCGGTGCGCGGCGTCGTCGGTGATTTACACCGGCAACCTACTAAGGGGAGTACCTGAAGTAGATGAATGTGACTCGCCGAGATCGGTAACTCGAAGGAAGAGACACGTGGCACACAATTTAGACAGGTTCGGGCCGCGAGGTGCGTAATACCCTACGTCCTGTATGCTGCGTAGCTCTGGGTTGATTGGGCACGATTACAAGATGGTGCAATAGTGTGCCGTGAGTTGTATGAGAGGAGATTGGATGCTAGAGATCGGTCCCTGCCTCGCCTTATATAGTCCGGGAGGCAGGGTTACAAGTCGGAATAGGGAGAGAGTACTAGTCGAGTACGTCTAGGGAGTCCTCCATACGGTGTGGAACATGTACGGCCTCCTAACCGAGTACTACTCCCGTGTAGTCCATGTGCTTCACGTCTTCGGTGCCGTGTAGCGCAAGCCGGATAGTCCCGGGGTCCCACCGAGTAGTCGGTCCTGGTACCCACCGAGGTAGTGGGCCCAGGGAGGTCCATACGACAAGCCCCCGAGTACTTTGTAGTCGAGAAGGATAGCTTCAAGTAGTCTTGACGACCTTAACGAGTAGTCCTCAAGCGTCCCTGAGTGCTACAAGTCAAAAGTCCTCAAGAGTAGTCGAAGCATCCCGAGGCTGGAATGTACTCCAGCTGATGTTTGAGCAATCTTGAAGTCTTCTCGAGTAGTTCCAAGCGTCCTCGACTAATGCCTTCGAAGGTCTTCAAAAATGCCCGTCTTGTCTTGAAGTCGGAGGCCGATATGGAGGTGCGATTGCAAAATCGCACTCCATATGGAGTAGCCCCCGAGCCTTAGGTTGAGCGCGAGCTGGGCCGAGGGTCCATCGAAGTCTTGGCAAGAAAATCCCGAAAAATCCGGAGAGAAAAATCCGAAGGACACGTGGCACGGAGCCCCCGAGCCTTGAGTCGAGTACTTCCTCTCGAATTGAAGGGTCATCTTGAAGAATGTGTCCTGAGATGCTCTTGAGACTAGCTGCTTCCCAGGTAGTTGAGTAGAAGTAGCCGAGCCCCCGAGGTGAGGCGCGTCGACTAGTAGAATATGAAGGGTCACGCGCAGCCGCTGAGTCGCCCGCGCGTGGACTTATCCCGCCGCCCGTTGCGGAGCCGGTTTGACTTATAAATAGAAGCCAAAACCCTTAGGGTTTTTCACCCATTCGAGCTGCGGTCATTTCAATTCCATCTCGAAGTAGATCCACTCCCGGGCGCTTGCCGCCGCCGTAGTAGATTCAAGTGCGCCACCACCCAAAGCTTTTAGGGTAGCCCCCGAGCGGATGCGCGTGAAGACGCCCCGTACTTGGAGGATGAAGCCGTCACCGTCCAAGACGTCGAAGGCCGCCGGGAAGAAGAGGGGCCGCGAAGAGGCCGCCATGGCCGCCACCGGAGTAGCGCCGCCAATGTCTCCACCACGGGCCGATCCAAGCCGTGAATGGAAGAAATCCAAGGTGAAGACGGAAGATGTCGCCGACCCTTCCGAACAAGTGGGTTCATCCGGGAGAAGGAGGTCGACATGTGGAGGTCCGCTGCTGGAGATCCATATCCGATGGAGAAGGCCGAAGACAAGATTCCAATGTTCGCGCGGTTCGTGGAGCGCGGGCTTGCGCTCCCGGCCAGCGATTTCTTCAAGGGTCTCCTCGGGTACTACGGAGTCGAGTACCTGAATCTGAACCCCAACGGCATCTTCCACACCGCGGTCTTCGTGCACTTCCCCGCGAGGCCTTCCTTGGGATCAAGCCGCATTGGATTCTTTTCCGGAAGTTCTTCCGCGTCAAGCCGCAGCCAAGTGCCACCAACCCAAGGGTAGTCGGAGGAGCCGCATCCGCTGAGAGAAGACGCCGCGAGCGCACTCCGGCGTAGAAGCTTGTTGACTCCAACACCGACCGGAAGACAAGGTGGTTCTACATCACGAACCACCACCCCGACCCGCCGAAGCCGAGCGGACGGCCAGCCCGTGCACCGCGAGTGGTGGAACACCGAGCCCACCATGCAGAGGGGAATCCGGGCCTTCCCGAGCCGCCGGCACGCATCAAGGTGCTCGGGGAAGCGGGACCGAGGGCCGAGCACGTGACCTTCGCTTTCATGAAGCGGAGGGTGCAGCCGTTGATGGCTCGAGACACCTTGGGCTTCGAGTACACCGGCGACGACGACACGTCGCGGATGCCCGAGGCGAGCCGGGACGACGCCGACATCATCGAGAGGCCGTCGCGGATCTTAAAAGATATGCCACCGTACATGGCATGCCTCGTCCAAGAGTACTCGCCGCGCGCCCGCCAAAGGAGGTGAGTAGTCATACTCCCCTAGTCGAGTAGTCCTTGCTTGGTGTAGACTTGCCGATGTCTTCATGTCTTGCAGGATGACTTGAAGAAGTTCATCTCCGAGCCGCAGCCGCCCCAAGTGGGATCGAGATCCCGAAGGAAGGGAAGGCGAAAGAGCGGCGAGAAGTCGGTGAAGGCGATGACACCGTCATTGTGGAGGACACCACCGACGATGACGACGACGACGACGGACGTTGCGGACCGCTTCCGGTTGCGGTCGAGGTTTAGCCGCCCAGGCTTACCTCATGTGCCTCTGGTGCAAGACCCCCGACTAGCCTGGAGGCTAGCCTGGCTGCGCCGCCACGGAAGCCGCGCAACCCTGCCAGGAAGCGGGTGGCAAAGAAGCTTAAGGTCTCAGAGATCACGCCTCAGGAAGTAAGATGTCTTGACTAGAGTAGTCGAGTACCCATCGCACGAGTACCCTTGCTGATGAGTAGTCTTCCTTGTATGCAGGAGGTGCCGCCAACGGAGCCCGTCGAGGAGGGCGACGAAGGCGTTTGGGATGCGTGGGGGAGCCACCGGAAGTCGTAGTCCGGCCCCCACCGTCGAGGAGATCTTGGCACACTGAGCGCTAGCCCCCTCGCTTCCACAGGGGAGCACGGAGCCCGTAGCCGCCGCGCGTTGAAGAGGTGGTGGCTTCAAGAGCGCGGGAGACCACCGCGCCCGCCGCCTCGCCGCGGAGGAGGCGGTGGCCACGGAGCGCGGAGGAGGCGCCCGCCGAGGGTGGACCGGTCGACATCGCCCAAGCATCCTCCCGTGCCCCGGCCGTGACAATAGTCCGGTCGAACTTGTAAGTACTACATCTTCGCGAGTAGTACTTGTTGTAGTAGTCGATGTTGACCGACGACCAATTGTTTGTGCTTCCCGCAGAAATCCACGGATCTGTCCCGGGAGGGGGATGAGCCCTCTTCGCCAGCGTGGCGGAAGAAGTCGCGCCGCCCGCCGAGGAGTCCACTCCCGCTACCCGTGGCGGTGCCCGAGCCACCGGCCGCCGAGGCGCCGGTGCCGGGAGGCCGCCGTAGTCGAAGGTGAGTACTCTTCTTGAAGCTATAGGGCTCCTCGAGGAGTAGTCGTAGTCGGCCCGACGCACTCATCTTCTTTGACGGCGCCCGAGGCCGAAGGTAGTGACATCCCCGCAGGGGGGTGCCGATGCAAAAGTCGACACCGTAGGCTTCGGAGGGCCGTGGGAGGATCCCCCGAGCCCGTGGAAGAAGTTGTTGTGGAGGCCGCCGTGGCGGCCGGGGGAGAGGGAGTCACCACGTCGCCGCAGGTCGCTCCGGAGGTGGCTATCCGCTCCCGTGGAGATCCAGGATGTAGAGCTCATCCGCTCGCGCCGATGACGGAGGCCACCGCGAGTAGTCGCGGCGGAATAGAGCTGCTCGCGGACGATCTTGTCGAGCCGGCGATGGTGGCCAAGCATCTGGAGGCGATTCGTCAAGCCGAGCAGTGGATGAAGGTAAGTAGTCGTAGCTTTCTGAGTAGTCAATCCTCTGTCGTTGAGTACTCGTGTGACTTGAGTTGTCTTTGCAGGACGTTGCGGAGCGGTCACGCGACAAGTCGAACATGCTGCAAGGCTATGGAGACGCGGTGCTCCGAGCTGAGGCGCTGGAAGAGCAACTTGTGAAGTCGCGGAAGCACGCGGCTGCCATGCAGTCGAAGCTCGACGCCGCCTTCGCCAAATACCACAACGATGTCCAAGAGTTGCAGGCGAAGGGCGACGACTTGGTGCGGAAGAATAAGGGCCTCCGCAACAAGAACAAAGGTACGCCGCCGGACTTGTCGGGTACTTGTTGGAGGTCGAGAAGTCCCCGACCCGCCGTATCGTTGTCGTGTTGCGCAGCTTGAGGGCCGTGTGGAGCAAGCTGAAGTCCTCGGAGACGAGCATGAAGAGCCTCTTCTACCGGGAGCAAGAAGCCCGCCCGGTACTCGAGCTCGACTACAAAGAACTTGCCTTCGAGTGCGAGAAGCACATGGAGCTCCGAATTGCCTCTCGACCAGTGATCTCGTCAATCGCTACAAATCCTTGCGAAGTTGAATGAAGACTCGCGAGGCATTGCGGGCCCAACCGAAGGAGCTTGAAGAAGCCGCACCGCCGATCGCAAGACTCCCGGTGCCGCACCCGGCGGCCCCAAGATTGCTCCACCGGTGGATCGCCTCAAGGAAGCTCCAAGCCGGCCGGCGGCCTATGTGAAGCACATGGCGAGGTCGATCCCAAAGCGGTCTTGGCCTTCATGAAGTCGTACTTCCCGAAGGGCCCCGCGTGGAAGTAGTCGCCGGCGGGCTAGCCGCCAACCGCACCGATGAGCAAGATGCGTAGCCGGCCGGAGCGTATGGCTCCCATCGCGGAGCAAGTAGCCGAGAAGCTTAACCTCCAATAGCCCCGTAATAGATAGCTAGTAGCCGGTGTTGTACAAAAAAAACAATTGTAATGAATTGCTTAAGTATCAATGAAAGAAAATTTTCTAGCAATGAGTACTCGTAGTCGCGATCTCGGAGTGCAGCCCCCATCGTGGAGTAGATGCGAGTAGTAGTACTCGGCGGTAGTGGTCCCGTTGTAGGGAGTAGACAAGAAAGAAGTTGATGAACGATCAAACCGTATTACCGAAGAAGTACACCCGGATGGCCGGGGCCGTAGTTACGAGTAGTCGCTTTGGACCGGAGGCCGCCATACCGAGTAGCGCTAGAGCGGGTAGCCGCTTACAGCAGAGATCCGTAGGTAGCCGTGTAGGCCGGATCGTAGATCCGTAGGTAGCCGTGCGGGGCGGATCTTGGAGTGTGGTCTCTTAGTATACCGCTGCTAGAGTCCTTGACGCTCGTCGCAGCCCCGTGGTCCGTAGGTAGCCGCGTGGGCTGGATCCTGGAGAGGAGAAGTCCGGAGATCGGAGCCGGGGACCGGGGGGGGTCGCTTGCGGCAAGGGGGTGTTGATGTAGTCGTGTAGACTTGAACCCCGGAGTAGTCGTGTAGACTAGGCGTAGAATCGACAGAGCTGGTCGACGTTCCACGAGTTGTTGATGTCTTCGCCTTCAAGTGTTTGGAGGCGGTAGGAGCCCGGCCCGGTCACCTTTGCAACGGTGAAGGGCCCTTCCCAGGGGGAGCTGAGCTTGTGAAGTCCTTCCGTGTTCTGGATACGGCGGAGGACGAGATCTCCAACGTTGAAGGAGCGTTCCTTGACGTTGCGATCGTGGTAGCGTCGGATACCCTCTAGGTACCTTGCTGATTGGACGAGGGCAGCGCAGCGAGCTTCTTCGAGGCTATCGATGTCAACTCGTCTGCTGTCTTCTGAGACGCCTTCGTCGTAGTGCTCCACTGCTGGCGAGTTCCATATGACGTCGGCAGGGAGGATTGCTTCGGAGCCGTAGACCAGGAAGTAAGGGGATTGCCCCGTTGGCTTGGATGGCTGAGTCCGTAGCCCCCAGAGTGCGTTGGGTAGTTCCTTGATCCACTTGCCCCCTTTGGAGTTAGCAGCGTCGTGTAGCCGCTTCTTGAGAGCGTCGAGCACCATCCCATTGGCGCGCTCGACTTGTCCGTTGGCCGCGGGATGGGCAATTGAGACGTATCGAACGTCGATCCCGCCCCCATTCTCGCGGTACTCCCGAACGGTGGTTGTTGAAGTTGGACCCGTGTCCGTGATGATGCGGTGGGGTAGTCCGTAGCGGTGCACGAGTTCATCCAGAAGTCGAGTACTCTGTCGCCCTTGGGGCATGTGACCGGCTTGACCTCGATCCACTTGGTGAACTTGTCGATAGCCACCAATACCCCGTTGAATCCTCATGGCGCGGTTGGCGGTGGCCCAATCATGTCGATCCCCCCGGCAAGCAAAGGGCCGTGTTGGCGGTATGGTGACCAGCTTGTAGGCCGGGACGTGTTGTCGCTTGGCGAAGTCCGACATCCTTGGCATTTTCTCGACGAGTTCTTCGGCGTCGCCCAGAGCTGTGGGCCGATAGAAAGCCCGCCGGAAGGCCTTGCTGACCAGCGTGCGTGAGGACGCGTGGTTGCCGCAGACGCCCTTGTGGATCTCCTCCAAGATGTCCTTGCCTTCTTCACGAGGGACGCACTTCATGAGTACTCCAGAAGATGCGCCCCGCTTGTAAAGCTTGTCTCCGACGAGGACGTAGGACTTGGCGCGGCGGACGAGTTGCTCAGCCGCGTTCTTGTCAGAGGGGACCTTCTGCTCGCTGAGGTAGTCGATGAAGGGTTGCCTCCAGTCCACGTCGATCATCATGACCTCCTCGCTCGCTTGGTGGATGGGCCGGGACAAGGGTCGGTCGGTGGCGCCGTCTCCGGGATGGATGGCGCGTGAAGCTCGTGGACGAAGACACCCGCTGGCACTTGAGCGCGGGTGGATCCAAGCTTCGAGAGGACGTCCGCTGCAACGTTGTTGTCGCAGACGATGTGATGGAACTCGAGACCATAAAACTTGTTCTTGAGCTTGCGGACTTCTAGGCAGTAGGCGTCCATGTTCTCCTTGTTGCGGTCCCAGGACTTGTTGACTTGGTTGATGACCACTGCGGAGTCGCCGTAGACTAGTAGCCGCTTGATGCCCAGTGAAGCCGCGAGGCGGAGCCCGTGTAGGAGAGCTTCATACTCGGCTTCGTTGTTTGAGACCTTCCGAAGATCTCGGGACGTACTTGAGTTGTTCGCCCGTTGGAGAGATCGGGGAGTACCCCCGCACCTCGCGCCCTCGAGGTTGAGTGAGCCGTCAAAGTACATCACCCAATGCTCGGTCGCACGGTGGGAGTAGGTAGCCGGTTCTCCCGCCACTCGCCATGAAGTCGACTAGTGCCCGACTTGATGGGCGTGCGTGGCTTGAAGTCGATAGTGAGGGCGCCGAGCTCGACACCCCCACTTGGAGATTCTTCCCGGTAGCATCTTGGTTCCGCCAGGATGTCGCCGAGCGGGTAGTCGGTGACGACGGAGATCGAGTACCGCCGGAAGTAGTGTCGTAACTTCCGTGAGGTGATGAGTATTGCGTACGATAGCTTCCCGCACGGGCCGATAGCGGGCCTTGGACTACGATAGAACCTCGCCGACGAAGTAGAGCCGGGCGCCGGACCGGGTAGGCGTGGTCGTCTTCTTGCCGCTCGACAACGATGGCGATGCGACCGCGTGAGTAGTCGCGGCTAGGTAGAGCAATGAGTCGCTCGCCCTTGTGAGGAGCCGTGAGGATTGGTGGCTTTGATAGGAAGTCCTTGAGGTGGGCAAGGGCTTGATCCGCCTCCGGAGTCCACACAAACTTCTCTTGATGCTTGAGTAGTTTGAAGAAGGGGAGTCCCCGTTCTCCTAGCTTCGAGATGAATGCGGTCGGCGCCGCCATGCACCCCGTCGGCTTCGGACATCTTTGATGCTCGTGGGAGCTTTCATCTTGGTGATGGCGGAGATCTTCTCGGGTTGGCTTCAATACCGCACCGGCGATGATGAAGCCGAGTAGTTTGCCCGAAGGGACGCCGAAGATGCACTTGTTCGGGTTGAGCTTCCGGCGGTACTCGCGCGGTGATGCGAAGGTCTCTTCAAGGTCGTTGATGAGGGTACCGGAGTCCCTAGTCTTGACAACCATGTCATCCACGTAGGCCTCGACGTTCTTGTTGAGCTGCCTCTTGAAGCGAGCCCGGATAGCTCGTTGGTAGGTAGCGCCGGCGTTCTTCAACCCGAAGGACATGGTCGTGTAGCAAGACGCACCAAACGAGTGATGAACGCGGTCTTCTCCTCGGTCTTCTTCCTTGATCGCGATGCGGTGGTACCCGGAGTAGCGGTCGCGGAAGCGAGAGCAGTCGCAGCCCGCCGTGGAGTCGATGACTTGATCAATCCGCGGCAACCCGAAGGGGTCCTTGGGGCGAGTGCTTGTTGAGGTCGGTGTAGTCGACGCACATCCTCCACTCGTTCGAGTTCTTCTTGCGGACGAGGATAGGGTTGGCGAGCCACTCGGGATGGAAGACTTCTCCGATGAAGCCGCCCGCGAGTAGTTTGGCGAGTTCCTTCTTGATGGCGTCCCGTCCGTCGTCGGCGAAGCGTCGGAGGTGTTGTCGCTTGGGGGTGTCCTTAGGATCGACATTGAGGCAGGTGCTCAATCGGCTCCGCGGGCACTCTTCGGCATGTCCGGCCCGGCTTCCACGCGAAGATGTCGCGGTTAGCCCGAAGGAAGGCCGATGAGCGCGTCTTCCTATTTGGGGTCGAGGCCTACCCCGATGGTGGTGGTCTTCTCGGGATCGCTTCGTTCCGAGGTCGATCGTCTTGACGAGTACCTCCTCGGTGGCCGAGGCTTGTTGGCGGCCGTCGGACTTCTCTCGGGATGTTGAGTTCACTTGTGGCAAGCTTTTTCGACGCAACGTAGACCTCCATCACCGCGTTGGGTACTTGGTTTGTAGAGGCGATCTCCGGGGCTTCGTGTCGCGGTCGTGGGAGATCTTTAGGTCTCCTTGGAGGGAGAGTACACGTGCTAGGCTTGGCATCTTGAGTACCAAGTAGGTGTAGTGGGGCACCGCCATGAACTTGGCGATGGCCGGTCCCGCCGAGGATGGCGTGGTAGGAGGTCTCGAAATCCACGACCTCGAATCTTGATGTACTCGGTACGATAGTTGTCCCGAGATGCCCCGAAGGTGACTGGCGGGACCACCGAGCCTAGTGGAATAGCCGCGTTGCGGGGACGATGCCGTAGAAAGGCGTGTTGCTCTTGGTGAGCATATGAGTGATGTCGAGCTTAATTTTCTTCAAGGTTTTGGTGAAGAGGACGTTGAGCCCGCTTCCACCGTCGATGAGCACCTTGTTGAGTTTGGAGCCCACCACCAGCGGCTTCGGGACGAGGGGGAACCGTCCCGGTTCGGAGAAGGCGCCGGTCCATTGATCCGCGCGGAAAATGTGATGGGTGCCTCCGACCACCGAGAGGGGTCGGGACCGCTGGCTCAATGGACATCACTTCACGACGGGTAGCCTTCTGCTCCCGCCTGCTGGGCAGTCCGCCGAAGAGGACGTTGACGGTCTTGTCGGGCTCCTGGAAGTCGTTGTTGTCGCCGTCCTTCTTCTTGCCCTTTTGGTCATGAGGGTGCGGTGGCTCTGGCGTCTCCTTGAGTGCGTGCCTGAGTTGGTAGCACTGTTCGGTGGTGTGGTTGCCGTTTGGATGCCACGGGCACTTCTCCTTCAGCAGGTCTTTGAAGCCGCCGGAGTTCTTCTTCGAGTTCCCCCTTCGCGGGCGGCGGATAGCCGCGACAAGTGTTGTACGGCTTGCGCTTGCGGTTGGGACCCGAGTAGTAGTTGTTGTTGTTGCGGCCGCCCTGGTTTGCGTTGCGCGGCCGCCGCCGCCCCGGTTCTCTTGGTCTTGCCGCGGATGGCGTCATATTTGGCATTGGCCTTGTCTTCTTCATCCGCCCGGGACGTGATCATGTCCTCGAGGTGGGGGATGGACACCGGGGCGGCGGCGGCCGAAGTCTTCAAAGGTGCGACGGTGATAGAGACCGTCTTGGAAGAGGTCGATGACCTCCTTGTCGGTGACGTCGACGACGGTAGCGCGCTTGTCGAAAAAGCGGCGCATGTACTTGTGGAGGGTCTCGCCTTGTTCTGCTTGATCATGGCCAGGTCCATGCGAGTACCCGATCGGCCCATGGCGCCCGCGAAGTTGCTGGTGAACTGCTCCTTCGACGTGGTCCCACTTGTCGATCGAGTGCTTATCCAGCCGACTCGAGCCAAGTGAGTGGTGTTTGGTCCAGGCGAAGGGGAAGTAGAGGCACTTGGTGTCGCCGTTGCCGCCCGCGTTCTCGATGGAGAGGGCGTAGCACCCCGAGCCACTGGATGGGATCCGCTTCGCATCGTACTTGGTGATCCCCCAAAGGCTTGAACTTGTCGGGGAGAAGCAAGTTGCGAAGTCGAGGTGAGAAGGCGGGGAAGCCATCACCCTCGGCCTGCGGTGGTCGACTTCTTCCGCCGCAGCTCCTCAATCTTCTGGCGGGCGTCGTAGCCGCCCGCGAGGGCGCCGCAGGCGTGGCCGTTTGCGTGGCCTCGGCCGCCGCGACCGCCGCCGCCTCTAGCCCTCCCCGTTGACCCCATGGTTGGAGCTTCCGCCGCGCGCCGCCGCCGCCGGGGATCATTGCCGCCCCCGCCGGCCGGAGCGCGGTGAGGGACGACTTCTCGGTTGCCGTGGTCACGCTGTGAGGGTCCGCGGCGTTGGAGCGACGACGGTTTGGCTCCGCTGGGAGGTCAGCTCGAGTACGGTTAGGACCGTTGTTGGCGCTGCGACTCGTGGCTTCGTTGTCGCGGTGCCCCGGGCCGGAGGAGGTTGGTTGACTCGTTGTCGACCCGCATGAAGTAGGCATCTTCGGCGAGCTTGGCGATGACCTCTCCGCCGCGTATGCCCCGAGCCTCGGCGTGCGATCGCCGTGATCGACATGAGGCATCGCTCGGGGGTAGTGTGTACTCGCTCTCGACCGCCCGAGAGCTTCCGCAAGGTTGCGGACGGGGAAGTTGTCGCGGAGGCGGCCGGCGGCGTTCGCCGCGCTTCCGGCTACGTTCACGTCGAGCGTCTCCGTCCGCAGGTTCTCGTTCGGTGGGAGCATCGACAGAGCTCGTCGGAGGAGATGTCTTCCGTGCACTTGTCCCGAGCCGTGCCTCGAAGGCCCCGGGGTGTCGCCGGCAGCCATGAAGACTTGGCAATCGGGGGCGCAAAACTAGTTTGGCGGGCGGTCGCTCCAAGCGACCGCGCCGCCCGTTCCCCCACGCCGGTTTTCCTTTTTTATTTTCTTTTTAAATTTCTTCTTTCAACAATTTTTCTTATATATAAGTTATGTGTACAACTCATCTTTATAGAAAAAGTTATGCACACAAATCGAAGTTTACAAAAAAATTATGCACACAAGTTGTTGTTAGCGAAAAAATATACACACAAGTTATTCTTCAAGTAGTTATGCACACAAGTTGTACGCATAAATTTTGCTCGAATCAAACTTTATGCTTAAAAATTATCTGACAAAATTTATAAGTCGAAGTTATGCACCAAAGTTGTGTGCATAAGTTATGATATTCCAGAAATAGAAATTCACGGGAAGAAAAAACTTTCCAGAAAAGTAAAATTGGGAAGGGGGAGGAACCGGTCGCTGGGAAGGCTCCCAGCGACCGGTCGCTAACTAGCAAGCTGCCCCAATCGGGGGTCCCAAGGCTGGACTCGGAGGGGGCCACCTCGCTTGGTGTGCTTGAGTCGCCCGGGCTAGGGGTGTTCCCTCCCCGGAACGGTAGCGAGTCGATGTAGGCGACGTAGCATGAGTCTCCCTTTATCGGGTCGGCGGGCTTGCGGTCCGGCCGCAGACGTATCTCCCGACCGGCGTGGATGTTATAACCGGCCGCAGGCCGGCCCCCGACAAGGGAAGCTCGGTGGAGTTGTCCTCGGACTCGGGCTCCTCGGGTCCGACCCGAAGTCGAACTCGTAATCCGGGTTTAAGTGGAACTCGGAGAGAGGGCCGGAGTCCGAAGCGCGATCGGGGGTGGCGTCGAGTCCGAGTTGTACTCGGGCACGGGCTCCTTGCCGGCCGGCGCGAAGTGGGAGTCCCCCGTGCGGGCCCGCCGAGGATGCGGGAGCCACGCACGGAGCCCTCGCGAGGTGAGGGGACCGCCTGCGATGGCTGAGCAGCCGGCTCGCATGCGATGGCCCATGGCGACGTCGAGTTCGGGTTGGAAGCGGACTCGAGCTCGAAGTCGGCCGTGGTGGTTGAAGAGCGAAATTTTGCCGAACGTGCCGGCGAGTTCTCCCGTGACAACTTCGGGAAGCGTCCACAAAGCTTTGTCTTCTTCGGTTGGGCCGCATGGTTAGGCGACGCTGGAAGGAGCCCGCGCCGTCAGCAGTGCGGACCCAGGCGCCGAACACGAAGGTGTCGCCGCGGTTGAAAGCGACGGTTGGCTTGAAGTAGACGGGAGCCGTCGAGTTCGCCATGTGATCTCGGGCGAGAGCCCCTACCTGGCGCGCCAGCTGTCGGTGTTTTAGACCGGCAACCTACTAAGGGGAGTACCCGAAGTAGATGAATGTGACTCGCCGAGATCGGTAACTCGAAGGAAGAGACACATAGCACACAATTTAGACAGGTTCGGGCCGCGAGGTGCGTAATACCCTACGTCCTGTATGCTGCGTAGCTCTGGGTTGATTGGGCACGATTACAAGATGGTGCAATAGTGCGCCGTGAGTTGTATGAGATGAGATTGGATGCTAGAGATCGGTCCCTGCCTCGCCTTATATAGTCCGGGAGGCTGGGTTACAAGTCGGAGTAGGGAGAGAGTACTAGTCGAGTACGTGTAGGAGTCCTCCATACGATGCGGAACATGTACGGCTCCCCCCAACCGAGTACTACTCTCGTGTAGTCCTTGTGCTTCACGTCTTCGAGTGCCGTGTAGCGCAAGCCGGTAGTCCCGTGGGCCCACCGAGTAGTCGGTCCCGGTACCCACCGAGGTAGTGGGCCCGGGGAGGTCCATACGACACGGGCCCGGACGTCACGAGCAAAAGAAATCAAGAGGGGAAGGGACCCCCAAAGGGAAGATCAGCAAAACAAGAAACGAAGCGGCAACTTACCTTCGACCTGCTTCCTCTCCCCCTCGAGAGCCTGGCGTCCGCTCTCGACCGCCTGCTGCAAGCTGACGACCGTGGCGCTCTGCTCCTCGAGGGTCCGGACCTGGTCCGCGTTCGAGATGCTGAGGGCGATCAGCTCCCCGTCGAGCTTCGAAACATCGGCATCCCGCTCCTCCAGCGACGCCTGCGCTCTCTCGAGGGCAGCACGCTCCCGCTCAAGCGTCGACCGGGCGTCGATGAGAGCGGCCCGCTCCTGCTGGAGCAGACCTTCGGCCTCTCGGCGGGCGGCAGCACGCTCTCGCCGGGCCGTTCCTCCGCCGCGGCAACCGCGTCGACCTTAGCGGCGAGGGCGAGCCTTCGCCGCTCTTCGGCTTTCTTGGCCCCTCTCGCCCGCCCTCCCGCGTCCTCTCCTCGGCCGGCTCTCCGCCGGGGACGGCCCTCCATGAGCGCCGCGCGGGCCTTCCGGTTCCGGGGGTCCCGGACGGAGACCACTTCCGCCTCCCGCTCGGTCGCCACGGTGCGCGCCCTCTCCCCGTGTCAACTCTTGCTCGCTGCAGCGCCTCATCACGGTCGATGAGGGCCGTGCGAATCCGCTCGATGGCGCAGGGGCACGCCGTGGATTGCCCCTCCGGCTCCAAAAGTTGGTCACGCGGGGCCTCCGCCCGTACGCCGGCCCGGCCATCCCGGGTCCTCGTGGCCTCGACGAGGGCATCGAGAGCGTCACATTGCTCCCGGAGTCGGCGGAGCTCGCCGCTCATCCGGGCAAGAGCGCCGCACTCGCGGGCGGCGGTGCTCCGGCTCCCGCCACCAGCAAACGAAGACCGATAAGCATCGGGAAACGAACACGAAGACAACGAGAACATGGAAAAAAGCAACGACATCATACCTGGAAGACATGCCACGCGAGGCCGTCGTGGATCGCGCCGCCTCGTTCGGCGCTCGGTTGAGCGAAGCGCCGTGGCCGCGCGGCTCCTCCCACGGCTGGCCGCTTCTCTTGGGCGTCGGCGAAGAGGGGGGATGGCGCGTCGACGCGCTCCTCGCCCCCCGCCCCCGGTCCGCCGCCCCGGACCGCTCGAGCCGGGGGCGGCGTGGGACGAAGAGGCCTCGACGCCATGCCTCGAGCCCCCCGCCCACCATGTGGCCGTCCCACCGTCGACGAGCGCCCCCGCCCGAGGCTCGGGGGCGGCGTGGGAAGGCTCCCCCACCGGTCCCACCCCCGGCGGCGGGGTGTCGTCGTCGGGAATCTCCACCGCCGTCGCCCCGGGAGCCGCCGGCGAGGGCGGGCTCCTCGCGGCGGCACGGCGACCTCTCGCCGCCGGCCGCGCTACCGCGGCCGCGGACTCTGCCGCGGCGCCGCGACCTCCCGCCTCCCGGCCGCCGCCCGGCGGCCGCGCGCCCGACGCGCCTCCACGGCCGACAACGCCGGCAACGCCACTATGATTGGCACCGCCGGCCGCGCCTCCGCCACCGGCCGCGCCTCGCCCACGCCGCGCTCCCGCCGCGCTGCGCCGCGGCTCCACGCGCAAACATCGCCGCCGCGACCCCGAGGCCTCGGCCGCGCCTCGCGAGGCCCCGCCTCGCTGCCACCGTGCTTGTGCCCGCCCACCGCGCCCTCGACGAGCGCCGCCTAGTAGGGACGGATATGTCCGCCCTCGGCATCTTGGCCGGTGCGAGGGGGGGCACGGTTGGCGCCACCCCGCGGACGTGGAAACAAACCATCGGATCCCCGCCCGTCGGGCACGTGACCCCCTCGAAAGACAACTCCTCACCTCAAGGAGGAGAAGGCCCGCTTCCTCTTCCTCGAAGTCCCCGCCGACGCCGTGGGGCGCGGCCGCCGCCGCGCCTCCGGCCCGCCTCCGCCGCGCGCGCGGGCTCCGCCGCACGCGCGCGCGCCTCCGTGGCGTGCGCCGGCGCCTCCACGGCTCGCGCCGCCTCTGTCGCAGCTACTCGGTGGCAGGCGCCTCGCGCCCGCCCCCCAGCAACGGTTCTCCCGCCACCGGAGTCGGCTCAGGTGACGGGGGAGCAGGCTCCCACCTATCGGGGAGAACCTGCCCCTATCCTCCTCCTCCTCCTCTTCCTCCTCTTCCTCGTCCGACGACGAGTACTCCTCCGTCCCTGGCGAGGAGGAGTCCCCGGGCCGCTAGCGCAGCCCGAACTCCCTCGCTCCTCCGCTCCCGCGCTCCCGTCGCCGCGCGTCGCGCTCCCTCCCCGCGGTCCACCCGCTCCCGCTCTCGCCGTTGCGCCCGCGCGCGCGAGCGCGAGGGACCGAGGCGTGGGTGGGTCGGACTTCACGGCGCTCACGCTCACTATCCGCGGTGGTCGGGCGAAGCCTTAAAATGCGCCAAGAACCCAAAAGACCGGCAAAACGAGAAAAGAGGTCAAGAAATCCACTCACCAACCGGCCGACGGGGAGCATCTCGAGCACCCACGGGGCCGAATCATCACAACGCCCCGGCCCGAGGTCGATGGCGCGCCGCGCCGGGTGGCCGCGTACGACCCGCGAGCCCGCGACTCCGCCAACGCGACGGGGTCCGCGTCCTCGCTCATCTCGAAGATGCGGAGCCGCCTCTCCATCGGGGGACGATCCGCCGGTGGTGGAGGTTGGCGAGGACACATCCCGCGGTTAGCCCGCGGTCCGCCAGCTTCTTCAACGCGGCCACGAGCGAATCCACCCGCGCACCGGTGCGAGGGCGGAGACACCCCGTGGTACCAGGAGGCGGCCCTCTCCCGGAGCACCTTGCCGGTGTAGGGGGGAGGCCAGGGGCGGTGTTGCGGAGGTAGAACCACCTCCGCTCCCAGTACGAGTTGTTGGAGGTCATCGTGCAGGGGATATATTCCTCCCTGCGTGAGCTCCGCACTGCGAGCGCCAAGCCGCCGGCGCGCGCCGCGCGGCGAGTCCTCGGCTCCGACGTTGGCAGTGTATGCAGCTCCGCGCGGAAGAGGTGGACCCAGAGATCCCAATTCACGGAGATCCCCAGGAAGCCCTCGCAGACGCCGACGAACGTGGCCGCCCGTGAGATCGTGTTCGGGGTGAAGTTTTGCGGCTCCACGCCGTAGTGATAGCACAGGCCCCACAAGAAGCGGCTCGCCGGCGCCGGTGAAGCCGCGCTCGTGGAAGCGCATGAAGGCGACGATGTAGCCGTACGGTGGGTTGGGAACTTGTTCCCTCTCTAACGGCACGATCCACTCCGCGCAGTCGCCCGTCCACGTTCGCCGCCAGCTGGCCGCCGGCCACCAGCTGACCCAGGGCCAGCGTCGTCGCTGTTGAGCGCTCCCACACCGGTGGGTCGATGATGGTAAGGGGCTATTGGGGGGCCATACGAGCGGGCCAGGGAACAAGGAACTGGAGGCTAGAGCAGCTCCAAGAACAGAGGCGTGAAGGCAAGAGTGGCTCGGGAGCTGGGGAGCAAGGCGCGCGCATTCGAGCCTTTCCTCGAGCCCACCGGCTCGAGGGCGCCCCACATGTCGTGTTCGAGAGCCGGCAAGGGCGCTAGGCCGGGGGATCCCACCGAGGGAGAGCTTCCGCGCCCTCGGTCCCTAGCGAATGGGATCGAGCTCCACCTAGCAAACCCATGCAAGCGCTTTAATGGACGAGTCTCCGGACCACGAGCCTACCCTTATCGAACGGGGCATGGACGTCCACTTGAACCGCCCGCTAACCCCAACGAGGAATCCGCAATCCACGACCCGATCGACGGGGGTTGCGGAAACCTCACCCTCCATCCCGCGGAGGGACGACGAGGGCGTGTTTAAAACAAGACGAAGAGCTCGCCCCGATCGCCTCGAATGGGCCCGTGCTCGGGGGCTCGACGCATGGCCGAAACATTGCCGATGCCGGTTGGAACACGTACCACGCCCACCGACAAGATTCCGCGGTAAAACCCCCCCCGCAGAGCACCCACGCTCCGCAGGGCTTCGGGGGCGGGACCCACCCGGGTCCGCCGACGCGGCCCCACCGAAGACATTTGCAACTAGGGGGAAGAGCGTCCTATCGCAGGCTTCGGCATCCGCGGGAGCCCTGGCCGGCACAACCACGGATGCTCGGGGGCTCTGTCGGGGACAACCATGAGGGTCCTCTAAAAAACCGGGGGAATCCTGCTTAAAACCTGCAAAAAATAAAACAAAACACCTCTAACCTGAGCACGCACACACAGCGCAGCCCACGTCGCGGTGTCCCCCACGGCCCGCCAGAGAGGCCCAATCAAGCGCCCCCTCGAGCGGGTTCCGCCTCGCTCGAGGGCTCAAGCGCCCCCTCGAGCGGGCTCCGCCTCGCTCGAGGGCTCGGTACACGCGGGTGGCGCAGCCGAGCGTCCCGCCAACCGGGGCGCACGCCGGCCAAGGAACGACTCCTCGACACGCGCGGGCAAGCCCGAGATGGCAACGCCCGCAACGTCATCAACGCCCGACGGACGAGCAAAGCGGAGGCGCGGGCGGCAGCAGGCTACCACCCTCGACGGGGTGGACGTTACGACAGCGATGAGGACCGCTCGCCGACGCCGGAGCCCCCGGGAACCCGCGTGTTCAGCCGGGAGATCCGCGCGGCAACCTTCCCCCAGCGTTTCCGCCAGCCCACGACGATCGTCAAGTGCATCAGGGAGACGGATCCCCGTGTGTGGCTCAACGACTACCGCCCGGCATGTTAGCTAGGCGGGGCCACCCGCCGACGAGGTCATCATCCGCAACCTCCCCCTCGCACCTCGCCGACTCAGCACGGACGTGGCTCGAGCACCTGCCGGCCAGTCAGATCCACAACTGGGACGACCTGGTCCGCACGTTCGTGGGGAATTTCTAGTGCACGTACGTGCGCCGTGGGAACTCCTGGGACCTATGCTCTTGCACCCAGAAGCCCGGCGAATCGCTTCGGGACTTCATACGGCGCTTCTCCAAGCGCTGCACAGAGCTCCCAAGCGTGGCGCAATCTGAGGTCGTGCACGCCTTCCTCGAGGGCACTATGTGCCGGGATCTTGTGCGCCAGCTTGGGCGCAGTCTGCCGGTCGACTCGAACGAGCTCGTCGACATCGCCACCGGCCTTCACCTCGGGGAGGAGGCGGCAGGAGCAATTTTCGACGGCAAGAAGGGCAAGCGCGTGGACGACACGCCCGCGAGGGCGAGCAAGTCCAAGGAGCTCCGCCAAAAGAACAAGCGGGGCAAGAAGGGGGAAAGAAGCCGCGCCATGAGGCGCGCGAGCGAGGGCGCGACGACGACGACGGCGAAGCTCTTGCCGTTGACCCGGCTCGACGGGGCCCTCGACCAGCCCCTCGAGGCCCGGAGTGTTCGACAACTTGCTGAAGAAGCCATGTCCCTACAACAAGACACCGGTCAACCACACCCTCGAGCAAAGGCGACATGCTCAAGAGGTTCTATGGCCGCGCCGCCGCAAAGGACGATGAGGCCAAGAAGGACGGGGGTGATGGCGACGCCGGCGGCTTCCCCTCGCCGTGGAGAACGTCTTCCTCATCTTCGGGGGGCCGACCATTGACATGTCCAGCCGCCGCCGCAAGCGGGGAGCGGCACGAGGTTCTCGCCGCAGAGAAGGCGCATCCTACCTTCCTCGCCCGGGAATCACGCCCCGGCGCCGTTCCGCCAACTCCCTAGGGGAAGCCCATCCCCGCCACCGTGAGGACTCGTGCGGCGAGGCCGGTGTCGGCACCGTGACACCGTGCCGCCCACTTTAGTACGGCTAACGCGCCGCTCCCTCGAAGGGGGGCCGGCCGCACCCTCGAGCTCTCTTCCCGCTACTCCGCGGGGGTCAAACCGTGACGTCGGGCGGCGGGAGCGCCATCCCTGTCGTTGTCAGTCCTGTGCGGCCATCCCCGCCCGTGTAGCACCACACCGCGCACTGCTACAACTACTCTGGCGCTGTTAGGCGCGCGGGGACGAGACGCCGCCACGCCCGCCACTGTACCCCGTACGGACCACCATCAACGGCTTCCTCGGGCCCGCCTGAAGACGCCCCGGTCAACCACTACGCCTTCACCCTCGAAGCCGCCATCGTTTAAGAACAGGGCACTCCACGACGCCGCGACCGAAGCAGGACTCGCCAGGACGGGCGTCATCTCCACGGACCGTACACCATACCTCCCCACGTAGCCAAATAGTGTGGCGCGCACCGTACATCACCCTCTCCTTGGTCTATAAAAGGAAGGTGATCCCCCTCGCCGCGGGGGAGACACAACATCGAAAACACGGGATAGCGGATAGCGATCGATTACACGCTCTTTGCCTTCCCCTACGATATTGGCACTCGCCTCAATCACTCCTCTTGGGACTTGGAGGCCACACCTCCTCTCCCGCTCTGCTTGTAGCCGCCCCACTACAGGCACCCCGGTGCAAAGCAATATAGTGCCTTGAGCACACCTTTGCTGGACGTACGGCCCCGGCTGGAACCTGGATAAACCAAGCGTCCTTAGTTGCTTAGCACCGACCATCGAGAGACGGATCTCAGCGCTTATTACTAGTTAGTGTCGGGACTACTTTCCGCACCGACACCCGCTCGAGGAGGCCGCCTTGCGCCCACGAGCCGGGCCCCCCGCCGCCGCCGCCGGAAGAACCGGCTTGGGGGCACACCGCACGCGAGGACGGAGGGCGTCGGCCGGCGGCCGCTAGAGCCACCGCCGGGCCCCCGCCTTGCAGGCCGCGGGCCTCCGCATCGCAGCCACCGGGTCGCGCGTCGGGCCCCCCGCCACCTTGCACCACCGCCGCCGGTGGCCGCCGGCCCGCCGAGGCCACGGATCCGCCCCCCTAGGGTGCGGATCCGGCAACCCTAGGGGTGGATCCGAGCTCCGCCGGGCCGGACACGAGAACCATCACCATGGGACAAGGAGGGGCCGAACTCGACCCGTGGCCGCAAAGCGAGAGACGCGAGGGGGGAAGGGGAGGAGAAGAGGAGGGAGGCGGGGCCTCGCCGCCGCCTTCCTTGCGGCCGGCGGCCACTCGGGCGGCGGCGAGGAGAGCCGGGAGGCGTTGGAAGGCGGCGGCGGCGGGGGTCGGGTCCACCCGTGTCGCCCCCGAGCGGGATGACGCGGGGCGTGAGTCCGAGCTTTATGGTTTCCATTTGTGTACACGATTCTTATGTCTCTAAGAATTTATAATCCGTACATTGTGTTAGGAAAAAATTGTTACAACTCATACTTGTTGTGTTAGGAAAAAATATTGCAAGTCACCTATATAACATTACAAAAATATAATATTAGAATTCACCAATATCACATTAGGAGAAAAGATGCCGGGTGTCATTATGAGATCCTATTAGATCTAATGTGAGGAGGGGGAAAAGCCAAACCAGTCACATATAGTTTGCATTTACTATGGAATATGGATAGAAAAAGGTGGTCATGCCATGTTTACTTAGACAAAACAAAGCATTCATTCTTTTGGTAACAATAAATAGCCATGTCACATTTATGTACAGAGGCAAAGGAAAAAATGATGAAATATCCGTGTAATAGCCACGGGCAGGTGCACGAAACATTCACGGCAGGGAAAAGATATGGTAACTGCACCTCCTCATTTGTTAGATCTAGAAAGATAATCTTATGTTTTTCTAATTTTTTAAGTTTGAAAATATATAAATAGATATTTAATCTATTACCTCCTAAGAGGTAATATTTCATCCTAACCACTCCGATCTACTTAAACGGAGGGTCCATAGTCATTTTAGAGTACCATAGCAAACCCCTTACCCCACACTTAACTGTAGGATATACATGTAACCGTTGTGTTCGTACTTATAAATCAATCCCCCGTTCGGTTGGCTGATGGGCTGATGGCTGGTGCTGGTTTATTATGAGAGAAGAGTCTGCCGACCTGGTTTCGGCTGGTTCTTTCCGGTGGCTGGTTTGTTTTGAGAGAAAAGTATTGTTTGCTTTGTGGCTGATAAGCCAAGCGAACAGGGCGCAAAGCTTACCATTAACGTTCAGACTGAACAAACAGCATGGTCTTCTGGGAAAAAAAGCGATTCTTTCGAACAAAAACCATCATAACAAATATGCCTGGCTCTTGAGTCTTGATGACCTGCTACCCTATTCATTGCTGTTTGCAAAATTCTTCACTCCGTTTCTCACTACAAAATGTACTAGTATCGATTGCCAAGATGTTTGGAGGTAGCAACCGGTAGCTGGAACATGCACTTCAGAGCCAAGACCTGATGAAGTCTCAGTGGACGCTTATATTTTTCTTGGATCAAGTCACTCGATTACTTTCAGGGCAGGTATATAGTAAAGATTTTATTTCCAGCAGGTTAACTACTTCACATCGTGGTGCGTGTAGTTGATCGATTAAATACCTGGTTCTGGAGACCTGGACTACAAACCTAATGTGGAGTAATAATGCACACGACACGGCATGGATCATGGATAAGTACATTAGCATTACTGCACAACTTGCCGGCCTAGCTTGGCATGCTCCAGGAGATAGATGTCTTTGTCGCTGAGTTACCGAGTAGCTGAACGGCTGGGATGGACAGACAACAAGGAATATGATGTGTGATCCAGGATTATTCATCAGGTTAAAAGCCTCTGCAGCTTGGTTGACAAGGCACGCGCTTGTCCTCATCTCAAGCTACTGTGGTTTCAAGTGGTGTTGTGAACAGAAGAATTTATATGGTATAATGCGCAGCTGGAGGATCAGATGGGTACTGTAGCAGACTACGGCACATGAAGCTTGGCAGATGAAAATACAGTTTGCTTGATGGCCGCGGCCGGGTAACTAACTGTTACCTTGGTGTAGTAGCTGTCTTTCTTGAATATGTGATGTCAAGCATTCAGAAAGGTGGTCATTACGTATAACAAAAGCATTAAGATTTGTCACATAAAAAATAATAATATGTTCAGCTCGACATTAGAAAGATCATGCCTAGAAAAAATTGTACTCAAGTTTCTACTGTGGAGAAAATAGAAATGCATATATATTACTTACGATTTGAGAACATTAACAAAAAGAAAAGAAAACAAAGAGGTCGAAATCAGCAGTTTGTATTACGTAAGGAAAAAATATTTCCACACTTTGGTGCAAAGATGTTATGCATAAACTTCATCTATTATTGAGCACAACTCAATTTCAAATAGTGTCATCATCTGTTCTAGAACAGGCAGTATAATTAAGCACCTAAACGACAAACTTTACAAATAATTGTCTACAGCTTAAATTAAACACATCACTTTAGCAATTAGTATATGTTATCATAGACGAGTTGAACTTTCTTTGTATTCGTCACTTTTTTTGAGAACAAATCCAGAGCTGACGAATGAACGGACTGAAAATAATGAAAAAAAAATGAGGAGGAAAGAACAAGAATGAACCGCCAAATGGAGGAAAGAACAAGAATGAACGGCCAGATGGAGGATTAGTGATGAGGATTGGTAGGACCCACATTACTATCAGTGGCATGACGTGCTCACAAGTTCTGTAATTGGGGTAATGTGTGTTAGATGATAGGCAACATTTTGACAAATTTTAATATCATAATTTAGTAGATATTTCAATATTATAGTGAGTGAAACAATCCATGTGCAAGTGTGTATGTCACAATTAAGCATAACAATATTCATGATTATACAACTAATAAACATGAACATTTGGTTAAGAAAGTACCCTGTGGAAGTTTGGGTGACGGTGTCACCCGAATTTCCGTTATCACCCATTGTGAGTGACCTCAATCGGTGTAGCCGTACACAGTCGATGCAGGCAGGGGATCGCAGTGCAGACCCGCTGTAGGTGAAGTAGTCGTTCGCTTGTCGTTGACGTAGAGGAAGTAGTCGTTCGGGAGCGAGCAGTCGCGTGAAGACGCTCCCCAAAAACCTTATCGCCCGCCTATCCCGAGCAGGATCTCAGCAGCAAGGCGAGGTTCCGGAGGCTCTGCTCTCGCCGGTACCGTGCGCGCGGTGCAAGCGATGGAGATGCAAAAGAAAGCAGCAAACAGAGGGAGAAGAGAGAGGTCTCCTAAACAGGAGTACCTATAGTTTGTGAATTGGCAACCTAAGGGAGAGGAGGAGGGCGCCTTATATAGGCGAGCAGCAGGCGTAGGGGGGATGAACCCGGACGTAACGGTTAATGTGCCTTAGGTAGTAACTGTCGCGGTTAAGGCTCGAGTTATTGTCGTGGTTTAAGGGCTACCGGTAACTCGTCACGATTAAGAGGCCAACAGTAACGTTCACCATTAAGGAGTCATCAATAGCAAAAAGATGCTCCCGCCCCGCAACACCTCACGTCCGACCGCACCGCTCGTCACGACCTCGGCGAGGCGAGCGAGCGCGCGCGTGTGGCACGCCTATCTCCTTTATTCAACTTCACAAGAGGTGTACCGAAAGGTTACTTAATAAACCGGATGTGAGACTCCTCCAATGCCCATACGGTATTTCTCTCTTTCCCTTGCATTAAACACATGGGCTTTTAATTCTTTTATTATTACAATAAATGACCCTAGGCCCATTTATTTAACAATGTGTATCAGCTAGTGAAAGTACCATTCATCATGAAGGGATGAAGAAAAATATATCGAAGTCAACCTGTAATTAATATTAATTAAGCACTGACACCCAGATCCTGGACAAAGAACACTAGACGTGGCCAGATGGCTAGCTATAACCCAATATTTGAGTTGGTTGGATTAGACAATTTCATATGAAATCAGGTGATGCGCCTGAAAAAAATCTTTTTCATCAAACAATCACGAAAACATTGAAATGACGCGAGAATTTATTAGAAATCAGAAAAGAAATTCATCATATCGAATAGAAACTTAATTATATATACTTGTCACGAACGTGTTACTTGAAGATACACGCGGTTCAGCATTAACACCCCTCCATTTGTAGCCGACAATGCTAATTGTTTTTCCTCTCCAACAAAACCTGGGCTAAATGCATGCCCTGTCGCGAGATATGCGGCTATGATCATGGGATCTTATTCCTTGTAATACACTTTCAGTCTAGCAAGCCATAGATGAACCAAGTCGTTAACCATGTTAAATAAAACTGAAGTGGAAAAGATCGTGTTCTCACGGTGTGGCAACAATATTTCTTTCCCAAATAAAGTGCTAGGACAGGAATTCCATTTGGCAAGGAACAGTTAAGAAATAATTAGTGGTGATCATTAGCCTAATTATGTAATTAACATATTCATTAGTGTGTAATTAGGGAAAAGGCACCTACACACCGTACGGGTGTGTCTCTCCCGTACAGTGCCTATTCCACCCCAAAGGGTGCCTATGTGTCCCTTCATTGTACATAAATAGTGGGGTCCACCCCCACACAATCAATCAATTCATTCACTTTACAACACGTTATCACGCACGCACGCTCTCCTGAGCAACTCACGCACGCACACCAGAGGCCAGAAGCCTCACAGGCGTTCTCGCCGGAATCCCTTCCAAGGTTAGCAAAATGAATCCAGAATCCCCATTTAGACTAGTAGAAACTGCATTTGCTACCTATCTAGTCATCCTCATCAAAACAAATCAAGGTCACTGCTTCTTCTGTACCCGTGGTGCACGCCATGGCCGTCGCCGTGGTTGACGTGGAGGTCGAGGCCGCCGCTTCCGTGGCCGCCGTGGACATCATTCCCCACCACCGCGCGGTGCTTCGCCGGCCGCTAGCGACAGAACCGCTCTTCCACGCCGCCGTACACCGCCGGACTTGCCTCCCGCAACCCATCACCGACGGCACGGCGTCTTCCGATGCCAACACCTCCCGGAAGAGCAACCTTGCCGCCGCCTCGTCGTCGGCATTCATCGTCCCGCAACACAAGAGGAAGGTGTTGGGGTCTTCCCCGACCTAAACATACCGCGCGAGGAGACGACGATGGCAACCGCAACGCCGGGATTTGGCCCTCGGGCCGGACCGGCGGCCATCTCCTCCTTCACGGCCGCCACCTCAACTCCCGGCCCTCGCCCGGGCCTACGACGGCGACACACCCGAGCTTCACGTTCGGGACCATGGCGGCTCGCCGTGGTGCCCCA
This sequence comes from Cenchrus americanus, assembly GCA_947561735.1. Classification (NCBI taxonomy): domain Eukaryota; kingdom Viridiplantae; phylum Streptophyta; class Magnoliopsida; order Poales; family Poaceae; genus Cenchrus; species Cenchrus americanus. The sequence continues at coordinate 42,501,153 of OX387242.1, read as the reverse complement.
CGCGTTCTTCTCCGACGACGGCGGCCTACCATCATCTTCAACGCCGGCGACCGAGGAGGCGGCCGCGGCCGCACCAAGCCCCTTCGGCCGCCGCGTGGGGGCCGTCGACCGCCGCCCGGCATCCGACGCGGCACACGGAGCCCGGCCGTGCCGGGACTCCCCCGCCTTCAACCACCGACGACCGGCCCGTGGCCGGCGGCCGGCGCACGCCGGCGAACGGGGCGGCGGGACAACACCAAGAAGGGACGGGGGGAGAAGAGCCGCCGGCCACATCAAGCACCGGTAGATCCGCCGGTGGGGGACACCGCCGGCCGGCCGCCGAGCCACCGCCGGCGCCGGCGACGCCGGCAACGCCACCAGGGCACCGGCGTCCCCGCATCGGGCATGGATGGGGCGGCCGCGGGTTAGGGAAACCCTAACCGCAACCCCCTCCCTCCCCTCTTTTATGCGGCATGACATGGGCCGGGTGGGCCACTAGGCCTTAACGGGCTATTCTCAGGCGAGCCGGCCCACGGAGCCGCATACCCCTTTTGTTTTCGAAGTCCGTTGGACCCCCCCGAACTTTCAAAAAGTCCGGAAAAACCCCCTAAACTTAACTTTAGCCCTCAGGCTTTTATCCTTTATATATTCAGACTTATTAGTGCTGTATATTTATGTTTTAGACCTCGAATTGTTCTGTAATTTTATATTGTGACGAACAATATTATTTGTACCATCCGGTATATGTACCTATGTAATTTAAAAGTTATAATTACCGCAGTAATTATTCATGTTTATGATCCGCAGATCATTTCTAGGTATTAGAACAATTCTTATGCAATAATTATTTTTGCATGGTTTAAAAGTCAATTCTCTACATCATGTAGAATATCAAGCAAAATTAAAATTAAGGTTTATACATATAATTTGGAATAACACAAGGTGATGTGACCTAGGCACCGGCCGTGATAAGTTCTTCCTAAGAGCTTATTTGCCCCGAGATCCGCGCTTTTAGGCAGCTTTTGCTCATCATTGTGAGGTCTACATCTTTATGATGATTACCTTCAAAGTGTATATCCAAAATTTCCTATAAATGACTATCAAGTCAAATTTATTCCTACAAGAATTAATGAAAAAAATCATATACCTTAATTTTGTAAGTATCATCTTACATATATATTTTGCCTACTTTTACAACACAAATTTACATCAGTAAATTAATACTATACATGGTTCTTTCATGTAGGAAAATGGCTAAATTAATCAATAAAGACTTCACTGAACTTGCTGCCGATGGTAGTAATTACCTAACCTAGGCTATGGATGTCAAGATTGTGCTAACAGCCAAAGGTTTCATTAATACAATTAATGAACCTAATCCACAAAATCCTATCTCAGAGGCACAAAAGTTTGCAACTTTGCATTTTCTACGACACCATCTCCACCATGACCTCAAAGCGAGAATACATGATGGAAGATGATCCTAAGAAACTTTGGGACTCTCTCAAAGAACGCTATAATCAACAACAAGGCGTAATTACGCTCGAAGCAAGACGGGAGTGGTAACTACTCCGTCTCATGGATTTCAAATCGGTTGCGAATACAATTCCGCTATCCACAAGATTTGTACCAAGCTTCGATTTTGCAATCAACCTTTGGATGATGCGAAATCATAGAAAAGACTCTATCTACATTTCTCCCTGCTAACAGGATATTGCAACGAAGAATACCGTCGCCACAAGTATACTAAATATTCGACTTAATATATGATTTACTCCAAGCGAGAAAAGCATGATGAGCTCTTAACAAAGAATCATCAAATGCGCCCGTGGGTGCAGCACCTCCGCCGAAGTACATTTCAATGCTCGGAATAATAATGATAAAAAGTTCAGTGGCAAGAAATTCAAAAGGAATTTCAAGGGGAAATGGAAGAAGCAGAATTTTAAGAAAGGCAAGGGTTCTAGCAACAACAAGGACACTTTCAAGAAAAATAATGCTCATGACAACTCTCAAGCTTGTCAGAGGTGTGGTTGTCACAATCACACAACTAGAAAGTGCCACACTGCTAAGCATTTGGTTGATCTCTACCAAAAGCATCTTGGAAAGCTAGTTCATGGGGACAAGTTTGAAGCACACTTCACTACTCACACTCCGGATGCGGCTACTCCAAGGATGTTCCCGCGGAACACAACAAGGAGAAAGATCCAATGCAGTTGGACGAATTCTTCGGCACGGACGACATGATGATCAATAGCATCGACGACACCGACAACATGCTTGTGGATGGACCATCCGGTGAAGTGTTCGGAGACATGTCTTAGTTTAATGCTCCCGACAAGAACTTCGTTCTATAGTTTCAAAGAACTTTGTTCTATAGCCATATTTATGTAATAATTGTGTTGTAATAATTGTTGTCACATAATATTGTAAGACATATGCTACTTATAATATTATTAAATAAAGTATGTATTGTATAACCTATGAGTTCAAAACTTATAATTTATTTTACTCATTCTAGATTATCGTACGGGAACAATCCAAATGGAGGAAGAACTTTGTTTGGTGGATAGTTGCACAACTAACACCATACTCGAGAACTTAAATATTTCTGAACTCTCAAAAAGCGTAAAGGAAATGTCACAACCATCGCGGGACGTGATGCTATAATTGTTGGTTCGGGGCGAGCCACAATAGTTCTCCCTATGGATACTCAAATAGTAATTGAGGATGCACTTGTTGTATCCCGATTCAACTCGTACCTTCTTGAGTTACAAAGACATCCGTCGCAATGGTTTCCATGTAGAAACAAATAATGACAACAAAGATGAATATCTATTCATCACTAAACATGACGGATATAACAAGTGACGGCTTGAGAAAATTCCTTCACTATCATCGGGATTGTATTACACATACATCAAACCCGTACAACATGTTGCATACAAGGTAATTTTTCAAAATCTTGATGTCTTCAAGATTTGGCATGATCGCCTTGGTCATCACGGCATAGGGATGATGAGAAAAATTATCGGCAATTCAATTGGTCACAAATTAAACACTTCAAAATTTCTCAAGCCCTCAGACTTTGTGTGTACCGCATGTGCCACGGAAAAATTAATTTTAAGACCCTCTAATCTTAAAATAAAAGCTGAACCACTACAATTTCTTGAACGCATTCAAGGAGATATTTGTGGTCCTATACATCCATCAACAGGACCATTTAGGTACTTCATGATACTTATTGATGCATCTACTAGATGGTCCCATGTATGTTTATTATCTACAAGAAACCATGCTTTTGCAAGGTTCATTGCTTAAATTATCAAATTAAGAGCACATCATCCTGAATATGCTATCAAAACCATCAGGATGGACAATGCCGCTGAATTTACTTTGCATGCCTTCAATGACTATTGTATGACTCTAGGCATAAATGTGGAACATTCTGTTCCATATGTACATACACAAAATGGATTAGCTGAATCTCTTATCAAGAGAATAAAGTTAATTGCTAGACCATTACTACAGAATTGCAATCTACCAACATCATGTTGGGGTCATGCGGTATTGTGACAACCCGCCCAGGAAAATACCGTACTATCGCCTAAGACCGATCCACTTTGTCATTAAGCAATAATAAAGTATCATCCCGTCGTTAGTTGCCGGTTAACGCCCGGTAAATCACTTGAAAAGCAACAAGGATCGAATATATGCATTAAAACTCACTCGAAGGCGAGTCCAGAGATACAACAACATTACTATCCAAATTCGTACCCCGAGGGGTTTATTTATTACAAACCATAGTTTTTGCCATGATGAAATAGTTCAGAGTTTTCGAAAACAGCAGAAATAAACTAACGGAAGCGAAGACACCATGGGAGGCCATCCATGATGCTTTCAGTAGTCGTCCTCCACCCACTCCAGCTCCCAGCCGGGCGGGATCTCTCCGGGCCACACATCACTGAAGGCATTACCTGGATCAACATATTATAGCAAGGCTGAGTATACTAATACTCAGCAAGGCTTACCCGTCGGTGATAACTACTTCACCAATTCTAGACCATGAAAGGCTTTTGGCTACCGGGTTGCCTTTGCTAAAAAGTAACAAAGAGTAGGTCCTTACTTTCAAGATTTTAGCACAAGTTCTAGTAGTTTAATCTTTACTACATTAGCCAGCTAGTACAAACAAGGTTGTACAAAACAATTAATCAAGCATAATATTCATCAACTTCCATCATTAGGGATCTCATGACTAGTGGAGTAAGTAGTCTCGGATAACGGTGAGAGGCCGACAATCGATTGATTTAAACCTTGCAAGGTAGACCCAAACACACGGTAGGCTGCCCACCAAGGGACAACTTTCCCAGGCCGTCCCCAAAAATCCTCGGGTCGGGATCGAATCTTACAGTCTTTGGTGCAGGCTATCTGGCATGTCCCACCCAGTACACCCAGAGTCACCATACACCACCGGTGGCGAGCCGGGAGAGCGAATCCCAAGAGTAGTAACGGTAGGATCCCTCGCCGCCTCATTAAGGTACTAGGCTTACCGGTCCCATACCCGACATGTGCTTAGTACGTTCAAAAACTTAACCCACATAACCACTGGATCGGAGCCCAGATCCCATGCTCTTACCACGTGAGCAATCCATTTAGGATATAATATGATTTCTATCTAGGAACCTATTTTCTTGAGTGAGGTCATCACCCGACTTGTAACGGTCCTATAGCTTAGCAGCTATCGACCTATTATACTAGTAAGGACGAGGTACCTATGGATCATGCATCTAGGGTTTCATTCAACTCCTGAACGTAAATGCACAATCATTCATAGATAATTGAATAAAGAATTTTAAAACTGGGTTAGCTGCACCAGAGCTTGCCTTCGTCAGCTAGGTTAGCTTGGGCACCCTCGGTGTCGAGCACTTCCACGTACTGCAGTGAAGCTTCCGCTCCTCCTTCCTCGGTTTCCGGGACAAGGGAGTAATCTCCGTCCGGAAGATCTACACGGAATGCAATGCAAGTTCAGGTGATGTGGTTTGTTGTCTCATCCAACTCTTGGTTGGTCATATTCATCTTAACAAGCATCTAGCGAGTGTTTCTCTTTTAGGAAGGTTATTGGGTGTACATGGGTTATTCTTTTATTGTACATTTGACTAAAGGTTTTTATTGTACTCGTCATTTCATGTGAAGGCTTTAATTCCTTTTACTTTCACAAGCAAAGGTATAATTAACATTTTTATTCATGAATCAATTTCTTATCAGTGGGATATTTAATTATCTTTTAATTAAATTAGTAAATACTTTGAAAAAGGAAAAAGAATTAATATGGGCTTTTCTTTATTTAATTTCTTTTTAACATTAAAAGGGCTTTTAAGCTTTTTATTAAGCAATTAAATTACCAAAAATTAAAGAAGTGTTTCACATGCATATTAGCACCTATCCTGGTCCATTGGACCCACAAGTGAAGCTTGGAAGCTAGGAAATTAAATATCTTAGAAGATAACAAAGGCTAGCTAGTGATTCAATTTAAATGCATACAAAAATAAATAAGCACCAAACTGATCCCAACTTTCTCATGCATGCTCTCTGGTCCTGAACAAGCCTAAAGAACTAGCATATTCACCTAGGAACTCTACTGATCTTAGCTCATTAATTTACAAAGAAAAACATGCATAAATTGAGGATAAATATTTCTGATAAGCCAAAAATCATGATTAATTCAAAAGATGTGTATTTTGACATTACAAGACAGTATGCACAAGTTGAGATCAAAAACATAAATATATTTAGCAAGGAAAATCATTTATGCAGATCTGGCAGAAATGGAAAAACATTTTTATAAAAAGATTTACATCATAACTTTGTGCAATTTTTGGCACAGGAGCTAGTCATGACCAAAGACACAACATATCCAAAAATTAGCTACAGATGATTTATGGTTTTTGATATATTGCAGATCTAGGGTTTTCACATTTGTATTTTTTAAGCAAAAACTATCAGGAATTAGCTCAGGACAGAATAACCAAAGTTGTATGATAATTCAGAACGGATCCAATAAAATTGGTTTTGCATTTTTTTGGTTTTTCTGTGATTTTCTACGCAATTTACAAGAATCAACAAACTCACTTTTACTATTTCGGTTGCGCTTTTGCGGGGAGGCCCTCGAAAATAAAAGTGGCTTTGCAATGTAGTCCTGGGCGCGGGCGGCCGGCGCGGGGAGGCCAATTTCCGGTGAGCCGCCGCCGCGCTTGGCCGGGGAAGGGCCGGGGGAGGGGTCTACGGGCTAAGGGGACTCGGTTTGGGCGCTCGTCGGGGCGGTGGTGGCGAGCTAGGGTAGGGGCGGGGGAGGTGGAGGAAAGGCCGCCTTGGCTCGGGGTCGGCCGGCAATCGCAGCTCGCCGCGGCGTTCGGCTAGGCGCCGGCGGACGGCGTGGTCGCGGAGGGGCGGGTCGGCGCGTCGCGGCCGGGGGGGGGGCGGTGGCGCGTTTAAATAGGTGACGAGCAACCCTCTCCGACCGGCGGACGGGCGGAGGAAGTCTCGGGACACGTGCACGCCGGACAACGGGGAAGGGACCGCCGGTCCGTGGCGGTTCGCACGGCCGCCGGGATTCGAGGCGTTCCCGGCGTGCGAGACCTCGGGCGGCGCGTCGCGGCCTTGGGAAGGCGCGGCCCACCTCGGGAACACGCGCCGGAGGGCCCGGATGCCGAGGCGCGGGCGCCGGCGCGCGGCGGCGCGGGCAAGCGCGCGGCGCGGCGCCCGCGCGCGGCGGAGCGCGGGCGCGTCGCGGCCGGCCTGCTGTTTGCTCGGACTTCCTTTGTTCGAAATAGTTTTTCTCCAAATTTTTGAATAGAAGTGCAACTTGTGGTGAATAGGAAAATTGTAGATCCGACTACCCTCTACAACTTTCACAAAGGTCGTCTAGTGTTTTTCTCAATGGATTTTGCAGGAACGTCGTGCCAACATTGAATGCCGGCCTGTCCCTGTGAACAGGAGGTACTGACAGTTGACTAAGTTTTTCACCAATTTCCACCCAAAATTTGCAATGCCAATCTACATGAAAGTTGTGTCCCTCAACAAGATGGACAACTTTCCTAAAGGTAGATTTTGAAGTGTTTAGGTGAATTTTGGAGAACGCGGCAAAAGTTCCGGACGACATTCGCTGACGTCAACGGTTAAGCCGGTTTTGACCGTGTCTTTGGCCAAGGGTCCATTACGGGTGTGTGTAGACTTGGTCAAGGGGTTCATTAGGGTTCATTGGCGAGGTTTTCGGGGTGATGACCCAGGTTGACCTAGGTTTGACCGGTGTTTGACTGGTTTGACTTGGCTGATCCGGTCATTAGCGTTAATGACGGTAATTAAAAACCTGGGGCGTCACAGTATTACACGCCGCTGATTTGATTCAAAATAGACCTACGCATACAACACGGTTTCCCCGTTGCAATTAGTATGTGGAAATCAACCAAGTATTTCCCATCTACGAAAATTCGGTTGCGCTGTATACGTACTGATATCACCACTGCAGCGTACATCAATGGGGCCCCATAGGAAATTGGGGATATATGTAGGGTACAAACCACCGTCAATCATTAAGTACCTCGAACCCCTTACAGGGGATTTATTTACTACCCGATATGCTGATTGCATCTTCGATGAGAACAATTTCCCGGCATTAGGGGGAGACAAGTACCAAACAGAATGCCAGAAAATAAATTGGAATACCACTGGTATCCAGTCCTATGATCCACGCACTATAGAATCTGAACGTGAATTTCAGAAAATTATCAATTTGAAAAACATTGCGAATAATCCGCCGAAGCATTTGCGATTATAAGGGTGTCACAAAATCACATAATCTTGTTTGTAAATATACAAGAAAGAGTAGAGATTCCTACTCAAGAACTCCCAAATCAAAATAAGAGGGGGAGAGGTACTGCAACGAAGGATAAGGCTATACAAAAGCCTCCGCGGAAAACTAGGAAGGTCACTTCCACAACAGTAAATGCAGATCAACATCAAGTTGACAGACACCAATTGGATATTATAAATCCAAATAATATGGATGTTCAACAGATACATCACATGCCTAGCACAAGTGCACAAAATAATATAAATGCTAGGACATCGGAAGACCCAGACTCTATCGTTGTGGGAAATCATGATGAGTCACAAGGGGTACAAGAAATTTCCATTAATTATATTGATTCTGGAGAATCATATAATAGAAAGACTACAAATGTCAACATTTACTTTGCCACTAAGATTGCAAGTGAACTTCACATTGATCCGAACCTAAGTCCATGGCGAGAGTGCATCAAGCGCTCCGACCGTGTCAAATGGAAGGAAGCAATTAAGGCGAATTAGACTCACTCAAGAAACGAGAGGTATTCTCCGCGGTGATGCCTACTCCTCGTCATATTTTTTCCCGTGGGATCAAAATGGATTTTCGTCCGTAAAAGGAATGAAAACAACGAGGTGGTGAGATACAAAGCGAGGCTTGTAGCACAAGGGTTCACGCAGAAACCCGACATCGATTTCGATGAAACATATTCTCCAGTTATGAGTGGTATAACATTCCGATATCTAATATCATTGGCAGCACAAAAAGGTCTATCCATGCATCTCATGGATGTAGTGACAGCATATCTATATGGGTCACTAGATTCGGATATATACATGAAAGTTCCGGAAGGAATAGATATCCCGAACAAGAATCATTCACGCAACATGTATTGTGTAAAACTTCAAAAGTCATTATACGGCTTAAAACAGTCGGGAAGAATGTGGTACAACCGACTAAAGGAATTCCTTCTCCGAAGGGTTTTTCCAACAATGATGATTGCCCATGTGTATTCATCAAGAAATCCTCAAGCTGGATTTTGTCTTATATCCGTATATGTTGATGATCATAATATCATTGGAACTCAACGAGATATAAATGAAACACGCAACCATCTTAAGACGGAATTCGAAATGAAAGATTTGGGTAAAACCAAATTTTGCTTAGGTTTACAACTTGAGCATCTCCCAACGGGGATTTTAGTACACCAGATCCGCTTATATCCAAAAGATTCTACGAAATTCAATATGGATAAATCATATCCATCCAAAACACCTATGGTCGTACGCTCTCTTGAAATTGATAAAGATCAATTCGGACCTAAAGGTGAAAATGAAGAGGTATTAGGACCGAAGTTCCATATCTCGGTGCCATTGGGGCGTTGATGTATATCGCAAATTGTACCAGGCTCGATATTGCATTTGCGGTAAACTTGCTAGCTAGATACGCTGCTCCAACACAACGCCATTGGGCGGGAGTTAAGAATATCTTCAGATATCTCATTGGCACAATAGATCTTGGATTATTTTACAAAATTAATCAAGATAAAACATTAACCGGATACTCGGATGCTGGCTATTTATCCGATCCCCATGAAGCAAGATCTCGGACGGGTTTTGTCTTCTTACATGGTGGAACGGCTATTTCATGGAAGTCATCAAAACAAACTCTAATAGCCACATCCACAAACCATTCGAAATACTTGCATTATTTGAAGCATCACGTGAATGTGTGTGGCTTCGCGAATGATAAAACACATACAACGATCATGTGGTATAAGTTCAATCATGAACCCTACCATAATGTATGAAGATAATGTTGCTTGTATTGCACAAATGAGAGCAGGTTATATAAAGAGTAATCTTACAAAACATATGGCTCCTAAATTATTCTATCCTCATCAACTACAAAAGGTAGGAGAGATAGAAATCTTGCAAACTAAATCTTGTGATAATCTTGCAGATTTATTCACAAAATCATTACCAACATCATTATTCCAGAAATATGTTTTTGGAATTGGTATGAGACAACTCAAAGATTTGCAAGAATCAGGGGGAGACTCTCTTTGATATAACCTATATAAATAATCATCTGATTAGTGTACTCTTTTTCCTGTATGAGTTTTTCCTCACAAGGTTTCTCATAAAAGGTTTTAATGAGGCAACAACAATACAAGACCATATCTTATATCACCTAATTTTCCCATTAAGGTTTTAAAGGTGATATACAAGACATATTCTATGTCACATCTTCTGTTTTCTCTATAAGAGTTTTTAAGAAGATATAAATCCTTTCTCATATTTTCCTATTAGGGCCCCGTTCGCTTGGCTTATCGGCCACCGGCCCGTAGTACTTTTCTCTCACATCAAACCGCCACCGGTAACCGACCCGACAATACTCTTCTCTCGGAACAAACCAAGCACCGACCATCGGCCACCGACCAACCGAACACGCTCGTAGGTTTTGGAGAAGGATGTTCATACATGATCCTCGGATCATTGATCTAATATATGAGTTTTTCCTTACCAAAGGTTTTCTCATACAAATATCTAACAAAGACAATAATGTCATATCATTTTCTCCTAATATTTTCCCACCGGGTTTAAAGGAGTTTTAGCGAATATACACACGATTGGTTTCTCCTCAAGTTTTCCCATAGGGTTTTTGGAGGAGTTTTACAAGATGATATCCAAGGAAGATTGAAGTCAAATTACATCAAGATCTAATGAAGCTATTGATTAAGGGGGAGTGTTAAGAAATAATTAGTGGTGATCATTAGCCTAATTATGTGATTAACATATTCATTAGTGTGTAATTAGGGAAAAGGCACCTACACACTGTACGGGTGTGTCTCTCCCGTACAGGTGCCTATTCCACCCCAAAGGGTGCCTATGTGCCCCTTCCTTGTACATAAATAGTGGGGTCCACCCCCACTCCATCAATCAATTCATTCACTTTACAACAGGAACTATAGAAATCATCCTGTCAAACACAATTGATTAATAACCGTAGCAGGTCAACTGGATCGCCGATCGAAGTCGGCAATGCATGCAAAGTTTGACGGTTTCAAGCATTATTGATCACTGCCACTCATTCGCCGCTAATATCATTGCTAGGCCAATCAACCTCATCAGGCATTTGTTAGATGTGATGACAGATTTTATTGCTATACTACAGATATAGCTATGTCCATTTATCTGGTAGTCGTACCGTGATTGTCCTCAATTTCAACATACTATTTTGATTCAATCAAACATGTTCCAACCATCCATATGTGTTCATTCTATTCAATCAGGCATGTTCCTTGAATATACAATGCAAAATGAATATTTAAATTTCTTTTTCACTAAAATAACAAAAAAGCATCATGCAAAGTCATATTTATACGCATTGATCACCGAAACCTCAAGCAAAAAATCAGCATTACCAAGAAATCGAGCTCTTTTTTTAGGGCAATCGATCGAGCTCTTCTATTTATGCACGGTTATGAGCACTTCTACAGAGCTATCTGAGAAACTAATAAAAAAAATTCTAACATAGAGAAACTCTCAGGAAAAAATTAAATAAAAGAAGGGTGCAAGCAGTAGACGACTCTAGTGTGCTAGGTTGGTTGAGGTTATTTACAATGAACAGTGCAGGTGTCAATGTGCCAGCTACATCGTCGCCAGGATAACGGGAAAGTAAACGTAAGAACACAGGCCAGCAAAGACGATATCTTCGAGGCACGCGCGTGGCCTGGATGCGTGCAGCTGCCAAAAAGACAGTGATCCCAACACGGCCAAGGAATGAAGGCAGCGGAGGCGCCGTGTCTGCAGCTGCCTGCATGCGCGTAGGCGGCCGGCCCGTAGGAAGACTTGGAAGCCAAACCTGTCGATCTCTCCTGCATCATCGACTCGCTAGCTGCAAGCCTGCAAGGTCTAACTCCCATGGCTGCGTGCCTCTCCATGAGGCCGGGGCGGCAGCGATAAGATTAGCTAGCGAGGGCTAAGATTATTCTGCGAGCTCCTTTCCGGTGCCCTATACTAAGCTATATTATTATTGAAAAAAGACTAGTATACAAACATCTAATGATTGAGATTAACTGGAACTCAACAGTAGTATGTGGTGGTATAAATGGATAGTATGGAGTGATATAGGGTATCATGGGAATAACAAATAAAACAACTTTTACAATTACCTCCTCATATAATTACAATTAATATTTTAATCACACATGTTTCATTTGGAAATGCAGGTATGCTCCTCTTCAATCCCGGACCCATCCGTCAGTCCGTCATTGTCGCTCACTTTCCTCTCTTCCTCTCCGTCGGCCGGACCGCCTACCGCCGGCCGGGAGACGACGACTTGCTCCCGGGAGACACGACCGGTCAATTCCCCCGATGTGCGCCGTCACCATAACGGGGTTTCGGACCCTCCTCCCCGTCGCCTCTTCCTTTCTCCCATCACCCCCATCGCATCTCCCATCCTCGGCAGCCGGTGCCATCATCTGATTGGATCTCGCATCCTCGGTCGCCGGTTCCATTGGCTCCTGGCCGCGCCCTCCGACCGGATGGCGCGTGCGAAATGGTCACGCGCGGATCCGTCCAAGGGCTCCACTCGAGTGCCTCGACGACGGGCGACCCACCGAGTTCGGCGCATCGGTTCCGCCGGGTCCGGTGGTGCGTCACCTCCTCCTTCTTGCAAGCCGAGCCGACGAGCCAAAGTCGAGCTTCGATGGGGGATTTATTTCTATATAGTGTTTCTTGTAACGATGGGTATGTCTCCTAAATTGGTGTTCAATAAAATCGATATTCATATGTAGTTTGTCATCCATATATATAAAGCAATTTCGAGAAAGGAGTACGTAATTAACCAAATATCCAAGTAATTATGTAACTGTGCCTACGAACAAACTAATTACTAATATTGTGTGAACCAAAACCAAAAATCCAACTAATTATCTCACTTTGCCTAAAAACAAACTACTGTCTGACACTAATCCTTCTTCTTTCTTTTCCTATCCGCAACTCTGTGTGCCAGAGTGTCTCGCGCGTCTTCCTTCTGATGCCCACCATCATTGTTGTTGAGTTCTCTCTGGTACCAAATGGGGTTACAGTGTTACACCAAAATGACCGAAATATAGCAACAATACAAACGTAAGTAGGAGGTACTAACAATACCTCTAGACATCTCGCTAAGTTACTGTCTACAGAAGACAGTCTGTTAGTTATCTCTTGAAATTGGACGCTGATGTTGGCTACCATGGATACTGGTGTGCTCTGGTGGATCTGCTCCATTGATCGCTAAGATAGACTTGAGTTCAAAAATTGGTTACATATAAAGATTTGCCAGTTTTTTGGGCATCACCGTTGCAGGGCATCAGACTAACTGCACGCATCCATCTGAACTTCAAATGGGCTTTTGGGCCTTGCAACAAATACCTTGACGCAGTAGTCCGTTTGCCACCAAAGTATGTGCCATAATTAAGATAACTGTATTGCAAAGAATGTCAAAGCACAAAGCATGATGGAATACTAAAACAAGGTTATCTGGTAAAGGTGGATGCGTAAAGGTCGCCCAAAAGCAAAACATAGCAGAAAATATCCGGCCCACAAATTGAACAAAGACGAACACATGAATCTGTTGAAAAAGGCAAGGCACACATCAACATGGCCTTGGCTGTTACCCAAAAATCGGAACAGGGACATGAATGGTGCTTAAAAACAAACTACTATCTGAATGGTGTTTGGACTCAGCTTCCATCAAGAAGGTGGAACTCAAGATCTCTCGTTTGAGATGCATCAAACTTTTTAGCCCAAGCTCCTTTGAAATGGAGTGCATTGCCAAGAATGAGCCTGGTGGTTTCATCAACAGATCCTGGTGGCAGAAGCTCTTCGATTACACCTGAGGTGACTTTCTCTACCTATGAGTTGACTAGACCACCAACTTGTGCAGCCTGATTAAAAAAAGGAGAGCATATATGGGCACTTTGTTCTTTGAATTGGGTCATAATACAAAAATTAAGTGCAACTGGTTGGTGCAGTGACAGAATAAGATTATTCAAGAAACTGCTTCAGCCTTTTTTTAGTATTTACTAATATATTTTACACAAATAAATTCAATCTAAAACTTTTTGTTACCAAACACTAAGGTACAGGCACCATGCATCCTAGCAATGAATTCATATGGAAAGTAATTTATATGCAACTAGAGGCAGTTAGCATGAAACAGCTTTTGATTAATCTGTGTACAAAAGATCTTGAATTTATAAAATTATGAAATATTATTACTCGGATCCAGATGACTTTAGAATGCCATGTTACAGATGTAATAATTGCAAAATCAGCAATATTTGTTAAAATTTTACTGCAAACATACGAGCCCTACTACAACTACTACAACTAACCATGGTAAGATGTTCCCGAATCTCAAGGAGCTCGGCAAACTAATTACAGAATCTAGTTAGCTGGTTTTCCCTTATCATGAGGAACAGTTCAACTTTGTGGAATTACAGCAAAAAGAGCAGAGAGTTATCTACAATGTTGATATGTAAAGTTTCTACTTTGTAGCTAAAAATCTAGCAAGCCTAAAAAGTTTAATTATGAGATGGTGTACACAAGCAATATATGTTTGAGAGCTTAACAGATCCACTTAAGCATTAACATCAAATCCTTTTTTGGTGCAAGTTTAACAAATTTACCCTCAGTGACAGAGATAAGAATTAACAAATTTAGAAAGAATGAATCTGTGTGGGTCAGTTGAAACTAGAGAATGAAGATGTGACTGCTAGAAAAAAAAACCTTATTACAAAGCCAAATGATGGTGATTATCTTACCTAAGGTAAATATTGGTTCTCTGGACTATTCAGAATGCACACTTACTTCTCTGTATCCTTCACGAGCACACATGCCTTCTCCATTTCACCTCATATGTGCCTGCTTGTATCTCACATTGTCCTTTCTGACACTAAACCCTTTATGCTTTGCATAATTATTGTAAAACTCAAAGAAATCTTCCACACTTCTGAAAGTCTGATTTGCAACGCTGTTATATTCCTCAATTTACTCTAGGCTAACGTACCGCTCCGCCTCCATTACAATAACCTGCGAGTGCAAAAACATATATAAAAAAACAAGGATCACATACATTTCAAAACAAACATTTCTGAATTTCATTGTCATACAGTGCATGACATCAAAAAGCTTGCCTCTTTTATAATTGCCTCACTTACATTAGGACATCAATCACATTTCACAAGTCGTTTGGTTGTCTTATCTAACATCTTAGAACATTTTAATTACCTGCTGCACACAACTATATTTTTTTGAAGGGAACAGGAGGGGAGGCCGCCTACTAAAATTTATTAAGCAACTAAAAAAGTCTAACAAAATAAAAGTTACAAGCTTTGCAGCAAGGTTCAAAGGGGAGTTCTATCAGGTTTGTACCTATGGAGCATAAATGAAAATTCAGATAGAAATTTTGCTTCCAAGCCTCAACTGAGGGGTCTTTACCACTAAACACCCAATCATTCCTCACAGTCCAGATGCTCCAAGTCATCAGAGGGAAACAAACACTACCTTTTGTTCTAGCCTTCCACCCTGAATGAATATAAACTTCAACTTTAAGCCTTAAGATAAGACAATATTAATAAATTCTACATCATATACCCACAAAACCTGTTTCTTAAATCATGATTCTCACATCAGACTGTCACAAATGTCCTGGACATCACAAAAATTAATCAATGCATGAAATCCGTGGCTAACTGACCTGCAGGCAACGATGATGGTTACTACGGCTCTTCAATTCACCTTCACAGGATGGCATCCGTGCCTACTCGGCCTCAGCCAGCTGTAGTTCGCCCGTCGCCGCCGCCGCCACGGGCAGGACTGCCGTACAGCCGTACAGGGCAAGGGAGGCACAGGGATGAAGTGCCCGGACGAGGATGGTGCACATGCAGTGGCGATGCCCGGCCTCAACGGATAAATAGACTGTGGGAAGGGAGGCGCACTGGAGATGTACAGGGACGCGGAGTGGAGATTGGGGACACTAGAAAGTGGATCAGGCAGTGGGAGAGGAGGCGGACGACGGCGTGCTACTGCGGCCTCGACCACGGCGAGCGGCTGCAGGGCAGCCCCAGCGGGAGGAGGAGGCGCAGGCGACGCGGCGTCGGGTGCGGCGGGGCGCCGTGGCGTCGGGTGCGTCAGGGAAAAAGAGAGGTCAACGAGGTTTGACGGGAGCAGTTGTAAATGTACAGGGGGAAATGATAAAACATGCAATTAATTAGTTATTGACACATGTACCAAAATAGCCTTTATCCATACCTCATACCACTCAACGGTGGTATAGGGCATCGGAAAAAACCACCATCTGAACAGGCCTTAAATCTTTCCGTTATGTTTCTTCTCCTGGGCATCATAACGTTCAAAACCAGGTGTAAGAAAACCTGCAGAAGCAGCTCTTGTTTCATTAATTTGCAACAAAACTCCACTAGGACCTTGTTTCATTCTTTTTTGTTTGACTTGTTATGCCAGCACAAACGAGATAAATGACATTGCTCTATCCCCAGCAAGATGCTGACAACAAAACAGCAAGACTGAACTTTTTTTTCCTATCCACGCCGATCTTCGATAATCAACTGACAATTTCGGAGCTTTAGGCCAGGTATAATAGAAGCAACAAGTTGAATTCATAAAAGGTGTGCCAAGTTCAAGTGGTAGTTGAATTCCTAAAATGTGCGCCAAGTTCAAATGGTGATGCACTGAAACTATAAAGTGTAGTCCCTTGGTCCCTAAATAAATATCACTCAGGAAGCGTATTTGCGAGGGACACTTATTTAGAGATGGAGGTACTCTTTGTCGTGGAGGACGACTTGAGGTACTTCCGTACTTCAAATCAATATAAACCACAGAAACATGCACAAAAAATTCAATCGGGTAGTTGCGCGATGCAATTATGCATCTTCATACAAAATTTGAGGTACAATTTTCTCTTTTTTTTGCAAGGAGAAACTAGAAAAAAAGGCAAATCAACCTATAAATAGGTGCGGGTCGTGGATCCATATGGTCACAACTGAATTCTTTCATTTTTGGGCTGCCTTGGTGGGTGGGCTTCACTTTTTTGTTCTTTTTGGACCAAGCCCATACGGGTCCAATCACGGGCCTGCCAATATTTAGCCCGTAGGAGCGGCTATATGCCCCCAACCCTCCCCGTTCCTCATGCTCGCCTACAAGCTTTCTTGAAACTTTTGGCTAACACTGCTTCCCTCCCTCTCTCCTGCAATGGCAGCGTGCTGTTGGTCAGGAGGATTAGTCAATTACGAGGACTCACCCTCGCCCTCGCCCACGCCCTCGCCCTCCTCCACGAGCCACTCCGGCGGCCCGCCAGCCTCACTCGAACCGGGCGCCTCGGCGTCCCCCACCGCCCGCTCTTGCGGCCCTCCCACGCCGGGCCCGGGCGCCTCGACATCCCGTACCCCCCGCTCTGGCGGCCCACCACCCGGAGGCTCGACGTCGCCGCCCTGCTCCGCCGGCCTGGCACTGGCAGGCTCGTCAACGCCCGGCGCCGCGACGTCTCGCTCCCCGAGCTCCGCCGCTGCTGGCCAACTGCTTGCTTCGGCCTCCACCTCCTCCAGGCTGCGGTGGCGGCGCTGGGCCCGCCCTTATCCACGTTCCCAGAAGATCCATCTTGCGTTGTTGTTTCAATCACCACCGACCCCGACATCACGGTACGTTGATTCGGATCCTATGAATGGGTCGATTGGGGATTAGTTCTTGAATCCGTCGGTGTTCCTGGGGCGTGATCTTGATTCGGGTTCTTTAATTTCTGAATCGGTCGATCATCAGGGATTGGTTCTTTGCATTGGATTCATCGTTTTCTTGGTTCGTATATGGGTTCTTGTATTTCTCTGTCGACAGACGGGTGGTTGAGCTGCTTGCATGTTCTTGCTGGCTTGCTAGTGCGATCGCTTTTGGTTATTTTTGTATGCGCTTTCTTGGACGCTTGCAGTACGTAATGTTGAAGAACTTTTCGATCGTCTGCTAGATATATATGACTGTTTGCTGGTCGCTTGATAAGATGGTACTTGCTTAATAACTTAGACTCTGTTATAAACGATGGCGAATAAACGACGACAAGTAAAAGAATCAAACCGCAGGAGACACAAGATTTAACGTGGAAAACCCTTGCGGGAAAAACCACGGCGCCGTAAACAAGAACTTCACTACATCGGGAGTCGAGTTACAACGCCAACGGCGGCGGCTTACAAGAGAATAAATCGATCTCTAATGGAAAACCCTAACGGGTATTTATGACCCGTACCGTACGCCGTTAATTCCGCGTACCGGCGACGGGCCTATGAGGATGAGGATTTAGGCCTCTTCTTGTTATGCTCTCTCGCCCGGTTCGTTTGCATCTTTCCGTGACACCATACTTTTGAGCCGTGATGAACTAACCGTCTCGGATGTTTATGAGGCACTCCAATCCGGGGAGAAGATGAAAGGCATGGTGCACTCGATGGGTCGTCCTCCAAGGGCGATGCTTTGCAAGTTAGAGGCGAACCGAAGCGAGAGATCCTCTAATGAAAGCAATGATCGTTTCAAGAGCCAAGAAAGCGAGAGGTCGTTCTAAGTCTAGACCGCCCAAGAAGTTCGTAAGTATTGCAAGAAAAAGACTCATTTTATTGAGGAATGTTGGAAGCTTAAGAATAAGGAGAACAGGAAAAATAATTCGGATGGTAAGGCCTCTCGTTGTTTCGGTGTTGGGAATACTTCGATTCGGAGAATGTCCGGTTGTCCTTGCCGGTTGTGTTTCGGTCATGATGAATGGATACTTGATTCCGCATGTTCATTTCATATCCGCACTAACGAGAGATTGGTTCGGTTCTTATAAACCCGTGCGGAATGGAGATGTAGTGCGTATGGGAGATGATAACCCATGTGAGATTGTGGGTATAGGCTCCGTTCGGATCAAGGCGCATGATGGCATGACACGTACGCTACGAATGTGAGGCACATACCGAGATGAGATTTCGAGATTTCGACGGTGACGCCTCCTTGACCAATCATATTTAGAATAATTTCCTCGTCCGTGTAGGATGCAAAGGCATTTGCACCGCCAAAGAATAATCTCCTCCATAATCCTTTCATAATTGTCATTGTTATCCATCTAGAATTAAGAGAAATTTTCTATGAATCGACACGAATTTATGAGAATATACAATAATTTCTATGTATTTCTAGTATCCATGTAGAATAAACACTAATTTTCTATGAACCGACACGAATTTATGAGAATAAACAATAATTTCTATGTATTTCTAGGAGAAGGGGAATATACGGTAGTGTCGCCTACCGTAGTCGGCGAGGAGAAGGGGAGCCGGATCCTAGGGTGCGTCGAGGGAGGTAGTGAGAAGCCGGGACGAGACGGCGGCGGGATCTTGGGTGCATCCGGGGAGGCGGAGGGAGCCGGGCGAGATGGCGGTCGGCGATGCTGTGGGGAGAAACATATTTAATTAGAATTATTATAAACATATTTAGTACAATTTTATACATAAATTTATTCTTCAAAAGAAATTAAAAAATAATTTGCTTGCGTCGGCAAGACCCAATTTGGGGGCGGCGGGCGGGGTCGGTGTACGCCGGCGGCCGGGGGGGGGGGGGCTACGGCGTTGGGGAGGACAGCGCGAGGCGCCCGTACCGCAGGGACGAGGCGACGATGTTGATGCGCGGGCGGAGGCGACGATGCTCGGGACGACCGGGCGGCAAGGCGCGCGGCGGCGGAGCCCCGGAGGCCGGGTAGGATGGCGCGGAGGAGGAGGATGGGGAGGAGGCCAACACGAAGAGTATGGGGATCGGGAGCCCGGAGGGCCGGGGCGGGTCGGGGAGGAAGCCGCCCACGTTCGGGGGCCGACGGCGGCGGACCGGCGGTGTGGCGGGGGGCGAGGGCGTCGGTGGATTTCGGGAGACCGGTGACGGCGGAGAATCCCGTAGGGCAAAGGACGGGGGCGCCGCGAAAGGCGGCGGTCGGGGAGGATGACGGCGGCGGCGGCGGAGGACACGATGATGACGATGGCGGTGGACCGGGGACGAAAAAGTGGCTAAGTGTTGGAGGGGGAGGGTCGCTGCTTTTATATATAGACACACCTTTAGTCCCGGGTGGTGTAACGAACCGTGACAAAAGGGGGGTCTTTTGTCACGGCCCACCCAAGACTAAAGGGTGATTTCGCGCGGAAGTCTCAAAAGGGAAAATTTCCCTCTTTAGTCCTGGGTGGTTTTACAACCCGAGACTAAAGGTCCGTTTTGCGCGGGACTTAATTCTTTTCCCATTTTCCCTCCTTGTTTTCTCATTCTTTCTCTTTGAAACATTTTTAAAAATGGTAAGTTTAATATTTGAACCATGCAAAATTATATTTCGCTAAGTGTTAACGACCTTAACTTTCCAATATAAAAAATAATTTAATAGTTGAAATAATTACTTTCTTTTCGGACTCGACAATATTTGGCTCCTAAGACATAAGAAAAATGCTCAACTAATTCGAAAGATGTCAAACTTTGTGGTTACTTCTCACGGGGCATGTAAAAGGCTCTAACAAGTTTCAATTCAAATAACTAAAGGAATACACTCATAGAACATTACACAAATGATTTGAACATTAATCATTACGGTACAAGTATTGAAGTTTCTTTTCTTGACGAAAGTTCCTTGGTCATGGTCGTGACGTAAGTACGGTGTCTCTTCATTTCCAAGCAGTATGCTTGTGTCAACTTCGACGACGAATGGAGGCATGCCATCAAACCGATCATAGTCATCTGATTTGTCTGTTCTGTCCTCGACTCCCATGATTACTCTTTTACCTGGAAGAACAATGTGTCGCTTTGGCTCTTGTGGTCCTTCGGGATTTTTATTCTTCGGTTTGCTAGTCATATCCTTGACATAGAAAACTTGATGCACATTTTTGGCAAGGACGAATGGTTCATCTTTGAAACCAATCTTGGTCAGGTCCACTATTGTCATTCCATATTGACCTTTCCTTATGCCACCTCCGCTAGTTTTACCCATTGGCAAAGAAACGAGAGGGATGTTAAGTGGCCCGTACTCAAGCTCCCATATCTCTTCTATGACACCATAATACGAGTTCTTGTTATTGTTGCTTGTCCATGGCGTCTATACGAACACCACTATTTTGGTGTGTGGTTTTCTGATCTTGGTCTCTTGTGTAAAAAGTATAACCATTTATATCGTAAGCTTGGAATTCACAATTGTGCTAGAAGCTCCCCTGGCTAACAAAGCGAGTTGTGGGTGAATTGTGGAATCACCAATAACTTGTTCACTCAACCATGAGGGGAGATTTTCCACGTGATGGCGTGTAACCCATGCTTCGGTTTTGGTTGGATTTTGTGAAGAAATAATCTGCTTGTGTTCCTCAATGTATAGAGTCACCAAGGTTGATTGTTGCAGAACAGCTAGGTGTGCTTTATTGAACAAATTAGTATCATTGCTGAAACATGCTTTCCTTCCAATTGTGCCCTTTCCTAGTAGCCTCCCCTCGTGTCGTGATACTCGAACCCCAATCGAGTCAATTGAGTCGACAAAGTCCACACAAAACTCAATGACCTCCTCAGTTACATATCCTTTGGTGATGCTTTCTTCCGGATGTGCGCGGTTAAGAACATATTTCTTGAGGACTGACATGAACCTCTCAAAAGGCCACATGTTGTGCAGGAATACTGGTCCAAGAATAGTAATCTCTTTCACAAGGTGCACCAGGAGGTGAGTCATAATATCGAAGAATGAAGGTGGAAATGCCAACTCAAAGCCGACAAGACATCGCACAACATTATTCCGTAGCTTCACTAGGTTCCTTGGATCGATTGTCTTCTCGTAAAATTGAATTGAGAAATGCACAAAGCTTTACGAGCGCTAATCGTACTTTCTCCGGTAGAACACCCCTCAACACAACCGGAAGTAACCGTGTCATCAACATGTGGCGATCGTGGGCCTTTAGATTTGTGAACTTCTTATCTTTCATACTTATTATCCCTTTTATATTCGATGAGTAGCCGGATGGAACCTTCATACTTGTTTAGGCAATCAAACATGATGTCCTTCTCTTCCTTGCTCAGGGTGTAACTAGCAGGGACCTAAGTAATCTTGTTCTTCCTCCTCAACCTCTTCAGGATCTGCTTCTTCCTCATCAACCTCTATCGGAGGTGCTTCATTCTTATGGATATTTTTCGAGTCACGTCGTGCTTCCAATGTATCCTTAGAGTTCTTGTAACAACCCAAGAAGCCTAGGACATTCAGACAAAGATTCTTCGTCAAGTGCATCACGTCAATAGCATTCCGGACCTCAAGAATTTCCCAATAAGGTAACTCCCAAAATATAGATTTCTTCTTCCACATTCGTGCATGCCCATTAGCATCATGTGGAACAGGTTCACTACTGTCACCCTTTCCAAAGACAACCCTTAGATCCTTTACCATATCAAATATCTCCTCTCCTTTAAAATGGGGGGGGGGGCTTTGTACGATGATCGACCTTTCCTTTCCAATGCAAACATTTCTTCCTTAAGGGATGCTTCTAAGGAAGAAAGCGATGGTGACCCATATACACAACCTTCTTACAATTTTTCGGATGAATACCGCCCGTTTTATGTAAACAAGTGGGTGCGAGCCCGATATCCCTTGTTTGAGTTCCCGGATAGGTTACTTATGTTGACGCAAAATGTGCACTCAGCGCCAATCACACAGCAAGCCGAAAAGCTTAGCTTCGCACGCGCAGGAAGAGAGTGACGTGCCAGTCAATTTTCCTGAAAATTAACAAAAGGTAAAACGGTTAAATACCAAAGCTTGGAACTTACCAGGTGGTACCAGGCAGTTCCATATTTACGGCTAAGAAGCCAAGGAAAACGACATGTAGCTATGCAAAGCTACCTGCCAAAGAACCACGACCATTCGGGTAACCGTAAAGAGAAAAAGAATATTGCCGAACGGATGACGTAAGCATGACAACAATCGATCTTTGAATAAACGTGGATGCATGAGCAAAGCCATGACCAATCTTCATGAAGATTAAAATTAAATGAAGTAAAGCACGGACATGATCATGTATTAAAATAAGCATGCATAGATCCAAAGCATTAGTCTACCGCATGTCTAATTACTTTAAGATCCGTCGGGTACGATCACAAGCAAATCTATCCACCGCATGATACAACTTGCATGAAAGAACGCACCACTTTCCACAAATAGATCTATCCACCGCATGATACAACCTAAATATGGAAAGCTAAAAGCACACGTCTTTTAAAACATAAACAAAGCACGCGATCCACTCGTGAAGGCATAACCGAATGCGGCTGAACAGCCGATTCGGGGTCCATGAAGAAGGAACAAACATTACCACGTGAATAAATCTATCAAGCTGAATTGGAAATCTAATCCACCGGATGACTAGCTCCAAAGCAACCCAAAAACCTGCATCTACCGCATGATACCCGGTTCTTTCAAGATTTATACTAACAAAGCAAGCTTGAACCCGCAACACGTAACAACCTAGATCGATTCGGTTTCGGCTATCGGAGAGCACAAGATCCACGTGTCAAAATCACGAAACTGCCCATATACGGATCTTACAAGGAAAAGCCGATCCAAACCCATCTAGATTGGGCAAGAGTGTGTTACATGAATTAAAACATAAAGTAAAACTCATGATAACACGGGGTAACTTAATGAATCTATTGGATCTTGCCAAAATCCAATAGAGCCGATAACTAGCTTCGAGCTAGACCTTAGCCTACCGCATGGCTCGTGATCTAACAAGAAACCCTCTTGAACCAAGCTTGAATCTACCGCGTGACACGAAGCATGGTAACAAGACTACTTGCATCAGATCTAAATCCACCGCATGATACTAGACATGATACAAGGTTGCCGGTACTCACGGAGGTCGACGGATCGATTGGTCCTCTCGAAGAACTCGACGACACGACAAGGACTCTAGGGTTTGGCGTAAGGCCGGTGTGTATTGAGGAATGAACGTGTTTTTTACATACATCCAGGGATCGTATTTATACCCTGCTGATTACAACTGCGAATGGATTCATTGCCTAACTAAACTTGATCGCTTAACCATCCATTCGCTTCCTCTGATCGAGCCACGTCACCGTCCAATCCCGCAAAATCAGCTCTACTGTTCCTTTGCCGAATTGGAGCAGATAGCCGACCGCGGATCCTTCTGCCGAAAATCTCTGAAGATATCTTCCCTTCCACCAGACGGACTCTTTTCCGAACCGGACCCACATGTCATATTCCTTGCCAAATTTTGGTGTTAACACATGCCCCTTCAATTGTGGGATAAAAGTAGTTTTGTTCCACAATTGACTCCAGCCACAAATCCTTGAGCCAAACTTGTCAACACCTGTTCTTCGCAATCCGCCGGATTCCTCATTCAGATCCAGCCCTAGATCCCCTTCGTTCCGAGTTCGAATCTTCAATGGCAACTCAGAACCAAGCTGCTCAGGTAAATTTACCCCTCCGAGCCTTTGTTCGGCATTAGGTTTTCAATTTTACCTGAGATGTTCTTCTTCCGCTTTCTTCCAGGAACCTTCCACTGCTCTTCTGATTCCCATTGAGGCCAATTCGCGATCTTATTATCTTGGTCCCGAAGGGAATCCTGACCCTCGAGATTTCATTGCCGCTGAATCTCAGAGAATCCCTTTCAAGGTAGCTTTATCTCCACCTCCCCAGTGGC